>CM067360.1:7205140-7581422 GCA_034401795.1 Chaetoderma sp. LZ-2023a | reverse complement strand
CCTTCCCAGTACATAACTTCCATTAGGGGCATACTATTTCAAGGCCAATTTAACGGCAATAAAATAATGTCCCCCCCCCCTCCAAAGTATGGGAATGGAAACATATATGTAATTTAACAACCCATTAATATGGTAGGGTGCCCCAAATATAAAGTTTTACAACCAGACACATCTAATCTCCACCCTCCAGCACTGGGTATTTACATATACCTTCCCAGTACATAACTTCCATTAGGGGGACATTATTTCATGGCCAATTTAACGGCCATGAAATAATGTCCCCCCTCCAAAGTATGGGAATCGAAACATATATGTACTTTCACAACCCATTAATATGGTAGGGTGCCCCAAATATAAAGTTTTACAACCAGACACATCTAATCTCCACCCTCTATCACTGGGTATTAACATATACCTTCCCAGTACATAACTTTCATTGGGAGGACATTGTTTCATGGCCAATTTAACGGCCATGAAATAATGTCCCCCCTCCAAAGTATGGGAATCGAACATATATGTACTTTAACAACCCATTAATATGGTAGGATGCCCCAAATATTAAGTTTTATAACCAGACACATCTAATCTCCACCCTCTAGCACTGGGTATTAAACTATACCTTCCCAGTACATAACTTCCATTAGGGGGACGTTATTTCATGGCCAATTTAACGGCCATAAAATAATGTCCCCCCCCCCCTCCAAAGTCTGGGAATCGAAACATATATGTAATTTAACAACCCATTAATATGGGAGTGTGCCACAAATATTAAGTTTTACAACCAGACACATCTAATATCCACCCTCTAGCACTGGGTATTAACATATACCTTCCCAGTACATAACTTCCATTGGGGGGGGGACATTATTTCATGGCCAGTTAACGCCCATGAAATAATGTCCCCTTCCAAAGTATGGGAATCGAAACATATATGTACTTTCACAACCCATTATTATGGTAGGGTGCCCCAAATATAAAGTTTTACAACCAGACACATCTAATCTCCACCCTCTAGCACAGGGTATTAACATATACCTTCCCAGTACATAACTTCCATTGGGCGGGGGACATTATTTCATGGCCAATTTAACGGCCATGAAATAATGTCCCCCTCCAAAGTATGGAAATCTAAACATTTATGTACTTTAACAACCCATTAATATGGTAGTGTGCCACAAATATTAAGTTTTACAACCAGACACATCTAATCTCCACCCTCTAGCACTGGGTATTAAAATATACCTTCCCAGTACATAACTTCCATTAGGGGCATACTATTTCAAGGCCAATTTAACGGCAATAAAATAATGTCCCCCCCCCCTCCAAAGTATGGGAATGGAAACATATATGTAATTTAACAACCCATTAATATGGTAGGGTGCCCCAAATATAAAGTTTTACAACCAGACACATCTAATCTCCACCCTCCAGCACTGGGTATTTACATATACCTTCCCAGTACATAACTTCCATTAGGGGGACATTATTTCATGGCCAATTTAACGGCCATGAAATAATGTCCCCCCTCCAAAGTATGGGAATCGAAACATATATGTACTTTCACAACCCATTAATATGGTAGGGTGCCCCAAATATAAAGTTTTACAACCAGACACATCTAATCTCCACCCTCTATCACTGGGTATTAACATATACCTTCCCAGTACATAACTTTCATTGGGAGGACATTGTTTCATGGCCAATTTAACGGCCATGAAATAATGTCCCCCCTCCAAAGTATGGGAATCGAACATATATGTACTTTAACAACCCATTAATATGGTAGGATGCCCCAAATATTAAGTTTTATAACCAGACACATCTAATCTCCACCCTCTAGCACTGGGTATTAAACTATACCTTCCCAGTACATAACTTCCATTAGGGGGACGTTATTTCATGGCCAATTTAACGGCCATAAAATAATGTCCCCCCCCCCTCCAAAGTCTGGGAATCGAAACATATATGTAATTTAACAACCCATTAATATGGGAGTGTGCCACAAATATTAAGTTTTACAACCAGACACATCTAATATCCACCCTCTAGCACTGGGTATTAACATATACCTTCCCAGTACATAACTTCCATTAGGGGGACATTATTTCATGGCCAATTTAAGGGCCATGAAATAATGTCCCCTTCCAAAGTATGGGAATCGAAACATATATGTACTTTCACAACCCATTAATATGGTAGGGTGCCCCAAATATAAAGTTTTACAACCAGACACATCTAATCTCCACCCACTATCACTGGGTATTTAGATATACTTTCCCAGTACATAACTTCCATTAAGGGGACATTATTTCATGGCCAATTTAACGGCCATGAAATAATGTCCCCCTCCAAAGTATGGGAATCGAAACATATATGTACTTTAACAACCCTTTAATATGGTTGGATGCCCCAAATATTAAGTTTTATATCCAGACACATCTAATCTCCATCCTCTAGCACTGGGTAATAACATATACCTTCCCAGTTCATAAATTCCATTGGGGGACATTATTTCATGGCCAATTTAACGGCCATGAAATAATGTCCCCCCCCCCCCCTCCAAAGTATGGGAATCGAACATATATGTACTTTAACAACCCATTAATATGGTAGGGTGCCCCAAATATAAAGTTTTACAACCAGACACATCTAATCTCCACCCTCTAGCACTGGGTATTAAAATGTACCTTCCCAGTACATAACTTCCATTGGGGGGACATTATTTCATGGCCAATTCAACGGCCATGAAATAATGTCCCCTTCCAAAGTATGGGAACCGAAACATATAAGTACATTCCCAACCCATTAATATGGTAGGGTGCCACAAATATAAAGTTTTAGAACCAGACACATCTAATCTCCACCCTCTAGCACTGGGTATTAACATATACCTTCCCAGTACATAACTTCCATTAGGGGGACATTATTTCATGCCCAATTTAAGGGCCATGAAATAATGTCCCCTTCCAAAGTATGGGAATCGAAACATATATGTACTTTCACAACCCATTAATATGGTAGGGTGCTCCAAATATAAAGTTTTACAACCAGACACATCTAATCTCCTCCCTCTAGCACTGGGTATTAACATATACCTTCCCAGTACATAAATTCCATTGGGGGACATTATTTCATGGCCAATTTAACGGCCATGAAATAATGTCCCCCCACCCCCCCTCCAAAGTATGGGAATCGAACATATATGTACTTTAACAACCCTTTAATATGGTAGGATGCCCCAAATATTAAGTTTTATAACCAGACACATCTAATCTCCACCCTCTAGCACTGGGTATTAACATATACCTTCCCAGTTCATAACTTCCATTAGGGGGACATTATTTCATGGCCAATTTAACGGCCATGAAATTATGTCCCTATCCAAAGTATGGGGAATCGAAACATATATGTTCTTTCACAACCCATTAATATGGTAGGGTGCCCCAAATATAAGGTTTTACAACCAGACACATCTAATCTCCACCCTCTAGCACTGGGTATTAACATATACCTTCCCAGTACATAACTTCCATTAGGGGGACATTATTTCATGGCCAATTTAAGGGCCATAAAATAATGCCCCCCCCCCCACACACAGTATGGGAATCGAAACATATAAGTACATTCCCAACCCATTAATATGGTAGGGTGCCACAAATATAAAGTTTTAGAACCAGACACATCTAATCTGCACCCTCTAGCACTGGGTATTAACATATACCTTCCCAGTACATAACTTCCATTAGGGGGACATTATTTCATGCCCAATTTAAGGGCCATGAAATAATGTCCCCTTCCAAAGCATGGGAATCGAAACATATATGTACTTTCACAACCCATTAATATGGTAGGGTGCCCCAAATATAAAGTTTTACAACCAGACACATCTAATCTCCTCCCTCTAGCACTGGGTATTAACATATACCTTCCCAGTACATAAATTCCATTGGGGGACATTATTTCATGGCCAATTTAACGGCCATGAAATAATGTCCCCCCCCAAGGTATGGGAATCGAACATATATGTACTTTAACAACCCTTTAATATGGTAGGATGCCCCAAATATTAAGTTTTATAACCAGACACATCTAATCTCCACCCTCTAGCACTGGGTATTAACATATACCTTCCCAGTTTATAACTTCCATTATGGGGACATTATTTCATGGCCAATTTAACGGCCATGAAATTATGTCCCTATCCAAAGTATGGGGAATCGAAACATATATGTTCTTTCACAACCCATTAATATGGTAGGGTGCCCCAAATATAAGATTTTACAACCAGACACATCTAATCTCCACCCTCTAGCACTGGGTATTAACATATACCTTCCCAGTACATAACTTCCATTAGGGGGACATTATTTCATGGCCAATTTAAGGGCCATAAAATAATGCCCCCCCCACACACAGTATGGGAATCGAAACATATAAGTACATTCCCAACCCATTAATATGGTAGGGTGCCACAAATATAAAGTTTAAAACCAGACACATCTAATCTCCACCCTCTAGCACTGGGTATTAACATATACCTTCCCAGTACATAACTTCCATTAGGGGGACATTATTTCATGGCCAATTTAAGGGCCATGAAATAATGTCCCCTTCCAAAGTATGGGAATCGAAACATATATGTACTTTCACAACCCATTAATATGGTAGGGTGCCCCAACTATAAAGTTTTACAACCAGACACATCTAATCTCCACCCTCTAGCACTGGGTATTTAGATATACCTTCCCAGTACATAACTTCCATTAAGGGGACATTATTTCATGGCCAATTTAACGGCCATGAACTAATGTCCCCCTCCAAAGTATGGGAATCGAAACATATATGTACTTTCACAACCCATTAATATGGTAGGGTGCCCCAAATATAAAGTTTTACAACCAGACACATCTAATCTCCACCCACTATCACTGGGTATTAACATATACCTTCCCAGTACATAACTTCCATTAGGGGGACGTTATCTCATGGCCAATTTAACGGCCATGAAATAATGTCCCCCCCCCTCCAAAGTATGGGAATCGAACATATATGTACTTTAACAACCCTTTAATATGGTAGGATGCCCCAAATATTAAGTTTTATAACCAGACACATTTAATCTCCACCCTCTAGCACTGGGTATTAACATATACCTTCCCAGTTCATAACTTCCATTGGGGGGGGGGACATTATTTCATGGCCAATTTAACGGCCATGAAATAATGTCCCCCTCCAAAGTATGGAAATCGAAACATATATGTACTTTCACAACCCATTAATATGGCAGGGTGCTACAAATATAAAGTTTTACAACCAGACACATCCAACCTCCACCCTCTAGCACTGGGTATTTACATATACCTTCCCAGTACATAACTTCCTTTGGGGGGACATTATTTCATGGCCAATTTAACGGCCATGAAATAATGTCCCCCTCCAAAGTATGGAAATCGAAACATATATGTACTTTCACAACCCATTAATATGGTAGGGTGCCCCAAATATAAAGTTTTACAACCAGACACATCTAATCTCCACCCTCTAGCACTGGGTATTTAGATATACATTCCCAGTACATAACTTCCATTAAGGGGACATTATTTCATGGCCAATTTAACGGCCATGAAATAATGTCCCCCGCCAAAGTATGGGAATCGAAACATATATGTACTTTCACAACCCATTAATATGGTAGGTTGCCCCAAATATAAAGTTTTACAACCAGACACATCTAATCTCCACCCTCTATCACTGGGTATTAACATATACCTTCCCAGTACATAACTTCCATTAGGGGGACATTATTTCATGGCCAATTTAACGGCCATGAAATAATGTCCCCCTCCAAAGTATGGGAATCGAAACATATATGTACTTTCACAACCCATTAATATGGTAGGATGCCCCAAATATTAAGTTTTATAACCAGACACATCTAATCTCCACCCTCTAGCACTGGGTATTAACATATACCTTCCCAGTTCATAACTTCCATTGGGGGGACATTATTTCATGGCCAATTTAACGGCCATGACTTAATGTCCCCCCTCCAAAGTATGGGAATCGAAACATATATGTACTTTAACAAACCATTAATATGGTAGCGTGCCCCAAATATTAAGTTTTACATCCAGACACATCTAATCTCCACCCTCTAGCACTGGGTATTTACATCTACCTTCCCAGTTCATAACTTCCATTGGGGGGACATTATTTCATGGCCAATTTAACGACCATGAAATAATGTCCCCCTCCAAAGTATGGAAATCGAAACATATATGTACTTTAACAAACCATTAATATGGCAGGATGCTACAAATATAAAGTTTTACAACCAGACACATCTAACCTCCACCCTCTAGCACTGGGTATTTACATATACCTTCCCAGTACACAACTTCCTTTGGGGGGACTTTATTTCATGGCCAATTTAACGGCCATGAAATAATGTCCCCGTCCAAAGTATGGAAATCGAAACATATATGTACTTTCACAACCCATTAATATGGTAGGGTGCCCCAAATATAAAGTTTTACAACCAGACACATCTAATCTCCACCCTCTAGCACTGGGTATTTAGATATACCTTCCCAGTACATAACTTCCATTAAGGGGACATTATTTCATGGCCAATTTAACGGCCATGAAATAATGTCCCCCTCCAAAGTATGGGAATCGAAACATATATGTACTTTCACAACCCATTAATATGGTAGGGTGCCCCAAATATAAAGTTTTACAACCAGACACATCTAATCTCCACCCTCTAGCACTGGGTATTAACATATACCTTCCCAGTTCATAACTTCCATTGGGGGGACATTATTTCATGGCCAATTTAACGGCCATGAATTAATGTCCCCCCTCCAAAGTATGGGAATCGAAACATATATGTACTTTAACAAACCATTAATATGGCAGGGTGCTACAAATATAAAGTTTTACAACCAGACACATCTAACCTCCACCCTCTAGCACTGGGTATTTACATATACCTTCCCAGTACATAACTTCCTTTGGGGGGACATTATTTCATGGCCAATTTAACGGCCATGAAATAATGTCCCCCTCCAAAGTATGGAAATCGAAACATATATGTACTTTCACAAACCATTAATATGGTAGGGTGCCCCAAATATAAAGTTTTACAACCAGACACATCTAATCTCCACCCTCTAGCACTGGGTATTTAGATATACCTTCCCAGTACATAACTTCCATTAAGGGGACATTATTTCATGGCCAATTTAACGGCCATGAAATAATGTCCCCCTCCAAAGTATGGGAATCGAAACATATATGTACTTTCACAACCCATTAATATGGTAGGGTGCTACAAATATAAAGTTTTACAACCAGACACATCTAACCTCCACCCTCTAGCACTGGGTATTTACATATACCTTCCCAGTACATAACTTCCATTAGGGGGATACTATTTCAAGGCCAATTTAAAGGCCATAAAATAATGTCCCCCCCCCCCCCTCCAAAGTATGGGAATCGAAACATATATGTACTTTCACAACCCATTAATATGGTAGGGTGCTACAAATATAAAGTTTTACAACCAGACACATCTAATCTCCACCCTCTAGCACTGGGTATTTACATATACCTTCCCAGTACATAACTTCCATTGGGGGGACATTATTTCATGGCCAATGTAACGGCCATGAAATAATGTCCCCCTCCAAAGTATGGGAATCGAAACATATATGTACATTAACAACCCATTAATTTCGTAGGGTGCCCCAAATATAAAGTTTTACAACCAGACACATCTAATCTCCACCCTGTAGCACAGAGATATAACATATACCTTCCCAGTACATAATTTCCATTGGGGGGACATTATTTCATGGCCAATTTAACGGCCATGAAATAATGTCCCCCCTCCAAAGTATGGGAATCGAAACATATATGTAATTTAACAACCCATTAATATGGTACGGTGTTCCAAATATTAAGTTTTACAACCAGACACATCTAATCTCCACCCTCTAGCACTGGGTATTAACATATACCTTCCCAGTACATAACTTCCATTGGGTGGACATTGTTTCATGGCCAATTTAACAGCCATGAAATAATGTCCCCCCTCCAAAGTATGGGAATCGAAACATATATCTACTTTAACAACCCATTAATATGGTAGGGTGTTCCAAATATTAAGTTTTACAACCAGACACATCTAATCTCCACCCTCTAGCACTGGGTATTAACATATACCTTCCAAGTACATAACTTCCATTGGGGGTGTGGGGTGGGGGTGGGGGTGGCTTTATGTCATGGCTAATGTGACGTCCAGGAAATAATGCCCCCCTCCAAAGTATGGGAATCGAAACATATAAGTACTTTCACAACCTATTAATATGGTAGGGTGCCCCAAATATAAAGTTTTACAACCAGACACATCTAATCTCCACCCTCTAGCACTGGGTATTAACATATACCTTCCCAGTACATAACTTCCATTGGGGGGACATTGTTTCATGGCCAATTTAACGGCCATAAAATAATGTCCCCCCCTCCCCCCCCCCCCATCCAAAGTATGGGAATCGAAACATATATGTAATTTAACAACCCATTAATATGGTAGGGTGCCACAAATATTAAGTTTTACATCCAGACACATCTAATCTCCACCCTCTAGCACTGGGTATTAACATATACCTTCGCAGTACATAACTTCCATTAGGGGGATACTATTTCAAGGCCAATTTAAAGGCCATAAAATAATGTCGTCCCCCCCCCTCCAAAGTATGGGAATCGAAACATATATGTACTTTAACAAACCATTAATATGGCAGGGTGCTACAAATATAAAGTTTTACAACCAGACACATCTAACCTCCACCCTCTAGCACTGGGTATTTACATATACATTCCCAGTTCATAACTTCCATTGGGGGGACATTATATCATGGCCAATGTAACGGCCATGAAATAATGTCCCCCCTCCAAAGTATGGGAATCGAAACATATATGTACATTAACACCCCATTAATATCGTAGGGCGCCCCAAATATAAAGTTTTACAACCAGACACATCTAATCTCCACCCTCTAGCACTGGGATATAACATATACCTTCCCAGTACATAATTTCCATTGGGGGGACATTATTTCATGGCCAATTTAACGGCCATGAAATAATGTCCCCCCTCCAAAGTATGGGAATGGAAACATATATGTAATTTAACAACCCATTAATATGGTAGGGTGCCCCAAATATAAAGTTTTACAACCAGACACATCTAATCTCCACCCTCCAGCACTGGGTATTTACATATACCTTCCCAGTACATAACTTCCATTAGGGGGACATTATTTCATGGCCAATTTAACGGCCATGAAATAATGTCCCCCCTCCAAAGTATGGGAATCGAAACATATATGTACTTTCACAAGCCATTAATATGGTAGGGTGCCCCAAATATAAAGTTTTACAACCAGACACATCTAATCTCCACCCTCTATCACTGGGTATTAACATATACCTTCCCAGTACATAACTTTCATTGGGAGGACATTGTTTCATGGCCAATTTAACGGCCATGAAATAATGTCCCCCCTCCAAAGTATGGGAATCGAACATATATGTACTTTAACAACCCATTAATATGGTAGGATGCCCCAAATATTAAGTTTTATAACCAGACACATCTAATCTCCACCCTCTAGCACTGGGTATTAAACTATACCTTCCCAGTACATAACTTCCATTAGGGGGACGTTATTTCATGGCCAATTTAACGGCCATAAAATAATGTCCCCCCACCCCCCTCCAAAGTCTGGGAATCGAAACATATATGTAATTTAACAACCCATTAATATGGGAGTGTGCCACAAATATTAAGTTTTACAACCAGACACATCTAATATCCACCCTCTAGCACTGGGTATTAACATATACCTTCCCAGTACATAACTTCCATTAGGGTGACATTATTTCATGGCCAATTTAAGGGCCATGAAATAATGTCCCCTTCCAAAGTATGGGAATCGAAACATATATGTACTTTCACAACCCATTAATATGGTAGGGTGCCCCAAATATAAAGTTTTACAACCAGACACATCTAATCTCCACCCACTATCACTGGGTATTTAGATATACTTTCCCAGTACATAACTTCCATTAAGGGGACATTATTTCATGGCCAATTTAACGGCCATGAAATAATGTCCCCCTCCAAAGTATGGGAATCGAAACATATATGTACTTTAACAACCCTTTAATATGGTTGGATGCCCCAAATATTAAGTTTTATATCCAGACACATCTAATCTCCATCCTCTAGCACTGGGTATTAACATATACCTTCCCAGTTCATAAATTCCATTGGGGGACATTATTTCATGGCCAATTTAACGGCCATGAAATAATGTCCCCCCCCCCTCCAAAGTATGGGAATCGAACATATATGTACTTTAACAACCCATTAATATGGTAGGGTGCCCCAAATATAAAGTTTTACAACCAGACACATCTAATCTCCACCCTCTAGCACTGGGTATTAAAATGTACCTTCCCAGTACATAACTTCCATTGGGGGGACATTATTTCATGGCCAATTCAACGGCCATGAAATAATGTCCCCTTCCAAAGTATGGGAACCGAAACATATAAGTACATTCCCAACCCATTAATATGGTAGGGTGCCACAAATATAAAGTTTTAGAACCAGACACATCTAATCTCCACCCTCTAGCACTGGGTATTAACATATACCTTCCCAGTACATAACTTCCATTAGGGGGACATTATTTCATGCCCAATTTAAGGGCCATGAAATAATGTCCCCTTCCAAAGTATGGGAATCGAAACATATATGTACTTTCACAACCCATTAATATGGTAGGGTGCTCCAAATATAAAGTTTTACAACCAGACACATCTAATCTCCTCCCTCTAGCACTGGGTATTAACATATACCTCACCAGTACATAAATTCCATTGGGGGACATTATTTCATGGCCAATTTAACGGCCATGAAATAATGTCCCCCCTCCAAAGTATGGGAATCGAAACATATATGTACTTTCACAACCCATTAATATGGTAGGGTGCCCCAAATATAAAGTTTTACAACCAGACACATCTAATCTCCACCCTCTATCACTGGGTATTAACATATACCTTCCCAGTACATAACTTTCATTGGGAGGACATTGTTTCATGGCCAATTTAACGGCCATGAAATAATGTCCCCCCTCCAAAGTATGGGAATCGAACATATATGTACTTTAACAACCCATTAATATGGTAGGATGCCCCAAATATTAAGTTTTATAACCAGACACATCTAATCTCCACCCTCTAGCACTGGGTATTAAACTATACCTTCCCAGTACATAACTTCCATTAGGGGGACGTTATTTCATGGCCAATTTAACGGCCATAAAATAATGTCCCCCCCCCTCCAAAGTCTGGGAATCGAAACATATATGTAATTTAACAACCCATTAATATGGGAGTGTGCCACAAATATTAAGTTTTACAACCAGACACATCTAATATCCACCCTCTAGCACTGGGTATTAACATATACCTTCCCAGTACATAACTTCCATTAGGGGGACATTATTTCATGGCCAATTTAAGGGCCATGAAATAATGTCCCCTTCCAAAGTATGGGAATCGAAACATATATGTACTTTCACAACCCATTAATATGGTAGGGTGCCCCAAATATAAAGTTTTACAACCAGACACATCTAATCTCCACCCACTATCACTGGGTATTTAGATATACTTTCCCAGTACATAACTTCCATTAAGGGGACATTATTTCATGGCCAATTTAACGGCCATGAAATAATGTCCCCCTCCAAAGTATGGGAATCGAAACATATATGTACTTTAACAACCCTTTAATATGGTTGGATGCCCCAAATATTAAGTTTTATATCCAGACACATCTAATCTCCATCCTCTAGCACTGGGTATTAACATATACCTTCCCAGTTCATAAATTCCATTGGGGGACATTATTTCATGGCCAATTTAACGGCCATGAAATAATGTCCCCCCCCCCCTCCAAAGTATGGGAATCGAACATATATGTACTTTAACAACCCATTAATATGGTAGGGTGCCCCAAATATAAAGTTTTACAACCAGACACATCTAATCTCCACCCTCTAGCACTGGGTATTAAAATGTACCTTCCCAGTACATAACTTCCATTGGGGGGACATTATTTCATGGCCAATTCAACGGCCATGAAATAATGTCCCCTTCCAAAGTATGGGAACCGAAACATATAAGTACATTCCCAACCCATTAATATGGTAGGGTGCCACAAATATAAAGTTTTAGAACCAGACACATCTAATCTCCACCCTCTAGCACTGGGTATTAACATATACCTTCCCAGTACATAACTTCCATTAGGGGGACATTATTTCATGCCCAATTTAAGGGCCATGAAATAATGTCCCCTTCCAAAGTATGGGAATCGAAACATATATGTACTTTCACAACCCATTAATATGGTAGGGTGCTCCAAATATAAAGTTTTACAACCAGACACATCTAATCTCCTCCCTCTAGCACTGGGTATTAACATATACCTTACCAGTACATAAATTCCATTGGGGGACATTATTTCATGGCCAATTTAACGGCCATGAAATAATGTCCCCCTCCAAAGCATGGGAATCGAAACATATATGTACTTTCACAACCCATTAATATGGTAGGGTGCCCCAAATATAAAGTTTTACAACCAGACACATCTAATCTCCACCCACTATCACTGGGTATTAACATATACCTTCCCAGTACATAACTTCCATTAGGGGGACGTTATCTCATGGCCAATTTAACGGCCATGAAATAATGTCCCCCCCCCCCTCCAAAGTATGGGAATCGAACATATATGTACTTTAACAACCCTTTAATATGGTAGGATGCCCCAAATATTAAGTTTTATAACCAGACACATTTAATCTCCACCCTCTAGCACTGGGTATTAACATATACCTTCCCAGTTCATAACTTCCATTGGGGGGGGGGACATTATTTCATGGCCAATTTAACGGCCATGAAATAATGTCCCCCTCCAAAGTATGGAAATCGAAACATATATGTACTTTCACAACCCATTAATATGGCAGGGTGCTACAAATATAAAGTTTTACAACCAGACACATCCAACCTCCACCCTCTAGCACTGGGTATTTACATATACCTTCCCAGTACATAACTTCCATTAGGGGGATACTATTTCAAGGCTAATTTAAAGGCCATAAAATAATGTCCCCCCCCCTCCAAAGTATGGGAATCGAAACATATATGTACTTTAACAAACCATTAGTATGGCAGGGTGCTACAAATATAAAGTTTTACAACCAGACACATCTAACCTCCACCCTCTAGCACTGGGTATTTACATATACCTTCCCAGTACATAACTTCCATTAGGGGGATACTATTTCAAGGCTAATTTAAAGGCCATAAAATAATGTCCCCCCCCTCCAAAGTATGGGAATCGAAAGATATATGAAATTTAACAACCCATTAATATGGTAGGGTGCCACAAATATTAAGTTTTACAACCAGACACATCTAATCTCCACCCTCTAGCACTGGGTATTTACATATACCTTCCCAGTACATAACTTCCTTTGGGGGGACATTATTTCATGGCCAATTTAACGGCCATGAAATAATGTCCCCCTCCAAAGTATGGAAATCGAAACATATATGTACTTTCACAACCCATTAATATGGTAGGGTGCCCCAAATATAAAGTTTTACAACCAGACACATCTAATCTCCACCCTCTAGCACTGGGTATTTAGATATACATTCCCAGTACATAACTTCCATTAAGGGGACATTATTTCATGGCCAATTTAACGGCCATGAAATAATGTCCCCCGCCAAAGTATGGGAATCGAAACATATATGTACTTTCACAACCCATTAATATGGTAGGTTGCCCCAAATATAAAGTTTTACAACCAGACACATCTAATCTCCACCCTCTATCACTGGGTATTAACATATACCTTCCCAGTACATAACTTCCATTAGGGGGACATTATTTCATGGCCAATTTAACGGCCATGAAATAATGTCCCCCTCCAAAGTATGGGAATCGAAACATATATGTACTTTCACAACCCATTAATATGGTAGGATGCCCCAAATATTAAGTTTTATAACCAGACACATCTAATCTCCACCCTCTAGCACTGGGTATTAACATATACCTTCCCAGTTCATAACTTCCATTGGGGGGACATTATTTCATGGCCAATTTAACGGCCATGACTTAATGTCCCCCCTCCAAAGTATGGGAATCGAAACATATATGTACTTTAACAAACCATTAATATGGTAGCGTGCCCCAAATATTAAGTTTTACATCCAGACACATCTAATCTCCACCCTCTAGCACTGGGTATTTACATCTACCTTCCCAGTACATAACTTCCATTGGGGGGGACATTATTTCATGGCCAATTTAACGACCATGAAATAATGTCCCCCTCCAAAGTATGGAAATCGAAACATATATGTACTTTAACAAACCATTAATATGGCAGGATGCTACAAATATAAAGTTTTACAACCAGACACATCTAACCTCCACCCTCTAGCACTGGGTATTTACATATACCTTCCCAGTACACAACTTCCTTTGGGGGGACTTTATTTCATGGCCAATTTAACGGCCATGAAATAATGTCCCCGTCCAAAGTATGGAAATCGAAACATATATGTACTTTCACAACCCATTAATATGGTAGGGTGCCCCAAATATAAAGTTTTACAACCAGACACATCTAATCTCCACCCTCTAGCACTGGGTATTTAGATATACCTTCCCAGTACATAACTTCCATTAAGGGGACATTATTTCATGGCCAATTTAACGGCCATGAAATAATGTCCCCCTCCAAAGTATGGGAATCGAAACATATATGTACTTTCACAACCCATTAATATGGTAGGGTGCCCCAAATATAAAGTTTTACAACCAGACACATCTAATCTCCACCCTCTAGCACTGGGTATTAACATATACCTTCCCAGTTCATAACTTCCATTGGGGGGACATTATTTCATGGCCAATTTAACGGCCATGAATTAATGTCCCCCCTCCAAAGTATGGGAATCGAAACATATATGTACTTTAACAAACCATTAATATGGCAGGGTGCTACAAATATAAAGTTTTACAACCAGACACATCTAACCTCCACCCTCTAGCACTGGGTATTTACATATACCTTCCCAGTACATAACTTCCTTTGGGGGGACATTATTTCATGGCCAATTTAACGGCCATGAAATAATGTCCCCCTCCAAAGTATGGAAATCGAAACATATATGTACTTTCACAAACCATTAATATGGTAGGGTGCCCCAAATATAAAGTTTTACAACCAGACACATCTAATCTCCACCCTCTAGCACTGGGTATTTAGATATACCTTCCCAGTACATAACTTCCATTAAGGGGACATTATTTCATGGCCAATTTAACGGCCATGAAATAATGTCCCCCTCCAAAGTATGGGAATCGAAACATATATGTACTTTCACAACCCATTAATATGGTAGGGTGCTACAAATATAAAGTTTTACAACCAGACACATCTAACCTCCACCCTCTAGCACTGGGTATTTACATATACCTTCCCAGTACATAACTTCCATTAGGGGGATACTATTTCAAGGCCAATTTAAAGGCCATAAAATAATGTCCCCCCCCCTCCAAAGTATGGGAATCGAAACATATATGTACTTTCACAACCCATTAATATGGTAGGGTGCTACAAATATAAAGTTTTACAACCAGACACATCTAATCTCCACCCTCTAGCACTGGGTATTTACATATACCTTCCCAGTACATAACTTCCATTGGGGGGACATTATTTCATGGCCAATGTAACGGCCATGAAATAATGTCCCCCTCCAAAGTATGGGAATCGAAACATATATGTACATTAACAACCCATTAATTTCGTAGGGTGCCCCAAATATAAAGTTTTACAACCAGACACATCTAATCTCCACCCTGTAGCACAGAGATATAACATATACCTTCCCAGTACATAATTTCCATTGGGGGACATTATTTCATGGCCAATTTAACGGCCATGAAATAATGTCCCCCCTCCAAAGTATGGGAATCGAAACATATATGTAATTTAACAACCCATTAATATGGTACGGTGTTCCAAATATTAAGTTTTACAACCAGACACATCTAATCTCCACCCTCTAGCACTGGGTATTAACATATACCTTCCCAGTACATAACTTCCATTGGGTGGACATTGTTTCATGGCCAATTTAACAGCCATGAAATAATGTCCCCCCTCCAAAGTATGGGAATCGAAACATATATCTACTTTAACAACCCATTAATATGGTAGGGTGTTCCAAATATTAAGTTTTACAACCAGACACATCTAATCTCCACCCTCTAGCACTGGGTATTAACATATACCTTCCAAGTACATAACTTCCATTGGGGGTGTGGGGTGGGGGTGGGGGTGGCTTTATGTCATGGCTAATGTGACGTCCAGGAAATAATGCCCCCCTCCAAAGTATGGGAATCGAAACATATAAGTACTTTCACAACCTATTAATATGGTAGGGTGCCCCAAATATAAAGTTTTACAACCAGACACATCTAATCTCCACCCTCTAGCACTGGGTATTAACATATACCTTCCCAGTACATAACTTCCATTGGGGGGACATTGTTTCATGGCCAATTTAACGGCCATAAAATAATGTCCCCCCCCTCCCCCCCCCCCCCCCCCATCCAAAGTATGGGAATCGAAACATATATGTAATTTAACAACCCATTAATATGGTAGGGTGCCACAAATATTAAGTTTTACATCCAGACACATCTAATCTCCACCCTCTAGCACTGGGTATTAACATATACCTTCGCAGTACATAACTTCCATTAGGGGGATACTATTTCAAGGCCAATTTAAAGGCCATAAAATAATGTCGTCCCCCCCCCCCCTCCAAAGTATGGGAATCGAAACATATATGTACTTTAACAAACCATTAATATGGCAGGGTGCTACAAATATAAAGTTTTACAACCAGACACATCTAACCTCCACCCTCTAGCACTGGGTATTTACATATACATTCCCAGTTCATAACTTCCATTGGGGGGACATTATATCATGGCCAATGTAACGGCCATGAAATAATGTCCCCCCTCCAAAGTATGGGAATCGAAACATATATGTACATTAACACCCCATTAATATCGTAGGGCGCCCCAAATATAAAGTTTTACAACCAGACACATCTAATCTCCACCCTCTAGCACTGGGATATAACATATACCTTCCCAGTACATAATTTCCATTGGGGGGACATTATTTCATGGCCAATTTAACGGCCATGAAATAATGTCCCCCCTCCAAAGTATGGGAATGGAAACATATATGTACTTTAACAACCCATTAATATGGTAGGGTGTTCCAAATATTAAGTTTTACAACCAGATACATCTAATCTCCACCCTCTAGCACTGGGTATTAACATATACCTTCCCAGTACATAACTTCCATTGGGGGGACATTGTTTCATGGCCAATTTAACGGCCATGAAATAATGTCCCCCCTTCAAAGTATGGGAATCGAAACATATATGTACTTTAACAACCCATTAATATGGTAGGGTGTTCCAAATATTAAGTTTTACAACAAGACACATCTAATCTCCACCCTCTAGCACTGGGTATTAACATATACCTTCCCAGTACATAACTTCCATTGGGGGGACATTGTTTCATGGCCAATTTAACGGCCATGAAATAATGTCCCCCCTTCAAAGTATGGGAATCGAAACATATATGTACATTAACAACCCATTAATATCGTAGGGCGCCCCAAATATAAAGTTTTACAACCAGACACATCTAATCTCCACCTCTCTAGCACTGGGATATAACATATACCTTCCCAGTACATAATTTCCATTGGGGGGACATTATTTCATGGCCAATTTAACAGCCATGAAATAATGTCCCCCTCCAAAGTATGGGAATGGAAATATATACGTACTTTCACAACCCATTAATATGGTAGAGTGCCCCAAATAAAAAGTTTTATAACCAGACACATCTAATCTCCACCCTCTAGCACTGGGTATTAACATATACCTTCCCAGTACATAACTTCCATTGGGGGGACATTGTTTCATGGCCAATTTAACGGCCATGAAATAATGTCCCCCCTCCAAAGTATGGGAATCGAAACATATATGTACATTAACAACCCATTAATATCGTAGGGTGCCCCAAATATAAAGTTTTACAACCAGACACATCTAATCTCCACCCTCTAGCACTGGGATATAACATATACCTTCCCAGTACATAATTTCCATTGGGGGGACATTATTTCATGGCCAATTTAACAGCCATGAAATAATGTCCCCCCTCCAAAGTATGGGAATGGAAATATATACGTACTTTCACAACCCATTAATATGGTAGAGTGCCCCAAATAAAAAGTTTTATAACCAGACACATCTAATCTCCACCCTCTAGCACTGGGTATTAACATATACCTTCCCAGTACATAACTTCCATTGGGGGGACATTGTTTCATGGCCAATTTAACGGGCTTTATGTCATGGCTAATGTGACGTCCAGGAAATAATGCCCCCCTCCAAAGTATGGGAATCGAAACATATAAGTACTTTCACAACCTATTAATATGGTAGGGTGCCCCAAATATAAAGTTTTACAACCAGATACATCTAATCTCCACCCTCTACAACTGGGTATTAACATATACCTTCCCAGTACATAACTTCCATTGAGGGGGGGGGGGGGGGCATTATGTCATGGCTAATGTAACGTCCAGGAAATAATGCCCCCCTCCAAATTATGGGAATCGAAACATATATGTACTTTAACAAACCATTAATATGGCAGGGTGCTACAAATATAAAGTTTTACAACCAGACACATCTAACCTCCACCCTCTAGCACTGGGTATTTAAATATACCTTCCCAGTACATAACTTCCATTAGGGGGAGACCATTTCAAGGCCAATTTAAAGGCCATAAAATAATGTCCCCCCTCCCCTCCAAATATGGGAATCGAAACATATATGTACTTTAACAAACCATTAATATGGCAGGGTGCTACAAATATAAAGTTTTACAACCAGACACATCTAACCTCCACCCTCTAGCACTGGGTATTTACATATACCTTCCCAGTACATAACTTCCATTTGGGGGACATTATTTCATGGCCAATGTAACGGCCATGAAATAATGTCCCCCCTCCAAAGTATGGGAATCGAAACATATATGTACATTAACAACCCATTAATATCGTAGGGTGCCCCAAATATAAAGTTTTACAACCAGACACATCTAATCTCCACCCTCTAGCACTGGGATATAACATATACCTTCCCAGTACATAATTTCCATTGGGGGGACATTATTTCATGGCCAATTTAACGGCCATGAAATAATGTCCCCCCTCCAAAGTATGGGAATCGAAACATATATGTACTTTAACAACCCATTAATATGGTAGGGTGTTCCAAATATTAAGTTTTACAACCAGACACATCTAATCTCCACCCTCTAGCACTGAGTATTAACATATACCTTCCCAGTACATAACTTCCATTGGGGGGACATTGTTTCATGGCCAATTTAACGGGCTTTATGTCATGGCTAATGTGACGTCCAGGAAATAATGCCCCCCTCCAAAGTATGGGAATCGAAACATATAAGTACTTTCACAACCTATTAATATGGTAGGGTGCCCCAAATATAAAGTTTTACAACCAGATACATCTAATCTCCACCCTCTACAACTGGGTATTAACATATACCTTCCCAGTACATAACTTCCATTGGGGGGACATTGTTTCATGGCCAATTTAACGGCCATAAAATAATGTCCCCCCCCCTCCCCCCCCCCTCCAAAGTATGGGAATCGAAACATATATGTAATTTAACAACCCATTAATATGGTAGGGTGCCACAAATATTTAGTTTTACATCCAGACACATCTAATCTCCACCCTCTAGCACTGGGTATTAACATATACCTTCGCAGTACATAACTTCCATTAGGGGGACATTATTTCATGGCCAATTTAACGGCCATGAAATAATGTCCCCCTCCAAAGTATGGCAATCGAAACATATATGTACTTTCACAACCCATTAATATGGTAGGGTGCCCCAAATATAAAGTTTTACAACCAGAATCATCTAACCTCCACCCTCTAGCACTGGGTATTTACATATACCTTTCCAGTACATAACTTCCATTAGGGGGGCATTATGTCATGGCTAATGTAACGGCCATGAAATAATGTCCCCCTCCAAAGTATCGGAATGGAAATATATACGTACTTTCACAACCCATTAATATGGTAGGGTGCCCCAAATATAAAGTTTTACAACCAGACACATCTAATCTCCACCCTCTAGCACTGGGTATTAACATATACCTTCCCAGTACATAACTTCCATTGGGGGGACATTGTTTCATGGCCAATTTAACGGCCATGAAATAAAGTCCCCCCTCCAAAGTATGGGAATCGAACAGATATGTACTTTAACAACCCATTAATATGGTAGGGTGCCCCAAATATTAAGTTTTATAACCAGACACATCTAATCTCCAACCTCTAGCACTGGGTATTAACATATACCTTCCCAGTACATAACTTCCATTGGGGTGGGGGGATAGGGGTGGCATTATGTCATGGCTAATGTAACGTCCAGGAAATAATGCCCCCCCTCCAAAGTATGGGAATGGAAATATATACGTACTTTCACAACCCATTAATATGGTAGGGTGCCCCAAATATTAAGTTTTACAACCAGACACATCTAATCTCCACCCTCTAGCACTGGGTATTAACATATACCTTCCCAGTACATAACTTCCATTGGGGGGACATTATTTCATGGCCAATTTAACGGCCATGAAATAATGTCCCCCCTCCAAAGTATGGGAATCGAGACATATATGTACTTTAACAACCCATTAATATGGTAGGGTGTTCCAAATATTAAGTTTTACAACCAGACACATCTAATCTCCACCCTCTAGCACTGGGTATTAACATATACCTTACCAGTACATAACTTCCATTGGGGGGACATTGTTTCATGGCCAATTTAACGCCATAAAACAATGTCCCCCCCTCCCCCCCCCCCTCCAAAGTATGGGAATCGAAACATATATGTAATTTAACAACCCATTAATATGGTAGGGTCCCACAAATATTAAGTTTTACATCCAGACACATCTAATCTCCACCCTCTAGCACTGGGTATTAACAGATACCTTCGCAATACATAACTTCCATTAGGGGGACATTATTTCATGGCCAATTTAACGGCCATGAAATAATGTCCCCCCCCCAAAGTATGGCAATCGAAACATATATGTACTTTCACAACCCATTAATATGGTAGGGTGCCCCAAATATAAAGTTTTACAACCAGACTCATCTAACCTCCACCCTATAGCACTGGGTATTTACATATACCTTTCCAGTATATAACTTCCATTAGGGGGATATTATTTCATGGCCAATATAACGGCCATGAAATAATCTCCCCCTCCAAAGTATGGGAATCGAAATATATACGTCCTTTCACAACCCATTAATATGGTATGGTGCCCCAAATAAAAAGTTTTATAACCAGACACATCTAATCTCCACCCTCTAGCACTGGGTATTAACAGATACCTTCCCAGTACATAACTTCCATTGAGGGGGGGGGGGGGGGGCATTATGTCATGGCTAATGTAACGTCCAAGAAATAATGCCCCCCTCCAAAGTATGGGAATCGAACATATATGTACTTTAACAACCCATTAATATGGTAGGGTGCCCCAAATATTAAGTTTTATAACCAGACACATCTAATCTCCACCCTCTAGCACTGGGTATTAACATATACCTTCCCAGTACATAACTTCCATTGGGGGTGGGGGGGGGGGGGGGGTAGGGGTGGCATTATGTCATGGCTAATGTAACGTCCAGGAAATAATGCCCCCCCCCCTCGAAAGTATGGGAATCGAAACATATATGTACTTTCACAACCCATTAATATGGCAGGGTGCTACAAATATTGAGTTTTACAACCAGACACATCTAACCTCCACCCTCTAGCACTGGGTATTAACATATACCTTCCCAGTACATAACTTCCATTGGGGGGACATTATTTCATGGCCAATTTAACGGCCATGAATTACTGTCCCCCCTCCAAAGTATGGGAATCGAAACATATATGTACTTTCACAATCCATTAATATGGTAGCGTGCCCCAAATATTAAGTTTTACAACCAGACACATCTAATCTCCACCCTCTAGCACTGGGATATAACATATACCTTCCCAGTACATAATTTCCATTGGGGGGACATTATTTCATGGCCAATTTAACGGCCATGAAATAATGTCCCCCCTCCAAAGTATGGGAATCGAAACATATATGTACTTTAACAACCCATTAATATGGTAGGGTGTTCCAAATATTAAGTTTTACAACCAGATACATCTAATCTCCACCCTCTAGCACTGGGTATTAACATATACCTTCCCAGTACATAACTTCCATTGGGGGGACATTGTTTCATGGCCAATTTAACGGCCATGAAATAATGTCCCCCCTTCAAAGTATGGGAATCGAAACATATATGTACTTTAACAACCCATTAATATGGTAGGGTGTTCCAAATATTAAGTTTTACAACAAGACACATCTAATCTCCACCCTCTAGCACTGGGTATTAACATATACCTTCCCAGTACATAACTTCCATTGGGGGGACATTGTTTCATGGCCAATTTAACGGCCATGAAATAATGTCCCCCCTTCAAAGTATGGGAATCGAAACATATATGTACTTTAACAACCCATTAATATGGTAGGGTGTTCCAAATATTAAGTTTTACAACCAGACACATCTAATCTCCACCCTCTAGCACTGGGTATTAACATATACCTTCCCAGTACATAACTTCCATTGGGGGGACATTGTTTCATGGCCAATTTAACGGCCATGAAATAATGTCCCCCCTTCAAAGTATGGGAATCGAAACATATATGTACATTAACAACCCATTAATATCGTAGGGCGCCCCAAATATAAAGTTTTACAACCAGACACATCTAATCTCCACCTCTCTAGCACTGGGATATAACATATACCTTCCCAGTACATAATTTCCATTGGGGGGACATTATTTCATGGCCAATTTAACAGCCATGAAATAATGTCCCCCTCCAAAGTATGGGAATGGAAATATATACGTACTTTCACAACCCATTAATATGGTAGAGTGCCCCAAATAAAAAGTTTTATAACCAGACACATCTAATCTCCACCCTCTAGCACTGGGTATTAACATATACCTTCCCAGTACATAACTTCCATTGGGGGGACATTGTTTCATGGCCAATTTAACGGGCTTTATGTCATGGCTAATGTGACGTCCAGGAAATAATGCCCCCCTCCAAAGTATGGGAATCGAAACATATAAGTACTTTCACAACCTATTAATATGGTAGGGTGCCCCAAATATAAAGTTTTACAACCAGATACATCTAATCTCCACCCTCTACAACTGGGTATTAACATATACCTTCCCAGTACATAACTTCCATTGAGGGGGGGGGGGGGGCATTATGTCATGGCTAATGTAACGTCCAGGAAATAATGCCCCCCTCCAAATTATGGGAATCGAAACATATATGTACTTTAACAAACCATTAATATGGCAGGGTGCTACAAATATAAAGTTTTACAACCAGACACATCTAACCTCCACCCTCTAGCACTGGGTATTTAAATATACCTTCCCAGTACATAACTTCCATTAGGGGGAGACCATTTCAAGGCCAATTTAAAGGCCATAAAATAATGTCCCCCCTCCCCTCCCCCCCCCCCCCCCCCCCCCCCTCCAAAGTATGGGAATCGAAACATATATGTAATTTAACAACCCATTAATATGGTAGGGTGCCACAAATATTTAGTTTTACATCCAGACACATCTAATCTCCACCCTCTAGCACTGGGTATTAACATATACCTTCGCAGTACATAACTTCCATTAGGGGGACATTATTTCATGGCCAATTTAACGGCCATGAAATAATGTCCCCCTCCAAAGTATGGCAATCGAAACATATATGTACTTTCACAACCCATTAATATGGTAGGGTGCCCCAAATATAAAGTTTTACAACCAGAATCATCTAACCTCCACCCTCTAGCACTGGGTATTTACATATACCTTTCCAGTACATAACTTCCATTAGGGGGGCATTATGTCATGGCTAATGTAACGGCCATGAAATAATGTCCCCCTCCAAAGTATCGGAATGGAAATATATACGTACTTTCACAACCCATTAATATGGTAGGGTGCCCCAAATATAAAGTTTTACAACCAGACACATCTAATCTCCACCCTCTAGCACTGGGTATTAACATATACCTTCCCAGTACATAACTTCCATTGGGGGGACATTGTTTCATGGCCAATTTAACGGCCATGAAATAAAGTCCCCCTCCAAAGTATGGGAATCGAAACATATATGTAATTTAACAACCCATTAATATGGTAGGGTCCCACAAATATTAAGTTTTACATCCAGACACATCTAATCTCCACCCTCTAGCACTGGCTATTAACAGATACCTTCGCAGTACATAACTTCCATTAGGGGGACATTATTTCATGGCCAATTTAACGGCCATGAAATAATGTCCCCCCCCCAAAGTATGGCAATCGAAACATATATGTACTTTCACAACCCATTAATATGGTAGGGTGCCCCAAATATAAAGTTTTACAACCAGACTCATCTAACCTCCACCCTATAGCACTGGGTATTTACATATACCTTTCCAGTACATAACTTCCATTAGGGGGATATTATTTCATGGCCAATATAACGGCCATGAAATAATCTCCCCCTCCAAAGTATGGGAATCGAAATATATACGTCCTTTCACAACCCATTAATATGGTATGGTGCCCCAAATAAAAAGTTTTATAACCAGACACATCTAATCTCCACCCTCTAGCACTGGGTATTAACAGATACCTTCCCAGTACATAACTTCCATTGAGGGGGGGGGGGGGGGGCATTATGTCATGGCTAATGTAACGTCCAAGAAATAATGCCCCCCTCCAAAGTATGGGAATCGAACATATATGTACTTTAACAACCCATTAATATGGTAGGGTGCCCCAAATATTAAGTTTTATAACCAGACACATCTAATCTCCACCCTCTAGCACTGGGTATTAACATATACCTTCCCAGTACATAACTTCCATTGGGGGTGGGGGGGGGGGTAGGGGTGGCATTATGTCATGGCTAATGTAACGTCCAGGAAATAATGCCCCCCCCTCGAAAGTATGGGAATCGAAACATATATGTACTTTCACAACCCATTAATATGGCAGGGTGCTACAAATATTGAGTTTTACAACCAGACACATCTAACCTCCACCCTCTAGCACTGGGTATTAACATATACCTTCCCAGTACATAACTTCCATTGGGGGGACATTATTTCATGGCCAATTTAACGGCCATGAATTACTGTCCCCCCTCCAAAGTATGGGAATCGAAACATATATGTACTTTCACAATCCATTAATATGGTAGCGTGCCCCAAATATTAAGTTTTACAACCAGACACATCTAATCTCCACCCTCTAGCGCTGGGTATTTACATATACCTTCCCAGCACATAACTTCCATTCGGGGGACATTATTTCATGGCCAATTTAACGGCCATGAAATAATGTCCCCCTCCAAAGTATGGAAATCGAAACATATATGCACTTTCACAACCCATTAATGTGGCAGTGTGCTACAAATATAAAGTTTTACAACCAGACACATCTAACCTCCACCCTCTAGCACTGGGTATTTACATATACCTTCCCAGTACATAACTTCCATTAGGGGGATATTATTTTTAGGCCAATTTAACGGCCATAAAATAATGTCCCCCCCCCTCCCCCCCCCACCCCCACCCCCTCCAAAGTATGGGAATCGAAACATATATGTAATTTAACAACCCATTAATATGGTAGGGTGCCACAAATATTAAGTTTTACAACCAGACACATCTAATCTCAACCCTCTAGCACTGGGTATTAATATATACCTTCGCAGTACATAACTTCCATTAGGGGGGCATTATTTCATGGCCAATTTAACGGCCATGAAATAATGTCCCCCTCCAAAGTATGGAAATCGAAACATATATGTACTTTCACAACCCATTAATATGGTAGGGTGCCCCAAATATAAAGTTTACAACCAGACTCATCTAACCTCCACCCTCTATCACTGGGTATTTACATATACCTTTCCAGTACATAACTTCCATTAGGGGGATATTATTTCATGGCCAATATAACGGCCATGAAATAATGTCCCCCTCCAAAGTATGGGAATCGAAATATATACGTACTTTCACAACCCATTAATATGGTAGGGTGCCCCAAATAAAAAGTTTTACAACCAGACACATCTAATCTCCACCCTCTAGCACTGGGTATTAACATATACCTTCCCAGTACATAACTTCCATTGGGGGGACATTATGTCATGGCCAATTTAACGGCCATGAAATAATGTCCCCCTCCAAAGTATGGAAATCGAAACATATATGTACTTTCACAACCCATTAATATGGCAGGGTGCTACAAATATAAAGTTTTACAACCAGACACATCTAACCTCCACCCTCTAGCACTGGGTATTAACATATACCTTCGCAGTACATAACTTCCATTAGGGGTACATTATTTCATGGCCAATTTAACGGCCATGAAATAATATCCCCCTCCAAAGTATGGAAATCGAAACATATATGTACTTTCACAACCCATTAACATGGTAGGGGGCCCCAAATATCAAGTTTTACAACCAGACACATCTAACCTCCACCCTCTAGAACTGGGTATTTACATATACCTTCCCAGTACATAACTTCCATTAGGGGGACGTTATTTCATGGCCAATTTAACGGCCATGAAATAATGTCCCCCTCCAAAGTATGGGAATCGAAACATATATGTACTTTCACAACCCATTAATATGGTAGGTTGCCCCAAATATAAATTTTACAACCAGACACATCTAATCTTCACCCTCTAGCACTGGGTATTAACATATACCTTTCCAGTTCATAACTTCCATTGGGGGGGGGGGACATTATTTCATGGCCAATTTAACGGCCATGAAATAATGTCCCCCTCCAAAGTATGGGAATCGAAACATATAAGTACTTTCACAACCCATTAATATGGTAGGGTGCCCCAAATATAAAGTTTTACAACCAGACACATCTAATCTCCATCCTCTAGCACTGGGTATTAACATATACCTTCCCAGTACATAACTTCCATTGGGGGGGGGGCATTATTTCATGGCCAATTTAACGGCCATGAAATAATAACACCCCCCTCCAAAGTATGGGAATCGAAACATATATGTACATTACCAACCCATTAATATGGTAGGGTGGCCCAAATATAAGGTTTTACAACCAGACACATCTGATCTCCACCCTCTAGCACTGGGTATTAACATATACCCTCCCAGTACATAACTTCCATTAGGGGGATATTATTTCAAGGCCAATTTAACGGCCATAAAATAATGTCCCCCTCCTCCCCCCCCCCAACCCCCCCCCCCCTCCAAAGTATGGGAATCGAAACATATATGTAATTTAACAACCAATTAATATGGTAGGGTGCCACAAATATTAAGTTTTACAACCAGACACATCTAATATCCACCCTCTAGCACTGGGTATTAACATATACCTTCGCAGTACATAACTTCCATTAGGGGGGCATTATTTCATGGCCAATTTAACGGCCATGAAATAATGTCCCCCTCCAAAGTATGGAAATCGAAACATATATGTACTTTCACAACCCATTAATATGGTAGGGTTCCCCAAATATAAAGTTTTACAACCAGACTCATCTAACCTCCACCCTCTATCACTGGGTATTTACATATACCTTTCCAGTACATAACTTCCATTAGGGGGATATTATGTCATTGCCAATTTAACGGCCATGAAATAATATCCCCCCTCCAAAGTATGGGAATCGAAACATATATGTACATTACCAACCCATTAATATGGTAGGGTGCCCCAAATAAAAAGTTTTACAACCAGACACATCTAATCTCCACCCTCTAGCACTGGGTATAACATATACCTTCCCAGTACATAACTTCCATTGGGGGGACATTATGTCATTGCCAATTTAACGGCCATGAAATAATGTCCCCCTCCAAAGTATGGGAATCGAATCATATAAGTACTTTCACAACCCATTAATATGGTAGGGTGCCCCAAATATAAAGTTTTACAACCAGACACATCTAATCTCCATCCTCTAGCACTGGGTATTAACATATACCTTCCCAGTACATAACTTCCATTAGGGGGACATTATTTCATGGCCAATTTAACGGCCATGAAATAATGTCCCCGTCCAAAGTATGGGAATCGAAACATATATGTACTTTCACAACCCATTAATATGGTAGGGTGCCCCAAATATAAAGTTTTACAACCAGACACATCTAATCTCCATCCTCTAGCACTGGGTATTAACATATACCTTCGCAGTACATAACTTCCATTAGGGGGGCATTATTTCATGGCCAATTTAACGGCCATGAAATAATGTCCCCCTCCAAAGTATGGAAATCGAAACATATATGTACTTTCACAACCCATTAATATGGTAGGGTTCCCCAAATATAAAGTTTTACAACCAGACTCATCTAACCTCCACCCTCTATCACTGGGTATTTACATATACCTTTCCAGTACATAACTTCCATTAGGGGGATATTATGTCATTGCCAATTTAACGGCCATGAAATAATATCCCCCCTCCAAAGTATGGGAATCGAAACATATATGTACATTACCAACCCATTAATATGGTAGGGTGCCGCAAATAAAAAGTTTTACAACCAGACACATCTAATCTCCACCCTCTAGCACTGGGTATAACATATACCTTCCCAGTACATAACTTCCATTGGGGGGACATTATGTCATTGCCAATTTAACGGCCATGAAATAATGTCCCCCTCCAAAGTATGGGAATCGAATCATATAAGTACTTTCACAACCCATTAATATGGTAGGGTGCCCCAAATATAAAGTTTTACAACCAGACACATCTAATCTCCATCCTCTAGCACTGGGTATTAACATATACCTTCCCAGTACATAACTTCCATTAGGGGGACATTATTTCATGGCCAATTTAACGGCCATGAAATAATGTCCCCGTCCAAAGTATGGGAATCGAAACATATATGTACTTTCACAACCCATTAATATGGTAGGCTGCCCCAAATATAAAGTTTTACAACCAGACACATCTAATCTCCACCCTCTAGCACTGAGTATTTACATATACCTTCCCAGTACATAACTTCCATTGAGGGGGGGGGGGGTGGCATTATGTCATGGCTAATGTAACGTCCAGGAAATAATGCCCCCCTCCAAAGTATGGGAATCGAAACATATATGTACTTTCACAACCCATTAATATGGTAGGGTGCCCCAAATATAAAGTTTTACAACCAGACACATCTAATCTCCACCCTCTAGCACTGGGTATTAACATATACCTTCCCAGTACATAACTTCCATTGGGAAGACATTGTTTCATGGCCAATTTAACGGCCATGAAATAAAGTCCCCCCCCCTCCAAAGTATGGGAATCGAACATATATGTACTTTAACAACCCATTAATATGGTAGGGTGCCCCAAATATTAAGTTTTATAACCAGACACATCTAATCTCCACCCTCTAGCACTGGGTATTTACATATACCTTCCCAGTACATAACTTCCATTGGGGGTGGGGGGGGGGGGGGGTAGGGGGGGCATTATGTCATGGCTAATGTAACGTCCAGAAAATAATGCCCCCCTCCAAAGTATGGGAATCGAAACATATATGTACTTTAACAACCCATTAATATGGCAGGGTGCTACAAATATTGAGTTTTACAACCAGACACATCTAACCTCCACCCTCTAGCACTGGGTATTAACATACCTTCCCTGTACATAACTTCCATTGGGGGGACATTATTTCATGGCCAATTTAACGGCCATGAATTAATGTCCCCCCTCCAAAGTATGGGAATCGAAACATATATGTACTTTAACAACCCATTAATATGGTAGCGTGCCCCAAATATTAAGTCTTACAACCAGACACATCTAATCTCCACCCTCTAGCGCTGGGTATTTACATATACCTTCCCAGTACATAACTTCCATTGGGGGGACATTATTTCATGGCCAATTTAACGGCCATGAAATAATGTCCCCCTCCAAAGTATGGAAATCGAAACATATATGCACTTTCACAACCCATTAATGTGGCAGTGTGCTACAAATATAAAGTTTTACAACCAGACACATCTAACCTCCACCCTCTAGCACTGGGTATTTACATATACATTCCCAGTACATAACTTCCATTAGGGGGATATTATTTCAAGGCCAATTTAACGGCCATAAAATAATGTCCCCCCCCCTCCCCCCCCCCCCAACCCCCCCACCTCCAAAGTATGGGAATCGATACATATATGTAATTTAACAACCCATTAATATGGTAGGGTGCCACAAATATTAAGTTTTACAACCAGACACATCTAATCTCCACCCTCTAGCACTGGGTATTAACATATACCTTCGCAGTACATAACTTCCATTAGGGGGATATTATGTCATTGCCAATTTAACGGCCATGAAATAATATCCCCCCTCCAAAGTATGGGAATCGAAACATATATGTACATTACCAACCCATTAATATGGTAGGGTGCCCCAAATAAAAAGTTTTACAACCAGACACATCTAATCTCCACCCTCTAGCACTGGGTATAACATATACCTTCCCAGTACATAACTTCCATTAGGGGGGCATTATTTCATGGCCAATTTAACGGCCATGAAATAATGTCCCCCTCCAAAGTATGGAAATCGAAACATATATGTACTTTCACAACCCATTAATATGGTAGGGTTCCCCAAATATAAAGTTTTATAACCAGACTCATCTAACCTCCACCCTCTATCACTGGGTATTTACATATACCTTTCCAGTACATAACTTCCATTAGGGGGATATTATTTCATGGCCAATATAACGGCCATGAAATAATGTCCCCCTCCAAAGTATGGGAATCGAAATATATACGTACTTTCACAACCCATTAATATGGTAGGGTGCCCCAAATAAAAAGTTTTATAACCAGACACATCTAATCTCCACCCTCTAGCACTGGGTATTAACATATACCTTCCCAGTACATAACTTCCATTGAGGGGGGGGGGGGGGTGGCATTATGTCATGGCTAATGTAACGTCCAGGAAATAATGCCCCCCTCAAAAGTATGGGAATCGAAACATATATGTACTTTCACAACCCATTAATATGGTAGGGTGCCCCAAATATAAAGTTTTACAACCAGACACATCTAATCTCCACCCTCTAGCACTGGGTATTAACATATACCTTCCCAGTACATAACTTCCATTGGGAAGACATTGTTTCATGGCCAATTTAACGGCCATGAAATAAAGTCCCCCCCTCCAAAGTATGGGAATCGAACATATATGTACTTTAACAACCCATTAATATGGTAGGGTGCCCCAAATATTAAGTTTTATAACCAGACACATCTAATCTCCACCCTCTAGCACTGGGTATTTACATATACCTTCCCAGTACATAACTTCCATTGGGGTGGGGGTGGGGGGGGGGGTGGTGGTAGGGGGGCATTATGTCATGGCTAATGTAACGTCCAGGAAATAATGCCCCCCTCCAAAGTATGGGAATCGAAACATATATGTACTTTCACAACCCATTAATATGGCAGGGTGCTACAAATATTGAGTTTTACAACCAGACACATCTAACCTCCACCCTCTAGCACTGGGTATTAACATACCTTCCCAGTACATAACTTCCATTGGGGGGACATTATTTCATGGCCAATTTAACGGCCATGAATTAATGTCCCCCCTCCAAAGTATGGGAATAGAAACATATATGTACTTTAACAACCCATTAATATGGTAGCGTGCCCCAAATATTAAGTCTTACAACCAGACACATCTAATCTCCACCCTCTAGCGCTGGGTATTTACATATACCTTCCCAGTACATAACTTCCATTGGGGGGACATTATTTCATGGCCAATTTAACGGCCATGAAATAATGTCCCCCTCCAAAGTATGGAAATCGAAACATATATGCACTTTCACAACCCATTAATGTGGCAGTGTGCTACAAATATAAAGTTTTACAACCAGACACATCTAACCTCCACCCTCTAGCACTGGGTATTTACATATACATTCCCAGTACATAACTTCCATTAGGGGGATATTATTTCAAGGCCAATTTAACGGCCATAAAATAATGTCCCCCCCCTCCCCCCCCCAACCCCCCCCCACCTCCAAAGTATGGGAATCGAAACATATATGTAATTTAACAACCCATTAATATGGTAGGGTGCCACAAATATTAAGTTTTACAACCAGACACATCTAATCTCCACCCTCTAGCACTGGGTATTAACATATACCTTCGCAGTACATAACTTCCATTAGGGGGGCATTATTTCATGGCCAATTTAACGGCCATGAAATAATGTCCCCCTCCAAAGTATGGAAATCGAAACATATATGTACTTTCACAACCCATTAATATGGTAGGGTTCCCCAAATATAAAGTTTTATAACCAGACTCATCTAACCTCCACCCTCTATCACTGGGTATTTACATATACCTTTCCAGTACATAACTTCCATTAGGGGGATATTATGTCATTGCCAATTTAACGGCCATGAAATAATATCCCCCCTCCAAAGTATGGGAATCGAAACATATATGTACATTACCAACCCATTAATATGGTAGGGTGCCCCAAATAAAAAGTTTTACAACCAGACACATCTAATCTCCACCCTCTAGCACTGGGTATAACATATACCTTCCCAGTACATAACTTCCATTGGGGGGACATTATGTCATTGCCAATTTAACGGCCATGAAATAATGTCCCCGTCCAAAGTATGGGAATCGAAACATATATGTACTTTCACAACCCATTAATATGGTAGGCTGCCCCAGATATAAAGTTTTACAACCAGACACATCTAATCTCCACTCTCTAGCACTGGGTATTAACATATACCGTCCGAGTACATAACTTCCATTAGGGGGACATTATTTCATGGCCAATTTAACGGCCATGAAATTATGTCCCCCTCCAAAGTATGGGAATCGAAACATATAAGTACTTTCACAACCCATTAATATGGTAGGGTGCCCCAAATATAAAGTTTTACAACCAGACACATCTAATCTCCATCCTCTAGCACTGGGTATTAACATATACCTTCCCAGTACATAACTTCCATTAGGGGGACATTATTTCATGGCCAATTTAACGGCCATGAAATAATGTCCCCGTCCAAAGTATGGGAATCGAAACATATATGTACTTTCACAACCCATTAATATGGTAGGCTGCCCCAAATATAAAGTTTTACAACCAGACACATCTAATCTCCACCCTCTAGCACTGGGTATTTACATATACCTTCCCAGTACATAATTTCCATTGGGGGGGGGGGACATTATTTCATGGCCAATTTAACGGCCAAGAAATAATGTCCCCCCCCCTCCAAAGTATGGGAATCGAAACATATAAGTACATTCCCAACCCATTAATATGGTATGGTGCCACAAATATAAAGTTTTAGAACCAGACACATCTAATCTCCACCCTCTAGCACTGGGTATTAACATATACCTTCCCAGTACATAACTTCCATTAGGGACATTATTTCATGGCCAATTTAACGGCCATGAAATAATGTCCCCCTCCAAAGTATGGGAATCGAAACATATATGTACTTTCACAACCCATTTATATGGTAGGGTGTCCCAAATATAAAGTTTTACAACCAGACACATCTAATCTCCACCCTCTATCACTGGGTATTAACATATACATTCCCAGTACATAACTTCCATTGGGGGGACATTGTTTCATGGCCAATTTAACGGCCATGAAATAATGTCACCCTCCAAAGTATGGGAATCGAACATATATGTACTTTAACAACCCATAAATATGGTAGGATGCCCCAAATATTAAGTTTTATAACCAGACACATCTAACCTCCACCCTCTAGCACTGGGTATTTACATATACCTTTCCAGTACATAACTTCCATTAGGGGGATATTATTTCATGGCCAATTCAACGGCCATGAAATAATGTCCCCCTCCAAAGTATGGGAATCGAAACATATATGTACTTTAACAACCCATTAATATGGTAGGTTGCCACAAATATTAAGTTTTACAACCAGCCACATCTAATCTCCACCCTCTTGCACCGGGTATTAAAATATACCTTCCCAGTGCATAACTTCCATTGGGGGAACATTATTTCATGGCCAGTTAACTCCCATGAAATAATGTCCCCTTCCAAAGTATGGGAATCGAAACATATATGTACTTTCACAACCCATTAATATGGTAGGGTGCCCCAAATATAAAGTTTTACAACCAGACACATCTAATCTCCACCCTCTAGCACTGGGTATTAACATATACCTTCCCAGTACATAACCTTCCATTGGGGGGACATTATTTCATGGCCAATTTAAGGGCCATGAAATAATGTCCCCTTCCAAAGTTTGGGAATCGAAACATATATGTACTTTAACAACCCATTAATATGGTAGGATGCCCCAAATATTAAGTTTTATAACCAGACACATCTAATGTCCACTCTCTAGCACTGGGTATTAACATATACCTTCCCAGTACATAACTTCCATTGGGGGGGGGGGGGGGGCATTATTTCATGGCCAATTTAACGGCCATGAAATAATGTCCCCTTCCAAAGTATGGGAATCGAAACATATATGTACTTTCACAACCCATTAATATGGTAGGGTTCCCCAAATATAAAGTTTTACAAGCAGACACATCTAATCTCCACCCTCTAGCACTGGGTATTTACATATACCTTCCCAGTACATAACTTCCATTAGGGGGACATTATTTCTAGGCCAATTTAATGGCCATGAAATAATGTCCCCCTCCAAAGTATGGGAATCCAAACATATATGTACTTTCACAACCCAGTAATATGGTAGGGTGTCCCAAATATAAAGTTTTACAACCAGACACATCTAATCTCCACCCTCTATCACTGGGTATTAACATATACCTTCCCAGTACATAACTTCCATTGGGGGGACATTGTTCCATGGCCAATTTAACGGCCATGAAATAATGTCCCCCCTCCAATGTATGGGAATCGAACATATATGTACTTTAACAACCCATTAATATGGTAGGGTGCCACAAATACTAAGTTTTACAACCAGACACATCTAATCTCCACCCTCTAGCACTGGGTAGTAAAATATACCTTCCCAGTACATAACGTCCATTGGGGGGACATTATTTCATGGCCAGTTAACGCCCATGAAATAATGACCCCTTCCAAAGTATGGGAATCGAAACATATATGTACTTTCACAACCCATTAATATGGTAGGGTGCCCCAAATATAAAGTTTTACAACCAGACACATCTAATCTCCACCCTCTAGCACGGGGCATTAACATATACCTTCCCAGTACATAACCTTCCATTGGGTGGACATTATTTCATGGCCAATTTAACGGCCATGAAATAATGTCCCCCCCCCCTCCAAAGTATGGGAATCGAAACATATATGTACTTTAACAACCCATTAATATGGGAGGATGCCCCAAATATTAAGTTTTATAACCAGACACAGCTAATGTTCACTCTCTAGCACTGGGTATTAACATATACCTTCCCAGTACATAACTTCCATTGGGGGGGGGGGGGGGGGACATTATTTCATGGCCAATGTAACGGCCATGAAATAATGTCCCCCCTCAAACGTATGGGAATCGAAACATATATGTACATTACCAACCCATTAATATGGTAGGGTGCCCCAAATATAAGGTTTTACAACCAGACACATCTAATCTCCACCCTCTAGCACTGGGTATTAACATATACCTTCCCAGTACATAACTTCCATTAGGGGGACATTATTTCATGGCCAATTTAACGGCCATGAAATTATGTCCCCCTCCAAAGTATGGGAATCGAAACATATAAGTACTTTCACAACCCATTAATATGGTAGGGTGCCCCAAATATAAAGTTTTACAACCAGACACATCTAATCTCCACCCTCTAGCACTGGGTATTAACATATACCTTCCCAGTACATAACTTCCATTAGGGGGACATTATTTCATGGCCAATTTAACGGCCATGAAATAATGTCCCCCTCCAAAGTATGGGAATCGAAACATATATGTACTTTCACAACCCATTAATATGGTAGGGTGTCCCAAATATAAAGTTTTACAACCAGACACATCTAATCTCCACCCTCTAGCACTGGGTATTTACATATACCTTCCCAGTACATAACTTCCATTAGGGGGACATTACTTCATGGCCAATTTAACGGCCATGAAATAATGTCCCCCTCAAAAGTATGGGAATCGAAACATATATGTACTTTCACAACCCATTAATATGGTAGGGTGTCCCAAATATAAAGTTTTACAACCAGACACATCTAATCTCCACCCTCTATCACTGGGTATTAACATATACCTTCCAAGTACATAACTTCCATTGGGGGGACATTGTTTCATGGCCAATTTAACGGTCATGAAATAATGTCCCCCCCCCCCGTCCAAAGTATGGGAATCGAACATATATGTACTTTAACAACCCATTAATATGGTAGGATGCCCCAAATATTAAGTTTTATAACCAGACACATCTAATCTCCACCCTCTTACACTGGGTATTAACATATACCTTCCCAGTACATAACTTCCATTGGGGGGGGGGAGGTTGGCATTATGTCATGGCTAATGTAATGGCCAGGAAATAATGCCCCCCTCCAAAGTATGGGAGTCGAAACATATATGTACTTTCACAACCCATTAATATGGCAGGGTGCTACAAATATAAAGTTTTACAACCAGACACATCTAACCTCCACCCTCTAGCACTGGGTATTTACATATACCTTCCCAGTACATAACTTCCATTAGGGGGACGTTATTTCCTGGCCAATTTAACGGCCATGAAATAATGTCCCCCCCCCCTCCAAAGTATGGGAATCGAACATATATGTACTTTAACACCCATTAATATGGTAGGATGCCCCAAATATAAAGTTTTAGTACCAGACACATCTAATCTCCACCCTCTAGCACTGGGTATTAACATATACCTTCCCAGTTCATAACTTCCATTGGGGGGACATTATTTCATGGCCAATTTAACGGCCATGAATTAATGTCCCCCCTCCAAAGTATGGGAATCGAAACATATATGTACTTTAACAACCCATTAATATGGTAGCGTGCCCCAAATATTAAGTTTTACAACCAGACACATCTAATCTCCACCCTCTAGCACTGGGTATTTACATATACCTTCCCAGTACATAACTTCCATTGGGGGGACATTATTTCATGGCCAATTTAACGGCCATGAAATAATATCCCCCTCCAAAGTATGGAAATCGAAACATATATGTACTTTCACAACCCATTAATATGGCAGGGTGCTACAAATATAAAGTTTTACAACCAGACACATCTAACCTCCACCCTCTAGCACTGGGTATTTACATATACCTTTACAGTACATAACTCCCATTATGGGGATATTATTTCATGGCCAATTTAACGGCCATGAAATAATGTCCCCCCCTCCAAAGTATGGGAATCGAAACATATATGTACTTTAACAACCCATTAATATGGTAGGGTGCCACAAATATTAAGTTTTACAACCAGACACATCTAATCTCCAGCCTCTAGCACTGGGAATTAACATATACCTTCCCAGTACATAACCTTCCATTGGGGGGGACATTATTTCATGGCCAATTTAACGGCCATGAAATAATGTCCCCCCTCCAAAGTATGGGAATCGAAACATATATGTACTTTAACAACCCATTAATATGGTAGGATGCCCCAAATATTAAGTTTTATAACCAGAGACATCTAATCTCCACCCTCTAGCACTGGGTATTAACATATACCTTCCCAGTACATAACTTCCATTGGGGGGGGGGGGCATTATTTTATGGCCAATTTAACGGCCATGAAATAATGTCCCCCCTCCAAAGTATGGAAATCGAAACATTCATGTACTTTAACAACCCATTAATATGGTAGTGTGCCACAAATATTAAGTTTTACAACGAGACACATCTAATCTCCACCCTCTAGCACTGGGTATTAAAATATACCTTCCCAGTACATTACTTCCATTGGGGAGACATTATTTCATGGCCAATGTAACGCCATGAAATAATGTCCCCCTTCCAAAGTATGGGAATCGAAACATATATGTACATTAACAACCCATTAATATGGTAGGGTGCCCCAAATATAAAGTTTTACAAACAGACACATCTAATCTCCACCCTCTAGCACTGGGTATTTACATATACCTTCCCAGTACATAACTTCCATTGGGGGTCATTGCTTCATGGCCAATTTAACGGCCATGAATTAATGTCCCCCCTCCAAAGTATGGGAATTGAAACATATATGTACTTTAACAACCCATTAATATGGTAGGGTGCCACAAATATTAAGTTTTACAACCAGACACATCTAATCTCCACCCTCTAGCACTGGGTATTTTCATATACCTTCCCAGTACATAACCTTCCATTGGGGGGGGGGGGACATTATTTCATGGCCAATTTAACGGCCATGAAATAATGTCCCCCCTCCAAAGTATGGGAATCAAAACATATATGTACTTTAACAACCCATTAATATGGTAGGATGCCCCAAATATTAAGTTTTATAACCAGACACATCTAATCTCCACCCTGTAGCACTGGGTATTAACATATACCTTCCCAGTACATAACTTCCATGGGGGGGGGGGCATTATTTTATGGCCAATTTAACGGCCATGAAATAATGTCCCCCCTCCAAAGTATGGAAATCGAAACATTTATGTACTTTAACAACCCATTAATATGGTAGTGTGGCACAAATATTAAGTTTTACAACGAGACACATCTAATCTCCACCCTCTAGCACTGGGTATTAAAATATACCTTCCCAGTACATTACTTCCATTGGGGGGGACATTATTTCATGGCCAATGTAACGGCCCTGAAATTATGTCCCCCCCCCTCCAAAGTATGGGAATCGAAACATATAAGTACTTTCACAACCCATTAATATGGTAGGGTGCCCCAAATATAAAGTTTTACAACCAGACACATCTAATCTCCACCCTCTAGCACTGGGTATTAACATATACCTTCCCAGTACATAACTTCCATTGGGGGGACATTATTTCATGGCCAATTTAACGGCCTCGAAATAATGTCCCCCCTCCAAAGTATGGGAATCGAAACATATATGTACTTTAACAACCCATTAATATGGTAGGGTGCCCCAAATATAAAGTTTTACAACCAGACACATCTAACCTCCACCCTTTAGCACTGGGTATTTACATAAACCTTCCCAGTACATAACTTCCATTAGGGGGATACTATTTCAAGGCCAATTTAACGGCCATAAAATAATGTCCCCCCCCCCCTCCAAAGTATGGGAATCGAAACATATATGTAATTTAACAACCCATTAATATGGTAGGGTGCCACAAATATTAAGTTTTACAACCAGACACATCTAATCTCCACCCTCTAGCACTGGGTATTAACAGGGGGACATTATTTCATGGCCAATTTAACGGCCATGAAACAATGTCCTCCTCCAAAGTATGGAAATCGAAACATATATGTACTTTCACAACCCATTAATATGGTAGGGTGCCCCAAATATAAAGTTTTACAACCAGACACATCTAACCTCCACCCTCTAGCACTGGGTATTAACATATACCTTCCCAGTACATAACTTCCATTGGGGGGACATTATTTCATGGCCAATTTAACGGCCTCGAAATAATGTCCCCCCTCCAAAGTATGGGAATCGAAACATATATGTACTTTAACAACCCATTAATATGGTAGGGTGCCCCAAATATAAAGTTTTACAACCAGACACATCTAACCTCCACCCTTTAGCACTGGGTATTTACATAAACCTTCCCAGTACATAACTTCCATTAGGGGGATACTATTTCAAGGCCAATTTAACGGCCATAAAATAATGTCCCCCCCCCTCCAAAGTATGGGAATCGAAACATATATGTAATTTAACAACCCATTAATATGGTAGGGTGCCACAAATATTAAGTTTTACAACCAGACACATCTAATCTCCACCCTCTAGCACTGGGTATTAACAGGGGGACATTATTTCATGGCCAATTTAACGGCCATGAAACAATGTCCTCCTCCAAAGTATGGAAATCGAAACATATATGTACTTTCACAACCCATTAATATGGTAGGGTGCCCCAAATATAAAGTTTTACAACCAGACACATCTAACCTCCACCCTCTAGCACTGGGTATTAACATATACCTTCCCAGTACATAACTTCCATTAGGGGGACATTATTTCATGGCCAATTTAACGGCCATGAAATAATGCCCCCCCCCCCACAGTATGGGAATCGAAACATATAAGTACTTTCCCAACTCATTAATATGGTTGGGTGCCACAAATATAAAGTTTTAGAACCAGACACATCTAATCTCCACCCTCTAGCACTGGGTATTAACATATACCTTCCCAGTACATAACTTCCATTAGGGGGATATTATTTCATGGCCAATTTAACGGCCATGAAATAATGTCCCCCCTCCAAAGTATGGGAATCGAAACATATATGTACTTGAACAACCCATTAATATGGTAGGGTGCCACAAATATTAAGTTTTACAACCAGACACATCTAATCTCCACCCTCTAGCACTGGGTATTAAATTATACCTTCTCAGTACATAACTTCCATTAGGGTGACATTATTTCATGGCCAATGTAACGGCCATGAAATAATGTCCCCCCTCCAAAGTATGGGAATCGAAACATATATGTACTTTAACAACCCATTAATATGGTAGGGTGTTCCAAATATTAAGTTTTACAACCAGACACATCTAATCTCCACCCTCTAGCACTGGGTATTAACATATACCTTCCCAGTACATAACTTCCATTGGGGGGGACATTATTTCATGGCCAATTTAACGGCCATTAAATAATGTCCCCCTCCAAAGTATGTAAATCGAAACATTTATGTACTTTAACAACCCATTAACATGGTAGTGTGCCACAAATATTAAGTTTTACAACCAGACACATCTAATCAACACCCTCTAGCACTGGGTATTTACATATACCTTCCCAGTACATAACTTCCATTGGGGGGGGGGGCATTATTTCATGGCCGATTTAACGGCCCTGAAATAATGTCCCCCTCCAAAGTATGGGAATCGAAAGATATATGTAATTTAACAACCCATTAATATGGTAGGGTGCCACAAATATTAAGTTTTACAACCAGACACATCTAATCTCCACCCTCTACGACTGGGTATTTACATATACCTTCCCAGTACATAACTTCCATTAGGGGGATACTATTTCAAGGCCAATTTAACGGCCATAAAATAATGTCCCCCCCCCTCCAAAGTATGGGAATCGAAACATATATGTAATTTAACAACCCATTAATATGGTAGGCTGACACAAATATTAAGTTTTACAACCAGACACATCTAACCTCCACCCTCTAGCACTGGGTATTTACATATACCTTTCCAGTACATAACTTCCATTAGGGGGATATTATTTCATGGCCAATTTAACGGCCATGAAATAATGTCCCCCACCAAAGTATGGGAATCGAAACATATATGTACTTTAACAACCCATTAATATGGTAGGGTGTCCCAAATTTTTAATTTTACAACCAGACACATCTAATCTCCACCCCCTAGCACTGGGTATTAACATAGACCTTCCCAGTACATAACTTCCATTGTTGGGGGTGGGGGACATTATTTCATGGCCAGTTAACGCACATGAAATAATGTCCCCCTCCAAAGTATGGGAATCGAAACATATATGTACTTTAACAACCCATTAATATGGTAGGATGCCCCAAATATTAAGTTTTATAACCAGACACATCCAATCTCCACCCTCTAGCACTGGGTATTAACATATACCTTCCCAGTACATAACTTCCATGGGGGGGGGGACATTATTTCATGGCCAATTTAACGGCCATGAAATAATGTCCCCCCTCCAAAGTATGGAAATCGAAACATTTATGTACTTTAACAACCCATTAATATGGTAGTGTGCCACAAATATTAAGTTTTACAACCAGACACATCTAATCTCCACCCTCTAGCACTGGGTATTAAAATATACCTTCCCAGTACATTACTTCCATTGGGGGGACATTATTTCATGGCCAATGTAACGGCCATGAAATAATGTCCCCCCTCCAAAGTATGGGAATCGAAACATATATGTACATTAACAACCCATTAATATGGTAGGGTGCCCCAAATATAAAGTTTTACAACCAGACACATCTAATCTCCACCCTCTAGCACTGGGTATTAGCATATACCTTCCCAGTACATAACTTCCATTAGGGGGACATTATTTCATGGCCAATTTAACGGCCATGAAATTATGTCCCACTCCAAAGTATGGGAATCGAAACATATAAGTACTTTCACAACCCATTAATATGGTAGGGTGCCCCAAATATAAAGTTTTACAACCAGACACATCTAATCTCCACCCTCTAGCACTGGGTATTAACATATACCTATCCCAGTACATAACTTCCATTGGGGGGACATTATTTCATGGCCAATTTAACGGCCATGAAACAATGTCCTCCTCCAAAGTATGGAAATCGAAACATATATGTACTTTCACAACCCATTAATATGGTAGAGTGCCCCAAATATAAAGTTTTACAACCAGACACATCTAACCTCCACCCTCTAGCACTGGATATTAACATATACCTTCCCAGTACATAACTTCCATTAGGGGGACATTATTTCATGGCCAATTTAACAGCCATGAAATAATGCCCCCCCCCCCACAGTATGGGAATCGAAACATATAAGTACTTTCCCAACTCATTAATATGGTTGGGTGCCACAAATATAAAGTTTTAGAACCAGAGACATCTAATCTCCACCCTCTAGCACTGGGTATTAACATATACCTTCCCAGTACATAACTTCCATTAGGGGGATATTATTTCATGGCCAATTTAACGGCCATGAAATAATGTCCCCCCTCCAAAGTATGGGAATCGAAACATATATGTACTTGAACAACCCATTAATATGGTAGGGTGCCACAAATATTAAGTTTTACAACCAGACACATCTAATCTCCACCCTCTAGCACTGGGTATTAAATTATACCTTCTCAGTACATAACTTCCATTGGGGTGACATTATTTCATGGCCAATGTAACGGCCATGAAATAATGTCCCCCCTCCAAAGTATGGGAATCGAAACATATATGTACTTTAACAACCCATTAATATGGTAGGGTGTTCCAAATATTAAGTTTTACAACCAGACACATCTAATCTCCACCCTCTAGCACTGGGTATTAACATATACCTTCCCAGTATATAACTTCCATTGGGGGGGGGGGACATTATTTCATGGCCAATTTAACGGCCATGAAATAATGTCCCCCTCCAAAGTATGTAAATCGAAACATTTATGTACTTTAACAACCCATTAATATGGTAGTGTGCCACAAATATTAAGTTTTACAACCAGACACATCTAATCAACACCCTCTAGCACTGGGTATTTACATATACCTTCCCAGTACATAACTTCCATTGGGGGGGGGGGGGCATTATTTCATGGCCGATTTAACGGCCATGAAATTATGTCCCCCCCCCCCCTCCAAAGTATGGGAATCGAAACATATACGTACTTTCACAACCCATTAATATGGCAGGGTGCTACAAATATAAAGTTTTACAACCAGACACATCTAACCTCCACCCTCTAGGACTGGGTATTTACATATACCTTCCCAGTACATAACTTCCATTAGGGGGATACTATTTCAAGGCCAATTTAACGGCCATAAAATAATGTCCCCCCCCCCTCCAAAGTATGGGAATCGAAACATATATGTAATTTAACAACCCATTAATATGGTAGGCTGACACAAATATTAAGTTTTACAACCAGACACATCTAATCTCCACCCTCTAGAACTGGGTATTAACATATACCTTCGCGGTACATAACTTCCATTAGGGGGACATTATTTCATGGCCAATTTAATGGCCATGAAACAATGTCCTCCTCTAAAGTATGGAAATCGAAACATATATGTACTTTCACAACCCATTAATATGGTAGGGTGCCCCAAATATAAAGTTTTACAACCAGACACATCTAACCTCCACCCTCTAGCACTGGGTATTTACATATACCTTTCCAGTACATAACTTCCATTAGGGGGATATTATTTCATGGCCAATTTAACGGCCATGAAATAATGTCCCCCACCAAAGTATGGGAATCGAAACATATTTGTACTTTAACAACCCATTAATATGGTAGGGTGTCCCAAATTTTAAGTTTTACAACCAGACACATCTAATCTCCACCCCCTAGCACTGGGTATTAACATAGACCTTCCCAGTACATAACTTCCATTTTTGGGGGTGGGGGACATTATTTCATGGCCAGTTAACGCACATGAAATAATGTCCCCCTCCAAAGTATGGGAATCGAAACATATATGTACTTTAACAACCCATTAATATGGTAGTGTGCCACAAATATTAAGTTTTACAACCAGACACATCTAATCTCCACCCTCTAGCACTGGGTATTAAAATATACCTTCCCAGTACATTACTTCCATTGGGGGGACATTATTTCATGGCCAATGTAACGGCCATGAAATAATGTCCCCCCTCCAAAGTATGGGAATCGAAACATATATGTACATTAACAACCCATTAATATGGTAGGGTGCCCCAAATATAAAGTTTTACAACCAGACACATCTAATCTCCACCCTCTAGCACTGGGTATTAACATATACCTTCCCAGTACATAACTTCCATTAGGGGGACATTATTTCATGGCCAATTTAACGGCCATGAAATTATGTCCCACTCCAAAGTATGGGAATCGAAACATATAAGTACTTTCACAACCCATTAATATGGTAGGGTGCCCCAAATATAAAGTTTTACAACCAGACACATCTAATCTCCACCCTCTAGCACTGGGTATTAACATATACCTATCCCAGTACATAACTTCCATTGGGGGGACATTATTTCATGGCCAATTTAACGGCCATGAAATAATGTCCACCCTCCAAAGTATGGGATTCGAAACATATATGTACTTTAACAACCCATTAATATGGTAGGGTGTCCCAAATTTTAAGTTTTACAACCAGACACATCTAATCTCCACCCCCTAGCACTGGGTATTAACATATACCTTCCCAGTACATAACTTCCATTACGGGGACATTATTTCATGGCCAATTTAACGGCCATGAAATAATGCCCCCCACACAGTATGGGAATCGAAACATATAAGTACATTCCCAACCCATTAATATGGTAGGGTGCCACAAATATAAAGTTTTAGAACCAGACACATCTAATCTCCACCCTCTAGCACTGGTTATAAACATATACCTTCCCAGTACATAACCTTCCCTTGGGGGGGGGGGACATTATTTCATGGCCAATTTAACGGCCATGAAATAATGTCCCCCCTCCAAAGTATGGGAATCGAAACATATATGTACTTTAACAACCCATTAATATGGTAGGATGCCCCAAATATTAAGTTTTATAACCAGACACATCCAATCTCCACCCTCTAGCACTGGGTATTAACATATACCTTCCCAGTACATAACTTCCATTGGGGGGGGGGGGACATTATTTCATGGCCAATTTAACGGCCATGAAATAATGTCCCACTCCAAAGTATGGAAATCGAAACATTTATGTACTTTAACAACCCATTAATATGGTAGTGTGCCACAAATATTAAGTTTTACAACCAGACACATCTAATCTCCACCCTATAGCACTGGGTATTAACATATACCTTCCCAGTACATTACTTCCATTGGGGGGACATTATTTCATGGCCAATGTAACGGCCATGAAATAATGTGCCCCCTCCAAAGTATGGGAATCGAAACATATATGTACATTAACAACCCATTAATATGGTAGGGAGCCCCAAATATAAAGTTTTACAACCAGACACATCTAATCTCCACCCTCTACCACTGGGTATTAACATATACCTTCCCAGTACATAACTTCCCTTAGGGGGACATGATTTCATGGCCAATTTAACGGCCATGAAATTATGTCCCCCTCCAAAGTATGGGAATCGAAACATATAAGTACTTTCACAACCCATTAATATGGTAGGGTGCCCCAAATATAAAGTTTTACAACCAGACACATCTAATCGCCACCCTCTAGCACTGGGTATTAACATATACCTATCTCAGTACATAACTTCCATTGGGGGGACATTATTTCATGGCCAATTTAACGGCCATGAAATAATGTCCCCCCCCCTCCAAAGTATGGGAATCGAAACATATATGTACTTTCACAGCCCATTAATATGGTAGGGTGCCCCAAATAAAAAGTTTTACAACCATACACATCTAATCTCCACCCTCTAGCACCGGGTATTAACATATACCTTCCCAGTACATAACTTCCATTGGGGGGACATTATTTCATGGCCAATTTAACGGCCAGGAAATAATGTCCCCTTCCAAAGTATGGGAATCGAAACATATATGTACTTTCACAACCCATTAATATGGTAGGGTGCCCGAAATATAAAGTTTTACAACCAGACACATCTAATCTCCACCCTCTAGCACTGGGTATTTAGATATACCTTCCCAGTACATAACTTCCATTAAGGGGACATTATTTCATGGCCAATTTAACGGCCATGAAATAATGTCCCACTCCAAAGTATGGGAATCGAAACATATATGTACTTTCACAACCCATTAATATGGTAGGGTGCCCCAAATATAAAGTTTTACAACCAGACACATCTAATCTCCACCCTCTATCACTGGGTATTAACATATACCTTCCCACTACATAACTTCCATTAGGGGGACGTTATTTCATGGCCAATTTAACGGCCATGAAATAATGTCCCTCCCCCTCCAAAGTATGGGAATCGAACATATATGTACTTTAACAACCCTTTAATATGGTAGGATGCCCCAAATATTAAGTTTTATAACCAGACACATCTAATCTCCACCCTCTAGCATTGGGTATTAACATATACCTTCCCAGTACATAACTTCCATGGGGGGGGGGGGCATTATTTTATGGCCAATTTAACGGCCATGAAATAATGTCCCCCCTCCAAAGTATGGAAATCGAAACATTTATGTACTTTAACAACCCATTAATATGGTAGTGTGGCACAAATATTAAGTTTTACAACGAGACACATCTAATCTCCACCCTCTAGCACTGGGTATTAAAATATACCTTCCCAGTACATTACTTCCATTGGGGGGGACATTATTTCATGGCCAATGTAACGGCCCTGAAATTATGTCCCCCCCCTCCAAAGTATGGGAATCGAAACATATAAGTACTTTCACAACCCATTAATATGGTAGGGTGCCCCAAATATAAAGTTTTACAACCAGACACATCTAATCTCCACCCTCTAGCACTGGGTATTAACATATACCTTCCCAGTACATAACTTCCATTGGGGGGACATTATTTCATGGCCAATTTAACGGCCTCGAAATAATGTCCCCCCTCCAAAGTATGGGAATCGAAACATATATGTACTTTAACAACCCATTAATATGGTAGGGTGCCCCAAATATAAAGTTTTACAACCAGACACATCTAACCTCCACCCTTTAGCACTGGGTATTTACATAAACCTTCCCAGTACATAACTTCCATTAGGGGGATACTATTTCAAGGCCAATTTAACGGCCATAAAATAATGTCCCCCCCCCTCCAAAGTATGGGAATCGAAACATATATGTAATTTAACAACCCATTAATATGGTAGGGTGCCACAAATATTAAGTTTTACAACCAGACACATCTAATCTCCACCCTCTAGCACTGGGTATTAACAGGGGGACATTATTTCATGGCCAATTTAACGGCCATGAAACAATGTCCTCCTCCAAAGTATGGAAATCGAAACATATATGTACTTTCACAACCCATTAATATGGTAGGGTGCCCCAAATATAAAGTTTTACAACCAGACACATCTAACCTCCACCCTCTAGCACTGGGTATTAACATATACCTTCCCAGTACATAACTTCCATTGGGGGGACATTATTTCATGGCCAATTTAACGGCCTCGAAATAATGTCCCCCCTCCAAAGTATGGGAATCGAAACATATATGTACTTTAACAACCCATTAATATGGTAGGGTGCCCCAAATATAAAGTTTTACAACCAGACACATCTAACCTCCACCCTTTAGCACTGGGTATTTACATAAACCTTCCCAGTACATAACTTCCATTAGGGGGATACTATTTCAAGGCCAATTTAACGGCCATAAAATAATGTCCCCCCCCCCCTCCAAAGTATGGGAATCGAAACATATATGTAATTTAACAACCCATTAATATGGTAGGGTGCCACAAATATTAAGTTTTACAACCAGACACATCTAATCTCCACCCTCTAGCACTGGGTATTAACAGGGGGACATTATTTCATGGCCAATTTAACGGCCATGAAACAATGTCCTCCTCCAAAGTATGGAAATCGAAACATATATGTACTTTCACAACCCATTAATATGGTAGGGTGCCCCAAATATAAAGTTTTACAACCAGACACATCTAACCTCCACCCTCTAGCACTGGGTATTAACATATACCTTCCCAGTACATAACTTCCATTAGGGGGACATTATTTCATGGCCAATTTAACGGCCATGAAATAATGCCCCCCCCCCACAGTATGGGAATCGAAACATATAAGTACTTTCCCAACTCATTAATATGGTTGGGTGCCACAAATATAAAGTTTTAGAACCAGACACATCTAATCTCCACCCTCTAGCACTGGGTATTAACATATACCTTCCCAGTACATAACTTCCATTAGGGGGATATTATTTCATGGCCAATTTAACGGCCATGAAATAATGTCCCCCCTCCAAAGTATGGGAATCGAAACATATATGTACTTGAACAACCCATTAATATGGTAGGGTGCCACAAATATTAAGTTTTACAACCAGACACATCTAATCTCCACCCTCTAGCACTGGGTATTAAATTATACCTTCTCAGTACATAACTTCCATTAGGGTGACATTATTTCATGGCCAATGTAACGGCCATGAAATAATGTCCCCCCTCCAAAGTATGGGAATCGAAACATATATGTACTTTAACAACCCATTAATATGGTAGGGTGTTCCAAATATTAAGTTTTACAACCAGACACATCTAATCTCCACCCTCTAGCACTGGGTATTAACATATACCTTCCCAGTACATAACTTCCATTGGGGGGGACATTATTTCATGGCCAATTTAACGGCCATTAAATAATGTCCCCCTCCAAAGTATGTAAATCGAAACATTTATGTACTTTAACAACCCATTAACATGGTAGTGTGCCACAAATATTAAGTTTTACAACCAGACACATCTAATCAACACCCTCTAGCACTGGGTATTTACATATACCTTCCCAGTACATAACTTCCATTGGGGGGGGGGGCATTATTTCATGGCCGATTTAACGGCCCTGAAATAATGTCCCCCTCCAAAGTATGGGAATCGAAAGATATATGTAATTTAACAACCCATTAATATGGTAGGGTGCCACAAATATTAAGTTTTACAACCAGACACATCTAATCTCCACCCTCTACGACTGGGTATTTACATATACCTTCCCAGTACATAACTTCCATTAGGGGGATACTATTTCAAGGCCAATTTAACGGCCATAAAATAATGTCCCCCCCCTCCAAAGTATGGGAATCGAAACATATATGTAATTTAACAACCCATTAATATGGTAGGCTGACACAAATATTAAGTTTTACAACCAGACACATCTAACCTCCACCCTCTAGCACTGGGTATTTACATATACCTTTCCAGTACATAACTTCCATTAGGGGGATATTATTTCATGGCCAATTTAACGGCCATGAAATAATGTCCCCCACCAAAGTATGGGAATCGAAACATATATGTACTTTAACAACCCATTAATATGGTAGGGTGTCCCAAATTTTTAATTTTACAACCAGACACATCTAATCTCCACCCCCTAGCACTGGGTATTAACATAGACCTTCCCAGTACATAACTTCCATTGTTGGGGGTGGGGGACATTATTTCATGGCCAGTTAACGCACATGAAATAATGTCCCCCTCCAAAGTATGGGAATCGAAACATATATGTACTTTAACAACCCATTAATATGGTAGGATGCCCCAAATATTAAGTTTTATAACCAGACACATCCAATCTCCACCCTCTAGCACTGGGTATTAACATATACCTTCCCAGTACATAACTTCCATGGGGGGGGGGGGACATTATTTCATGGCCAATTTAACGGCCATGAAATAATGTCCCCCCTCCAAAGTATGGAAATCGAAACATTTATGTACTTTAACAACCCATTAATATGGTAGTGTGCCACAAATATTAAGTTTTACAACCAGACACATCTAATCTCCACCCTCTAGCACTGGGTATTAAAATATACCTTCCTAGTACATTACTTCCATTGGGGGGACATTATTTCATGGCCAATGTAACGGCCATGAAATAATGTCCCCCCTCCAAAGTATGGGAATCGAAACATATATGTACATTAACAACCCATTAATATGGTAGGGTGCCCCAAATATAAAGTTTTACAACCAGACACATCTAATCTCCACCCTCTAGCACTGGGTATTAGCATATACCTTCCCAGTACATAACTTCCATTAGGGGGACATTATTTCATGGCCAATTTAACGGCCATGAAATTATGTCCCACTCCAAAGTATGGGAATCGAAACATATAAGTACTTTCACAACCCATTAATATGGTAGGGTGCCCCAAATATAAAGTTTTACAACCAGACACATCTAATCTCCACCCTCTAGCACTGGGTATTAACATATACCTATCCCAGTACATAACTTCCATTGGGGGGACATTATTTCATGGCCAATTTAACGGCCATGAAACAATGTCCTCCTCCAAAGTATGGAAATCGAAACATATATGTACTTTCACAACCCATTAATATGGTAGGGTGCCCCAAATATAAAGTTTTACAACCAGACACATCTAACCTCCACCCTCTAGCACTGGATATTAACATATACCTTCCCAGTACATAACTTCCATTAGGGGGACATTATTTCATGGCCAATTTAACAGCCATGAAATAATGCCCCCCCCCCCACAGTATGGGAATCGAAACATATAAGTACTTTCCCAACTCATTAATATGGTTGGGTGCCACAAATATAAAGTTTTAGAACCAGAGACATCTAATCTCCACCCTCTAGCACTGGGTATTAACATATACCTTCCCAGTACATAACTTCCATTAGGGGGATATTATTTCATGGCCAATTTAACGGCCATGAAATAATGTCCCCCCTCCAAAGTATGGGAATCGAAACATATATGTACTTGAACAACCCATTAATATGGTAGGGTGCCACAAATATTAAGTTTTACAACCAGACACATCTAATCTCCACCCTCTAGCACTGGGTATTAAATTATACCTTCTCAGTACATAACTTCCATTGGGGTGACATTATTTCATGGCCAATGTAACGGCCATGAAATAATGTCCCCCCTCCAAAGTATGGGAATCGAAACATATATGTACTTTAACAACCCATTAATATGGTAGGGTGTTCCAAATATTAAGTTTTACAACCAGACACATCTAATCTCCACCCTCTAGCACTGGGTATTAACATATACCTTCCCAGTATATAACTTCCATTGGGGGGGGGGGGACATTATTTCATGGCCAATTTAACGGCCATGAAATAATGTCCCCCTCCAAAGTATGTAAATCGAAACATTTATGTACTTTAACAACCCATTAATATGGTAGTGTGCCACAAATATTAAGTTTTACAACCAGACACATCTAATCAACACCCTCTAGCACTGGGTATTTACATATACCTTCCCAGTACATAACTTCCATTGGGGGGGGGGGCATTATTTCATGGCCGATTTAACGGCCATGAAATTATGTCCCCACCCCCCTCCAAAGTATGGGAATCGAAACATATACGTACTTTCACAACCCATTAATATGGCAGGGTGCTACAAATATAAAGTTTTACAACCAGACACATCTAACCTCCACCCTCTAGGACTGGGTATTTACATATACCTTCCCAGTACATAACTTCCATTAGGGGGATACTATTTCAAGGCCAATTTAACGGCCATAAAATAATGTCCCCCCCCCCCCTCCAAAGTATGGGAATCGAAACATATATGTAATTTAACAACCCATTAATATGGTAGGCTGACACAAATATTAAGTTTTACAACCAGACACATCTAATCTCCACCCTCTAGAACTGGGTATTAACATATACCTTCGCGGTACATAACTTCCATTAGGGGGACATTATTTCATGGCCAATTTAATGGCCATGAAACAATGTCCTCCTCTAAAGTATGGAAATCGAAACATATATGTACTTTCACAACCCATTAATATGGTAGGGTGCCCCAAATATAAAGTTTTACAACCAGACACATCTAACCTCCACCCTCTAGCACTGGGTATTTACATATACCTTTCCAGTACATAACTTCCATTAGGGGGATATTATTTCATGGCCAATTTAACGGCCATGAAATAATGTCCCCCACCAAAGTATGGGAATCGAAACATATTTGTACTTTAACAACCCATTAATATGGTAGGGTGTCCCAAATTTTAAGTTTTACAACCAGACACATCTAATCTCCACCCCCTAGCACTGGGTATTAACATAGACCTTCCCAGTACATAACTTCCATTTTTGGGGGTGGGGGACATTATTTCATGGCCAGTTAACGCACATGAAATAATGTCCCCCTCCAAAGTATGGGAATCGAAACATATATGTACTTTAACAACCCATTAATATGGTAGTGTGCCACAAATATTAAGTTTTACAACCAGACACATCTAATCTCCACCCTCTAGCACTGGGTATTAAAATATACCTTCCCAGTACATTACTTCCATTGGGGGGACATTATTTCATGGCCAATGTAACGGCCATGAAATAATGTCCCCCCTCCAAAGTATGGGAATCGAAACATATATGTACATTAACAACCCATTAATATGGTAGGGTGCCCCAAATATAAAGTTTTACAACCAGACACATCTAATCTCCACCCTCTAGCACTGGGTATTAACATATACCTTCCCAGTACATAACTTCCATTAGGGGGACATTATTTCATGGCCAATTTAACGGCCATGAAATTATGTCCCACTCCAAAGTATGGGAATCGAAACATATAAGTACTTTCACAACCCATTAATATGGTAGGGTGCCCCAAATATAAAGTTTTACAACCAGACACATCTAATCTCCACCCTCTAGCACTGGGTATTAACATATACCTATCCCAGTACATAACTTCCATTGGGGGGACATTATTTCATGGCCAATTTAACGGCCATGAAATAATGTCCACCCTCCAAAGTATGGGATTCGAAACATATATGTACTTTAACAACCCATTAATATGGTAGGGTGTCCCAAATTTTAAGTTTTACAACCAGACACATCTAATCTCCACCCCCTAGCACTGGGTATTAACATATACCTTCCCAGTACATAACTTCCATTACGGGGACATTATTTCATGGCCAATTTAACGGCCATGAAATAATGCCCCCCACACAGTATGGGAATCGAAACATATAAGTACATTCCCAACCCATTAATATGGTAGGGTGCCACAAATATAAAGTTTTAGAACCAGACACATCTAATCTCCACCCTCTAGCACTGGTTATAAACATATACCTTCCCAGTACATAACCTTCCCTTGGGGGGGGGGGGGACATTATTTCATGGCCAATTTAACGGCCATGAAATAATGTCCCCCCTCCAAAGTATGGGAATCGAAACATATATGTACTTTAACAACCCATTAATATGGTAGGATGCCCCAAATATTAAGTTTTATAACCAGACACATCCAATCTCCACCCTCTAGCACTGGGTATTAACATATACCTTCCCAGTACATAACTTCCATTGGGGGGGGGGGACATTATTTCATGGCCAATTTAACGGCCATGAAATAATGTCCCCCTCCAAAGTATGGAAATCGAAACATTTATGTACTTTAACAACCCATTAATATGGTAGTGTGCCACAAATATTAAGTTTTACAACCAGACACATCTAATCTCCACCCTATAGCACTGGGTATTAACATATACCTTCCCAGTACATTACTTCCATTGGGGGGACATTATTTCATGGCCAATGTAACGGCCATGAAATAATGTGCCCCCTCCAAAGTATGGGAATCGAAACATATATGTACATTAACAACCCATTAATATGGTAGGGAGCCCCAAATATAAAGTTTTACAACCAGACACATCTAATCTCCACCCTCTACCACTGGGTATTAACATATACCTTCCCAGTACATAACTTCCCTTAGGGGGACATGATTTCATGGCCAATTTAACGGCCATGAAATTATGTCCCCCTCCAAAGTATGGGAATCGAAACATATAAGTACTTTCACAACCCATTAATATGGTAGGGTGCCCCAAATATAAAGTTTTACAACCAGACACATCTAATCGCCACCCTCTAGCACTGGGTATTAACATATACCTATCTCAGTACATAACTTCCATTGGGGGGACATTATTTCATGGCCAATTTAACGGCCATGAAATAATGTCCCCCCCCCCTCCAAAGTATGGGAATCGAAACATATATGTACTTTCACAGCCCATTAATATGGTAGGGTGCCCCAAATAAAAAGTTTTACAACCATACACATCTAATCTCCACCCTCTAGCACCGGGTATTAACATATACCTTCCCAGTACATAACTTCCATTGGGGGGACATTATTTCATGGCCAATTTAACGGCCATGAAATAATGTCCACCCTCCAAAGTACGGGAATCGAAACATATATGTACTTTAACAACCCATTAATATGGTAGGGTGCCCCAAATATAAAGTTTTACAACCAGACACATCTAATCGCCACCCTCTAGCACTGGGTATTAACATATACCTATCTCAGTACATAACTTCCATTGGGGGGACATTATTTCATGGCCAATTTAACGGCCATGAAATAATGTCCCCCCCCCCCTCCAAAGTATGGGAATCGAAACATATATGTACTTTCACAGCCCATTAATATGGTAGGCTGACACAAATATTAAGTTTTACAACCAGACACATCTAATCTCCACCCCCTAGCACGGGGTATTAACATATACCTTCCCAGTACATAACTTCCATTAGGGGGACATTATTTCATGGCCAATTTAACGGCCATGAAATAATGCCCCCACACAGTATGGGAATCGAAACATATAAGTACATTCCCAACCCATTAATGTGGTAGGGTGCCACAAATATAAAGTTTTAGAACCAGACACATCTAATCTCCACCCTCTAGCACTGGGTATTAACATATACCTTCCCAGTACATAACTTCCATTAGGGGGACATTATTTCATGGCCAATTTAACGGCCATGAAATAATGTCCCCCCCACCTCCAAATTATGGGAATGGAAACATATATGTACTTTCACAACCCATTAATATGGTAGGGTGCCCCAAATATAAAGTTTACAACCAGACACATCTAATCTCCACCCTCTATCACTGGCTATTAACATATACCTTCCCAGTACATAACATTCATTGGGGGGACATTGTTTCATGGCCAATTTAACGGCCATGAAATAATGTCCCCCCACCCTCCAAAGTATGGGAATCGAACATATATGTACTTTAACAACCCATTAATATGGTAGGATGCCCCAAATATTAAGTTTTATAACCAGACACATCTAATCTCCACCCTCTAGCACTGGGTATTTAGATATACCTTCCCAGTACATAACTTCCATTAAGGGGACATTATTTCATGGCCAATTTAACGGCCATGAAATAATGTCCCACTCCAAAGTATGGGAATCGAAACATATATGTACTTTCACAACCCATTAATATGGTAGGGTGCCCCAAATATAAAGTTTTACAACCAGACACATCTAATCTCCACCCTCTATCACTGGGTATTAACATATACCTTCCCACTACATAACTTCCATTAGGGGGACGTTATTTCATGGCCAATTTAACGGCCATGAAATAATGTCCCTCCCCCTCCAAAGTATGGGAATCGAACATATATGTACTTTAACAACCCTTTAATATGGTAGGATGCCCCAAATATTAAGTTTTATAACCAGACACATCTAATCTCCACCCTCTAGCATTGGGTATTAACATATACCTTCCCAGTTCATAACTTCCATTGGGGGGACATTATTTCATGGCCAATTTAACGGCCATGAATTAATGTCCCCCCTCCAATGTATGGGAATCGAAACATATATGCACTTTAACAAACCATTAATATAGTAGCGTGCCCCAAATATTAAGTTTTACAACCAGACACATCTAATCTCCACCCTCTAGCACTGGGTATTTACATATACATTCCCAGTACATAACTTCCATTGGGGGACATTATTTCATGGCCAATTTAACGGCCATGAAATAATGTCCCCCTCCAAAGTATGGAAATCGAAACATATATGTACTTTCACAACCCATTAATATGGCAGGGTGCTACAAATATAAAGTTTTACAATCAGACACATCTAACCTCCACCCTCTAGCACTGGGTATTTACATATCCCTTCCCAGTACATAACTTCCATTAGGGGGATACTATATCAAGGCCAATTTAAAGGCCATAAAATAATGTCCCCCCCCTCCAAAGTATGGGAATCGAAACATATATGTACTTTCACAACCCATTAATATGGTAGGGTGCCACAAATATTAAGTTTTACAACCAGACACATCTAATCTCCACCCTCTATCACTGGGTATTTACATATACCTTCCCAGTACATAACTTCCATTGGGGGGATATTATTTCATGGCCAATTTAACGGCCATGAAATAATGTCCCCCCTCCAAAGTATGGGAATCGAAACATATATGTACTTTAACAACCCATTAATATGGTAGGGTGCCACAAATATTAAGTTTTATAACTAGACACATCTAATCTCCACCCTCTAGCACTGGGTATTAACATATACCTTCCCAGTTCATAACTTCCATTGGGGGGACATTATTTCATGGCCAATTTAACGGCCATGAAACAATGTCCTCCTCTAAAGTATGGAAATCGAAACATATATGTACTTTCACAACCCATTAATATGGTAGGGTGCCCCAAATATAAAGTTTTACAACCAGACACATCTAACCTCCACCCTCTAGCACTGGGTATTTACATATACCTTTCCAGTACATAACTTCCATTAGGGGGATATTATTTCATGGCCAATTTAACGGCCATGAAATAATGTCCCCCACCAAAGTATGGGAATCGAAACATATATGTACTTTAACAACCAATTAATATGGTAGGGTGTCCCAAATTTTAAGTTTTACAACCAGACACATCTAATCTCCACCCCCTAGGACTGGGTATTAACATAGACTTTCCCAGTACATAACTTCCATTGTTGGGGGTGGGGGACATTATTTCATGGCCAGTTAACGCACATGAAATAATGTCCCCCTCCAAAGTATGGGAATCGAAACATATATGTACTTTAACAACCCATTAATATGGTAGGATGCCCCAAATATTAAGTTTTATAACCAGACACATCCAATCTCCACCCTCTAGCACTGGGTATTAACATATACCTTCCCAGTACATAACTTCCATTGGGGGGGGACATTATTTCATGGCCAATTTAACGGCCATGAAATAATGTCCCCCCTCCAAAGTATGGAAATCGAAACATTTATGTACTTTAACAACCCATTAATATGGTAGTGTGCCACAAATATTAAGTTTTACAACCAGACACATCTAATCTCCACCCTCTAGCACTGGGTATTAAAATATACCTTCCCAGTACATTACTTCCATTGGGGGGACATTATTTCATGGCCAATGTAACGGCCATGAAATTATGTCCCACTCCAAAGTATGGGAATCGAAACATATAAGTACTTTCACAACCCATTAATATGGTAGGGTGCCCCAAATATAAAGTTTTACAACCAGACACATCTAATCTCCACCCTCTAGCACTGGGTATTAAGATATACCTATCCCAGTACATAACTTCCATTGGGGGGACATTATTTCATGGCCAATTTAACGGCCATGAAATAATGTCCACCCTCCAAAGTATGGGATTCGAAACATATATGTACTTTAACAACCCATTAATATGGTAGGGTGTCCCAAATTTTAAGTTTTACAACCAGACACATCTAATTTCCACCCCCTAGCACTGGGTATTAACATATACCTTCCCAGTACATAACTTCCATTACGGGGACATTATTTCATGGCCAATTTAACGGCCAAGAAATAATGCCCCCCCACACAGTATGGGAATCGAAACATATAAGTACATTCCCAACCCATTAATATGGTAGGGTTCCACAAATATAAAGTTTTAGAACCGGACACATCTAATCTCCACCCTCTAGCACTGGTTATAAACAATTACCTTCCCAGTACATAACCTTCCCTTGGGGGGGGGGACATTATTTCATGGCCAATTTAACGGCCATGAAATAATGTCCCCCCTCCAAAGTATGGGAATCGAAACATATATGTACTTTAACAACCCATTAATATGGTAGGATGCCCCAAATATTAAGTTTTATAACCAGACACATCCAATCTCCACCCTCTAGCACTGGGTATTAACATATACCTTCCCAGTACATTACTTCCATTGGGGGGACATTATTTCATGGCCAATGTAACGGCCATGAAATAATGTGCCCCCTCCAAAGTATGGGAATCGAAACATATATGTACATTAACAACCCATTAATATGGTAGGGAGCCCCAAATATAAAGTTTTACAACCAGACACATCTAATCTCCACCCTCTACCACTGGGTATTAACATATACCTTCCCAGTACATAACTTCCCTTAGGGGGACATGATTTCATGGCCAATTTAACGGCCATGAAATTATGTCCCCCTCCAAAGTATGGGAATCGAAACATATAAGTACTTTCACAACCCATTAATATGGTAGGGTGCCCCAAATATAAAGTTTTACAACCATACACATCTAACCTCCACCCTCTAGCACCGGGTATTAACATATACCTTCCCAGTACATAACTTCCATTGGGGGGACATTATTTCATGGCCAATTTAACGGCCATGAAATAATGTCCACCCTCCAAAGTACGGGAATCGAAACATATATGTACTTTAACAACCCATTAATATGGTAGGGTGTCCCAAATTTTAAGTTTTACAACCAGACACATCTAATCTCCACCCCCTAGCACTGGGTATTAACATATACCTTCCCAGTACATAACTTCCATTAGGGGGACATTATTTCATGGCCAATTTAACGGCCATGAAATAATGCCCCCACACAGTATGGGAATCGAAACATATAAGTACATTCCCAACCCATTAATGTGGTAGGGTGCCACAAATATAAAGTTTTAGAACCAGACACATCTAATCTCCACCCTCTAGCACTGGGTATTAACATATACCTTCCCAGTACATAACTTCCATTAGGGGGACATTATTTCATGGCCAATTTAACGGCCATGAAATAATGTCCCCCCCCCTCCAAAGTATGGGAATCGAAACATATATGTACTTTCACAACCCATTAATATGGTAGGGTGCCCCAAATATAAAGTTTACAACCAGACACATCTAATCTCCACCCTCTATCACTGGGTATTAACATATACCTTCCCAGTACATAACATTCATTGGGGGGACATTGTTTCATGGCCAATTTAACGGCCATGAAATAATGTCCCCCCCCCCTCCAAAGTATGGGAATCGAACATATATGTACTTTAACAACCCATTAATATGGTAGGATGACCCAAATATTAAGTTTTATAACCAGACACATCTAATCTCCACCCTCTAGCACTGGGTATTTAGATATACCTTCCCAGTACATAACTTCCATTGGGGGGGGGGGGGGTGGCACTATGTCATGGCTAATGTAACGGCCAGGAAATAATGTCCCCTTCCAAAGTATGGGAATCGAAACATATAAGTACTTTCACAACCCATTAATATGGTAGGGTGCCCCAAATATAAAGTTTTACAACCAGACACATCTAATCTCCACCCTCTAGCACTGGGTATTAACATATACCTATCCCAGTACATAACTTCCATTGGGGGGACATTATTTCATGGCTCATTTAACGGCCATGAAATAATGTCTCCGCTCCAAAGTATGGGAATCGAAACATATATGTACTTTAACAACCCATTAATATGGTAGGGTGCCCCAAATATAAAGTTTTACAACCGGACACGTCTAATCTCCACCCTCTAGCTCTGGGTATTAACATATACCTTCCCAGTACATAACTTCCATTAGGGGGACATTATTTCATGGCCAATTTAACGGCCATGAAATAATGCCCCCCCCCCACAGTATGGGAATCGAAACATATAAGTACTTTCCCAACTCATTAATATGGTTGGGTGCCACAAATATAAAGTTTTAGAACCAGACACATCTAATCTCCACCCTCTAGCACTGGGTATTAACATATACCTTCCCAGTACATAACTTCCATTAGGGGGACATTATTTCATGGCCAATTTAAGAGCCATGAAATAATGTCCCCTTCCAAAGTATGGGAATCGAAACATATATGTACTTTCACAACCCATTAATATCGTAGGGTGCCCCAAATATAAAGTTTTACAACCAGACACATCTAATCTCCACCCTCTAACACTGGGTATTTACATATACCTTCCCAGTACATAACTTCCATTAGGGGGACATTATTTCATGGCCAATTTAACGGCCATGAATTAATTTCCCCCCTCCAAAGTATGGGAATCGAAACATATATGTACTTTAACAACCCATTAATATGGTAGGGTGCCCCAAACATTAAGTTTCACAACCAGACACATCTAACCTCCACCTCTAGCACTGGGTATTTACATATACTTTCCCAGTACATAACTTCCATTAGGGGGATACTATATCAAGGCCAATTTAACGGCCATGAAATAATGTCCCCCTCCAAAGTATGGAAATCGAAACATATATGTACTTTCACAACCCATTAATATGGTAGGGTGCCCCAAATATAAAGTTTTACAACCAGACACATCTAACCTCCACCCTCTAGCACTGGGTATTAACATATACCTTCCCAGTACATAACTTCCATTAGGGGGATATTATTTCATGGCCAATTTAACGGCCATGAAATAATGTCCCCCCTCCAAAGTATGGGAATCGAAACATATATGTACTTTAACAACCCATTAATATGGTAGGGTGCCACAAATATTAAGTTTTACAACCAGACACATCTAATCTCCACCCTCTAGTACTGGGTATTAAAATGTACCTTCCCAGTACATAACTTCCATTGGGGGGACATTATTTCATGGCCAATTTAACGGCCATGAAATAATGTCCCCCCTCCAAAGTATGGGAATCGAAACATATATGTACTTTAACAACCCATTAATATGGTAGGGTGTTCCAAATATAAAGTTTTACAACCAGACACTTCTAATCTCCACCCCCTATCACTGGGTATTAACATATACCTTCCCAGTACATAACTTCCATTAGGGGGACATTATTTCATGGCCAATTTAACGGCCATGAAATAATGCCCCCCACCCACAGTATGGGAATCGAAACATATATGTACTTTTCCAACCCATTAATATGGTAGGGTGCCCCAAATATAAAGTTTTACAACCAGACACATCTAATCTCCACCCTCTAACACTGGGTATTTACATATACCTTCCCAGTACATAATTTCCATTGGGGGGACATTGTTTCATGGCCAATTTAACAGCTATGAAATAATGTCCCCCTTCCAAAGTATGGGAATCGAACATATATGTACTTTAACAACCCATTAATATGGTAGGATGCCCCAAATATTAAGTTTTATAACCAGACACATCTAATCTCCACCCTCTAGCTCTGGGTATTAACATATACCTTCCCAGTACATAACTTCCATTAGGGGGACATTATTTCATGGCCAATTTAACGGCCATGAAATAATGTCCCCCTACAAAGTATGGAAATCGAAACATATATGTACTTTCACAACCCATTGATATGGTAGGGTGCCCCAAATATAAAGTTTTACAACCAGACACATCTAATCTCCACCCTCTAGTACTGGGTATTAAAATGTACCTTCCCAGTACATAACTTCCATTGGGGGGACATTATTTCATGGCCAATTTAACGGCCATGAAATAATGTCCCCGTTCCAAAGTATGGGAATCGAACATATATGTACTTTAACAACCCATTAATATGGTAGGATGCCCCAAATATTAAGTTTTATAACCAGACACATCTAATCTCCACCCTCTAGCTCTGGGTATTAACATATACCTTCCCAGTACATAACTTCCATTAGGGGGACATTATTTCATGGCCAATTTAACGGCCATGAAATAATGTCCCCCTCCAAAGTATGGGAATCGAAACATATAAGTACTTTCACCACCCATTAATATGGTAGGGTGCCCCAAATATAAAGTTTTACAACCAGACACATGTAATCTTCACCCTCTAGCACTGGGTATTAACATATACCTTCCCAGTACATAACTTCCATTAGGGGGACATTATTTCATGGCCAATTTAACGGCCATGAAATAATGTCCCCCTCCAAAGTATGGGAATCGAAACATATAAGTACTTTCACAACCCATTAATATGGTAGGGTGCCCCAAATATAAAGTTTTACAACCAGACACATCTAATCTCCACCCTCTAGCACTGGGTATTAACATATACCTATCCCAGTACATAACTTCCATTGGGGGGACATTATTTCATGGCCAATTTAACGGCCATGAAATAATGTCTCCGCTCCAAAGTATGGGAATCGAAACATATATGTACTTTAACAACCCATTAATATGGTAGGGTGCCACAAATATAAAGTTTTACAACCAGACACATCTAATCTCCACCCTCTAGCTCTGGGTATTAACATATACCTTCCCAGTACATAACTTCCATTAGGGGGACATTATTTCATGGCCAATTTAACGGCCATGAAATAATGCCACCCCCCCCCCAAAGTATGGGAATCGAAACATATAAGTACTTTCCCAACTCATTAATATGGTTGGGTGCCACAAATATAAAGTTTTAGAACCAGAAACACATCTAATCTCCACCCTCTAGCACTGGGTATTAACATATACCTTCCCAGTACATAACTTCCATTAGGGGGACATTATTTCATGGCCAATTTAACGGCCATGAAATAATGTCCCCTTCCAAAGTATGGGAATCGAAACATATATGTACTTTCACAACCCATTAATATGGTAGGGTGCCCCAAATATAAAGTTTTACAACCAGACACATCTAATCTCCACCCTCTAACACTGGGTATTTACATATACCTTCCCAGTACATAACTTCCATTAGGGGGACATTATTTCATGGCCAATTTAACGGCCATGAAATAATGTCCCCCACCAAAGTATGGGAATCGAAACATATATGTACTTTAACAACCCATTAATATGGTAGGGTGTCCCAAATTTTAAGTTTTACAACCAGACACATCTAATCTCCACCCCCTAGCACTGGGTATTAACATAGACCTTCCCAGTACATAACTTCCATTTTTGGGGGTGGGGGACATTATTTCATGGCCAGTTAACGCACATGAAATAATGTCCCCCTCCAAAGTATGGGAATCGAAACATATATGTACTTTAACAACCCATTAATATGGTAGTGTGCCACAAATATTAAGTTTTACAACCAGACACATCTAATCTCCACCCTCTAGCACTGGGTATTAAAATATACCTTCCCAGTACATAACTTCCATTGGGGGGACATTATTTCATGGCCAATGTAACGGCCATGAAATAATGTCCCCCCTCCAAAGTATGGGAATCGAAACATATATGTACATTAACAACCCATTAATATGGTAGGGTGCCCCAAATATAAAGTTTTACAACCAGACACATCTAATCTCCACCCTCTAGCACTGGGTATTAACATATACCTTCCCAGTACATAACTTCCATTAGGGGGACATTATTTCATGGCCAATTTAACGGCCATGAAATAATGTCCCACTCCAAAGTATGGGAATCGAAACATATAAGTACTTTCACAACCCATTAATATGGTAGGGTGCCCCAAATATAAAGTTTTACAACCAGACACATCTAATCTCCACCCTCTAGCACTGGGTATTAACATATACCTATCCCAGTACATAACTTCCATTGGGGGGACATTATTTCATGGCCAATTTAACGGCCATGAAATAATGTCCACCCTCCAAAGTATGGGATTCGAAACATATATGTACTTTAACAACCCATTAATATGGTAGGGTGTCCCAAATTTTAAGTTTTACAACCAGACACATCTAATCTCCACCCCCTAGCACTGGGTATTAACATATACCTTCCCAGTACATAACTTCCATTACGGGGACATTATTTCATGGCCAATTTAACGGCCATGAAATAATGCCCCCCACACAGTATGGGAATCGAAACATATAAGTACATTCCCAACCCATTAATATGGTAGGGTGCCACAAATATAAAGTTTTAGAACCAGACACATCTAATCTCCACCCTCTAGCACTGGTTATAAACATATACCTTCCCAGTACATAACCTTCCCTTGGGGGGGGGGGGACATTATTTCATGGCCAATTTAACGGCCATGAAATAATGTCCCCCCTCCAAAGTATGGGAATCGAAACATATATGTACTTTAACAACCCATTAATATGGTAGGATGCCCCAAATATTAAGTTTTATAACCAGACACATCCAATCTCCACCCTCTAGCACTGGGTATTAACATATACCTTCCCAGTACATAACTTCCATTGGGGGGGGGACATTAATTCATGGCCAATTTAACGGCCATGAAATAATGTCCCCCTCCAAAGTATGGAAATCGAAACATTTATGTACTTTAACAACCCATTAATATGGTAGTGTGCCACAAATATTAAGTTTTACAACCAGACACATCTAATCTCCACCCTCTAGCACTGGGTATTTACATATACATTCCCAGTACATAACTTCCATTGGGGGACATTATTTCATGGCCAATTTAACGGCCATGAAATAATGTCCCCCTCCAAAGTATGGAAATCAAAACATATATGTACTTTCACAACCCATTAATATGGCAGGGTGCTACAAATATAAAGTTTTACAATCAGACACATCTAACCTCCACCCTCTAGCACTGGGTATTTACATATCCCTTCCCAGTACATAACTTCCATTAGGGGGATACTATATCAAGGCCAATTTAAAGGCCATAAAATAATGTCCCCCCCCCTCCAAAGTATGGGAATCGAAACATATATGTACTTTAACAAACCATTAATATGGCAGGTTGCTACAAATATAAAGTTTTACAACCAGACACATCTAACCTCCACCCTCTAGCACTGGGTATTTACATATCCCTTCCCAGTACATAACTTCCATTAGGGGGAGACTATTTCAAGGCCAATTTAAAGGCCATAAAATAATGTCCCCCCCCCCCCTCCAAAGTATGGGAATCGAAAGATATATGTAATTTAACAACCCATTAATATGGTAGGGTGCCACAAATATTAAGTTTTACAACCAGACACATCTAATCTCCACCCTCTATCACTGGGTATTTACATATACCTTCCCAGTACATAACTTCCATTGGGGGGATATTATTTCATGGCCAATTTAACGGCCATGAAATAATGTCCCCCCTCCAAAGTATGGGAATCGAAACATATATGTACTTTAACAACCCATTAATATGGTAGGGTGCCACAAATATTAAGTTTTATAACTAGACACATCTAATCTCCACCCTCTAGCACTGGGTATTAACATATACCTTCCCAGTTCATAACTTCCATTGGGGGGACATTATTTCATGGCCAATTTAACGGCCATGAAACAATGTCCTCCTCTAAAGTATGGAAATCGAAACATATATGTACTTTCACAACCCATTAATATGGTAGGGTGCCCCAAATATAAAGTTTTACAACCAGACATCTAATCTCCACCCTCTAGCACTGGGTATTTACATATACCTTCCCAGTACATAACTTCCATTAGGGGGACATTATTTCATGGCCAATTTAACGGCCATGAAATAATGTCCCCCACCAAAGTATGGGAATCGAAACATATATGTACTTTAACAACCCATTAATATGGTAGGATGCCCCAAATATTAAGTTTTATAACCAGACACATCCAATCTCCACCCTCTAGCACTGGGTATTAACATATACCTTCCCAGTACATAACTTCCATTGGGGGGACATTATTTCATGGCCAATTTAACGGCCATGAAATAATGTCCCCCTTCCAAAGTATGGGAATCGAACATATATGTACTTTAACAACCCATTAATATGGTAGGATGCCCCAAATATTAAGTTTTATAACCAGACACATCTAATCTCCACCCTCTAGTTCTGGGTATTAACATATACCTTCCCAGTACATAACTTCCATTAGGGGGACATTATTTCACGGCCAATTTAACGGCCATGAAATAATGTCCCCCTCCAAAGTATGGGAATCGAAACATATAAGTACTTTCACCACCCATTAATATGGTAGGGTGCCCCAAATATAAAGTTTTACAAACAGACACATGTAATCTTCACCCTCTAGCACTGGGTATTAACATATACCTTCCCAGTACATAACTTCCATTGGGGGGACATTATTTCATGGCCAATGTAACAGCCATAAAATAAAGTCCCCCCTCCAAAGTATGGGAATCGAAACATATATGTACATTAACAACCCATTAATATGGTATGGTGCCCCAAATATAAAGTTTTACAACCAGACACATCTAATCTCCACTCTCTAGCACTGGGTAATAACATATACCTTCCCAGTACATAATTTCCATTGGGGGGACATTATTTCATGGCCAATTTAACGGCCATGATATAATGTCCCCCCCCCCCACAGTATGGGAATCGAAACATATAAGTACTTTCCCAACCCATTAATATGGTAGGGTGCCACACATATAAAGTTTTAGAACCAGACACATCTAATCTCCACCCTCTAGCACTGGGTATTAACATATACCTTCCCAGTACATAACTTCCAATAGGGGGACATTATTTCATGGCCAATTTAAGGGCCATGAAATAATGTCCCCTTCCAAAGTTTGGGAACCGAAACATATATGTACTTTCACAACCCATTAATATCGTAGGGTGCCCCAAATATAAAGTTTTACAACCAGACATCTAATCTCCACCCTCTAACACTGGGTATTTACATATACCTTCCCAGTACATAACTTCCATTAGGGGGACATTATTTCATGGCCAATTTAACGGCCATGAATTAATGTCCCCCCCCCCTCCAAAGTATGGGAATCGAAACATATATGTACTTTCCCAACCCATTAATATGGTAGAGTGCTACAAATATAAAGTTTTACAACCAGACACATCTAACCTCCACCCTCTAGCATTGGGTATTTACATATACCCTCCCAGTACATAACTTCCATTGGGGGGACATTGTTTCATGGCCAATTTAACGGCCATGAAATAATGTCCCCCTTCCAAAGTATGGGAATCGAACATATATGTACTTTAACAACCCATTAATATGGTAGGATGCCCCAAATATTAAGTTTTATAACCAGACACATCTAATCTCCACCCTCTAGTTCTGGGTATTAACATATACCTTCCCAGTACATAACTTCCATTAGGGGGACATTATTTCACGGCCAATTTAACGGACATGAAATAATGTCCCCCTCCAAAGTATGGGAATCGAAACATATAAGTACTTTCACCACCCATTAATATGGTAGGGTGCCCCAAATTTAAAGTTTTACAACCAGACACATGTAATCTTCACCCTCTAGCACTGGGTATTAACATATACCTTCCCAGTACATAACTTCCATTAGGGGGACATTATTTCATGGCCAATTTAACGGCCATGAAATAATGTCCCCCTCCAAAGTATGGGAATCGAAACATATAAGTACTTTCACAACCCATTAATATGGTAGGGTGCCCCAAATATAAAGTTTTACAACCAGACACATCTAATCTCCACCCTCTAGCACTGGGTATTAACATATACCTATCCCAGTACATAACTTCCATTGGGGGGACATTATTTTATGGCCCATTTAACGGCCATGAAATAATGTCTCCGCTCCAAAGTATGGGAATCGAAACATATATGTATTTTAACAACCCATTAATATGGTAGGGTGCCCCAAATATAAAGTTTTACAACCGGACACATCTAATCTCCACCCTCTAGCTCTGGGTATTAACATATACCTTCCCAGTACATAACTTCCATTAGGGGGACATTATTTCATGGCCAATTTAACGGCCATGAAATAATGCCCCCCCCCACAGTATGGGAATCGAAACATATAAGTACTTTCCCAACTCATTAATATGGTTGGGTGCCACAAATATAAAGTTTTAGAACCAGACACATCTAATCTCCACCCTCTAGCACTGGGTATTAACATATACGTTCCCAGTACATAACTTCCATTAGGGGGACATTATTTCATGGCCAATTTAAGGGCCATGAAATAATGTCCCCTTCCAAAGTATGGGAATCGAAACATATATGTACTTTCACAACCCATTAATATCGTAGGGTGTCCCAAATATAAAGTTTTACAACCAGACACATCTAATCTCCACCCTCTAACACTGGGTATTTACATATACCTTCCCAGTACATAACTTCCATTAGGGGGACATTATTTCATGGCCAATTTAACGGCCATGAATTAATTTCCCCCCTCCAAAGTATGGGAATCGAAACATATATGTACTTTAACAACCCATTAATATGGTAGGGTGCCCCAAACATTAAGTTTTACAACCAGACACATCTAACCTCCACCTCTAGCACTGGGTATTTACATATACCTTCCCAGTACATAACTTCCATTAGGGGGACATTATTTCATGGCCAATTTAACGGCCATGAAATAATGTCCCCCTCCAAAGTATGGGAATCGAAACATATATGTACTTTCACAACCCATTAATATGGTAGGGTGCCCCAAATATAAAGTTTTACAACCAGACACATCTAATCTCCACCCTCTAGCACTGGGTATTAACATATACCTTCCCAGTACATAACTTCCATTGCGGGGACATTATTTCATGGCCAAATTAACGGCCATGAATTAATGTCCCCCCTCCAAAGTATGGGAATCGAAACATATATGTACTTTCACAACCCATTAATATGGTAGGGTGCTACAAATATAAAGTTTTACAACCAGACACATCTAACCTCCACCCTCTAGCACTGGGTATTTACATATACCCTCCCAGTACATAACTTCCATTGGGGGGACATTGTTTCATGGCCAATTTAACGGCCATGAAATAATGTCCCCCTTCCAAAGTATGGGAATCGAACATATATGTACTTTAACAACCCATTAATATGGTAGGATGCCCCAAATATTAAGTTTTATAACCAGACACATCTAATCTCCACCCTCTAGTTCTGGGTATTAACATATACCTTCCCAGTACATAACTTCCATTAGGGGGACATTATTTCACGGCCAATTTAACGGCCATGAAATAATGTCCCCCTCCAAAGTATGGGAATCGAAACATATAAGTACTTTCACCACCCATTAATATGGTAGGGTGCCCCAAATATAAAGTTTTACAACCAGACACATGTAATCTTCACCCTCTAGCACTGGGTATTACCATATACCTTCCCAGTACATAACTTCCATTGGGGGGACATTATTTCATGGCCAATGTAACGGCCATAAAATAAAGTCCCCCTTCCAAAGTATGGGAATCGAAACATATATGTACATTAACAACCCATTAATATGGTAGGGTGCCCCAAATATAAAGTTTTACAACCAGACACATCTAATCTCCACCCTCTAGCACTGGGTAATAACATATACCTTCCCAGTACATAATTTCCATTGGGGGGACATTATTTCATGGCCAATTTAAGGGCCATGAAATAATGTCCCCTTCCAAAGTTTGGGAACCGAAACATATATGTACTTTCACAACCCATTAATATCGTAGGGTGCCCCAAATATAAAGTTTTACAACCAGACATCTAATCTCCACCCTCTAACACTGGGTATTTACATATACCTTCCCAGTACATAACTTCCATTAGGGGGACATTATTTCATGGCCAATTTAACGGCCATGAATTAATGTCCCCCCCTCCAAAGTATGGGAATCGAAACATATATGTACTTTCACAACCCATTAATATGGTAGGGTGCTACAAATATAAAGTTTTACAACCAGACACATCTAACCTCCACCCTCTAGCACTGGGTATTAACATATACCTTCCCAGTACATAACTTCCATTATGGGGACATTATTTCATGGCCAATTTAAGGGCCATGAAATAATGTCCCCTTCCAAAGTATGGGAATCGAAACATATATGTACTTTAACAACCCATTAATATGGTAGGGTGCCCCAAACATTAAGTTTTACAACCAGACACATCTAACCTCCACCTCTAGCACTGGGTATTTACATATACCTTCCCAGTACATAACTTCTATTAGGGGGACATTATTTCATGGCCAATTTAACGGCCATGAAATAATGTCCCCCTCCAAAGTATGGGAATCGAAACATATATGTACTTTCACAACCCATTAATATGGTAGGGTGCCCCAAATATAAAGTTTTACAACCAGACACATCTAATCTCCACCCTCTAGCACTGGGTATTAACATATACCTTCCCAGTACATAACTTCCATTGCGGGGACATTGTTTCATGGCCAATTTAACGGCCATGAAATAATGTCCCCCCCCCCCTCCAACGAATAGGAATTGAACATATATGTACTTTAACAACCCATTAATATGGTAGGATGCCCGAAATATTAAGTTTTATAACCAGACACATCTAATCTCCACCCTCTAGCACTGGGTATTAACATATACCTTCCCAGTACATAACTTCCATTGAGGGGGGTGGGGGTGGCATTATGTCATGGCTAATCTTCACCCTCTAGCACTGGGTATTAACATATACCTTCCCAGTACATAACTTCCATTGGGGGTGGGGGGGTGGGGGACATTATTTCATGGCCAATTTAACGGCCATGAAATAATGTCCCCCTCCAAAGTATGGAAATCGAAACATTTATGTACTTTAACAACCCATTAATATGGTAGTGTGCCACAAATATTAAGTTTTACAATCAGACACATCTAATCTCCACCCTCTAGCGCTGGGTATTTACATATACCTTCCCAGTACATAACTTCCATTGGGGGGACATTATTTCATGGCCAATTTAACGGCCATGAAATAATGTCTCCCTCCAAAGTATGGAAATCGAAACATATATGCACTTTCACAACCCATTAATGTGGCAGTGTGCTACAAATATAAAGTTTTACAACCAGACACATCTAACCTCCACCCTCTAGCACTGGGTATTTACATATACCTTCCCAGTACATAACTTCCATTAGGGGGATATTATTTCAAGGCCAATTTAACGGCCATAAAATAATGTCCCCCCCCTACCCCCCCCCCACCCCCCCCACCTCCAAAGTATGGGAATCGAAACATATATGTAATTTAACAACCCATTAATATGGTAGGGTGCCACAAATATTAAGTTTTACAACCAGACACATCTAATCTCCACCCTCTAGCACTGGGTATTAACATACACCTTCGCAGTACATAACTTCCATTAGGGGGACATTATTTCATGGCCAATTTAACGGCCACGAAATAATGTCCCCCTCCAAAGTATGGAAATCGAAACATATATGTACTTTCACAACCCATTAATATGGTAGGGTGCCCCAAATATAAAGTTTTACAACCAGACTCATCTAACCTCCACCCTCTAGCACTGGGTATTTACATATACCTTTCCAGTACATAACTTCCATTAGGGGGATATTATTTCATGGCCAATATAACGGCCATGAAATAATGTCCCCCTCCAAAGTATGGAAATCGAAACATATATGTACTTTCACAACCCATTAATATGGTAGGGCGCCCCAAATATTAAGTTTTACAACCAGACACATCTAATCTCCACCCTCTAGCACTGGGTATTAACATATACCTTCGCAGTACATAACTTCCATTACGGGGACATTATTTCATGGCCAATTTAACGGCCATGGAATATTGTCCCCCACCCCCACCCCCCACCCCTCAAAAGTATGGGAATCGAAACATATATGTAATTTAACAACCCATTAATATGGTAGGGTGCCACAAATATTAAGTTTTACAATCAGACACATCTAATCTCCACCCTCTAGCACTGGGTATTAACATATACCTTCGCAGTACATAACTTCCATTACGGGGACATTATTTCATGGCCAATTTAACGGCCATGAAATATTGTCCCCCTCCAAAGTATGGAAATCGAAACATATATGTACTTTCACAACCCATTAATATGGTAGGGCGCCCCAAATATTAAGTTTTACAACCAGACACATCTAATCTCCACCCTCTAGCACTGGGTATTTACATATACCTTCCCAGTACATAACTTCCATTTGGGGGACATCTTCTTCTTCTTTTCGTTCGCTGATCATACCGCCAGTCCTGTAAGTGACTATAGATATGATCATAACGCCCATGAAATAATGTCCCCCTCCAAAGTATGGGAATCGAAACATATATGTTCTTTCACAATCTCCACCCTCTAGCACTGGGTATTAACATATGATTGAGTGCGGTCACGAAAGTGACTATTCTCACATTCCAAGATGTACGAGACTGAATTTGTTAAATTTATATTCTCGTATTCTCAAAACAGTCATGTAATCATGTACCAATAAGTGTTTCAATATTTACCTTTGCCCTACCGGAGATGGATGGGGAGGCTATTGCATTATGGCATTTGCGTCTGCCCATCTGTCTGTCTGTGCGTGCGTACGTCCGTCCACGTGTGCGTGCATATGTACTTATGTATGTATTTTATTTTTTTATTGACGCAATGGCAACGTGCAGCTTCAATTTCCACATGCTATCCAGCCGACAGTCATGCACCCATTAGTTTGATTTGTGTATCACCATCTCTCGGTCGGGGGGATTGAACCGCCATACTGCAACTCCACATAGCATCAGCAACCAGACATCTTTCCACTGGACCACCACACCAAGACTAGAAAGTCTAGGTTCGGCCTACCAGCTTTCACATCTCTGATATACTGACGATTCATATGGGACTATCTGTGGATGCACCTGCCACGATTCAATCCTTGGCATTTAAGCCTATTGTACTCTGACTCCATCACGGCTCTGGCAGTATATGTATTTTATTTTTTTTATTGACGCACTGGCAACGTACGGCTTCAAGTTCCACATGCTTTCCAGCCGACAGTCATGCACCCATTAGTTTAATTTGTTGATCACCATCTCTCGGTCGGGGGATCGAAACACCATACTGCAACTCCACATAGCATCAGCAACCAGACATCTTTCCACCGGACCACCGCACCAAGATTAGAATGTCTAGGTTTGGTCGACCAGCTTTCACATCTCTGATATACTGACACATTGACGATTCATATGGGACTATCTGTGGATGCACCTGCCACGATTCAACACTTGGCATTTAAGCCTATTGTACTCTGACTCCACAAAACACGATAGTGGATGTTTTCATTATGTTGGCGTCGTTAGTCAAATTAGATTAAAAATACAATACAATACGGTCCGTGAACAACCAAGAGAATATTGCGAAATTTATATATTCCCAGGTTATTAGAACTGGAAACTCTTCAAAGGTAGTTGGCTTTGTAGATCTTGGCGACGAGGGAAATAGTGCAAGGGCATTGAAGAGAGGAACGGAGGACAAAGAATTGGCTAACCATGTGCTACAGTTTCAGTTCATTTGAATGACAGGAATTCGGTTTCCACTGTCTCACTTCCCTACAAAGCATTCTGCATCAGCAACTGATCTACATGTGGCCTTTTGGCAAGTTGTGGAAATATTAGAATCATTCGGCTTTACAGTGTTATACGCTAGCATGGATGGTGCTGAAGCGAACAGATCTTTAATTAAAATGCAGTTCTCTGACGGTAATGGGTTCAGCAACAACTTCACTTCTATCAATCCAGTTGACCCTCAAGTAACTGTCAGTTTTATTATGGACTATTCTCATGTAATTAAAAAGATAAGAAATAATATATACAAGAGTGGCTACAAAGGAACCAGACTGTTAATATTGCCAAATGGAAGGGACATCCGCTGGCACTACTGGATCAAAGCATGGGAGTGGGATAGAGGTAACCCAATCCAAATTCACAGGAAGTTGACAAGGGACCATATTTTTCTTAATTCTGAACTCAAAATGTGCAAGCACCTAGCAGAAGAAGCACTTGGAAGTGACATGCTTCAACTGATGATGGAATACAGGGTTAGTCAAGGTGCTAACAGATGTCACTTGGAGGCTGTCATAAGCTTATTGGAAAGCACATCTACCATTATCAACATTTTCCGTGACCATCGGCCCATCACTTCCATGGCAGATGCAAGACTTACACAATTAAGAAATTCCTACCAGTGGTGCAAAGAATGGGAGACTGTTGTACTACATGACGCGGATCTATCTAGTGCAGAAAAAAGCAAACGCCTAATTTCTGACCAAAGTCGATATGATTTGTCTAGTTGTATAGTAGGATTCGAGGAATTGTGTTCCAATTTCTTCAAACAATATCCGGGAGCGTTAGTTGTGCTGGCAAGACTGAACAGTGATGTGTTGGAAAATGAGTTCAGCCAACAAAGGGGATTACACGATGGAGTTGATACCAACCCGAATTATGCTGCATACCAGAAGACGAGCAATAGCATCATTTTGGGACAGGCCACCATATCTAAGAGCAGCAATGCAAGGAGTCAATCAGCCCACCCCTATCGGTTCATGGTCTCCTGGACCACTCGTCAAGAGACAGAAAGTGGACAAGAAACCCAAGACACTCCATGTAGAGCCTGGTGAGTACATCGGTTTACAATAATTATTTAGAATTATAGATACAATTCACATAAATTCGATTCATCATTATATTCCTTTACATGCACATATCATTATACAGTAAAATCTGTCTACAACGGACACACAAGCTGTCAGCTATGGTGAATGATTTTCATTAATTGCATACCTTTTGCGTTTTTAGTGAACACATTTTATGGGCCATAAGGTGACAGTTATAAACAGATTTGGCTGTATTTTGTCATGACTTACATTATAGTGGAACAATCAGGACAATTGAAAGGCTCGTCTTGATCGGTATAGCGATTCCAGTGTTCATCTTGTCCCAACCCAGCACATATTCGATGAATCACATTTATTTCACTGGATCCAATCTTCTCGTTCATTATACACCCTGTCACATTTTAGACACACGCGTTCTTCATCATCATTTGCATCTACATCGTGCTTTCTCTTCCTCTGCCTAGAAGAAATTCTCTGCGGTTGAACGGGATAATCACCACATTCAGTAGCAATGTGGTCCTTTTCTTTGATGACTGGCACAAGCTTTGCGACTAGAGAGCTCTTTGTCTCTTTAGAGGTTACTGATATTGATAACGATTTTGCCAATTTCATTAGGCATTCTTTTGACAATTCCTTCGGAATAGAGTTTTGAACAAGCACAAATTGTCTCAAGTGATTATATCCTTGTTGCGGTCTCAAATCAACCAACTTCCATGCTGGTGATTGTCCATCACTATTCCTATCCGGTCCTGTGGTTTTCTTCTTTCTTACCTCGGTACGTAATGCTTTTGACTTTGCCGTACGCATGGCCTCCAGAATGTCCTTCCTGAATTGGCTCAACAACACTCCAGAGAATATGCTACTAACTTCAGTGAATAATTCTGATAACATTTCGTTCATGTTTTCACCTTACAAGATATGATCCCCCAACACAATCCTACGTGGGAAGAGAGCAAGCCACATCCCGTTTAGTACATTGTCGGCACAGAGAGAATGAAGTACATGATCATTAAACATTTTGCCAGCATCATTCAAAATATCAACTGTTTGAAGCTGAAGTGTTTTCTTGCAAAGCTCGGCAAAGAATGTATAGCATGATTTTGAAATATATGTTAAACATCCGCGGATAGTGTGTTTTCTGTTGATCTCGTTTAAACTTTCAGCATCATCAGTCTCTGCACTTGCTTGCTGACGAGACCGGCAGCAATAGCCTAGTAATAGAGCTTTAGCCTGATGGCGATGGAGACGAGTCCTTGCGTCTTGGTCTATCTTCTGGAATAATTGCTGTGTTTTGGTAATATGTCAATTGCTTCACTTGTGCCAGACAGTAGACGGCAACGTAATGAATCTTACCCCTTCCACCAGGAGTTAAGCTGTCAATTGGACGTGTCCTTACATCTGTCCACGAATGAATAAACGTTAATTAAATAAGGTGTGTGTTCGTACATGCGTGCGTGTGTGCGTGCGTGCGTGCGTGCGTGCGTGCGTGCGTGCGTGCGTGCGTGCGTGCGTGCGTGCGTGCGTGCGTGTGTGCGTACTAGGTCATTCAAGATATGATGGCCTGGCATCTGGAGATGCACAGTTGACTCCAATATACAGGAAGTGCCATCTGAGATGGTATAAACGCGAAACATCCTTCACTAAGCACCCCTTCCCCCCCCCACCCCGCCCTTCCACACACACACGCACGCACGCACGCACGCACGCACGCACGCACACACACACACTCCCGACCCACACACTCCCGACCCACACCCCAACCCAACACATCCCACCCCAGCCCACACAGTTTTCACCCATGAAGTTTTATAATACTTACGAAGCGTAATGCTGTCACTTTTCATTTCCTTTAAATACTGTGTTGTTTTGTTTGTCATTGTTAACTGTCTAATTTGTACAAACATTCGATAAGCTATGTGTCTGTGTACTTTCTCCAGGATATTTGATTGAAATAGCTTTTGCACATGTAATTCAAATAGTCCACTGATTTGATGTTGATTTATTTTGTGATAGAAATCCGTCAGATCCTTTTGTTCATAATTGCCATGGGTTGGAGTAGATGACAAAATCTCTATCAGTATCCTATATTGTTTTGTGACGAACTCAAGAGTAATTCCTTGTTTTCTGATAGATGTTCCACGATATCATTTGCTTTCTTGTGGAAGTCGGTGATTGCATGTTCATATTTGACAGTAGATATCAAATCCGTAATGTTTAAGAAGTCTGGAACGTCAACGGGGCTATCATCTGTGAAATCATTATATACATCAGCCAATAAGTTGTCAATTGATTCCATGCAATACAAATCATTATCCTCAAATTCATCATTGTCTTCATTATCATATGTATCACAATTCGAATCATCATTATGTATAACATTGTTGTAGCTCGCCGGGTAGTGTCGGGCCGTTCCAGTGTAGTATGTCCACTCGCCACGCCGCAAGTGCACGACGAGTGATGACGCTGGTTAGCATCTGGTCTCGGGGTGACGGAGCTTGTATGAGACTGAAAAACTGGCTCCTATGGCCGGTGGAATTCAATCGTTCTGGTGGGGGCGTGCGACCATTGTCGCGAACAGTAAACACAACTGCCTCATCCCACGAGTTTGTGTCACCAGTATGCCTGTCCATAGCAATTTCGTGATCAATGGACTTACAAGATTTGATTTGGTGACCTAAAAATATACGTCTATACAATGAGTTTACCTAAACAATTTTATTAAATGCTAGATAACACTACAGTAAGAGCATACAAAAATACGAGACATAGAGACAGGTAGGGGAACATTTAAACATGGGGCTCCCGGAGGTACCACACAGACTCGTAGTTCCGCAGAGGTATGCCTGCACGAGACATAACTATTTAACTTAATATAAGTTATTATACCCCTAAGACGAAAGGAAGAAGGTTATCTCGGACGAAAAGTGATGTGCCTCATGCGGGCACTACTCCTAGTGCAAGTTTTGGGTGAGGAGTATTATCCTGGTGTGGACCGTCGTCCCTGAATCCTTGCGAGAGGCAAGTGCCTCGCGCAGACCTCCGTCTCAGGAAGGTGTCGCCACTGCTTAAAGCGGGAGAAGAATAGTAGGCAAAAATGGGCCTACCCTAATATTTCAATCAAAAATGCTTTAGAAAGACAAGACCATACCTAGTGAGATTATGACTATAGGTGTGCGTACTGTTTTACATGAAGATGGGACGGGGGATTCCCGATGGATTCCCTTGTCACCGTCTTATGTAATTCTTGGTTTGCTGTATTAGTAGTTGCCACTTTATTTCCGCGGGCCTTCTGCTTTGCTTGATTCTGTTTAGTTGTTTTCAGAACAAGAATTATTTTAGGCCGCAACTGGCTGATATCTACCTAGCTATTAGACATGGCTGTCACTGAGAACAGATGCCCCAAGGCATCAATTACTAGAGACAGCGCTCATACATGTCACGTAGCAAAATCTCCGAACTGGATAAGAATCTGGACATCCCGCCCACAACCACATAAAACATTACAAGACATGGGTTACATTTCACAAAATCATTATTAGACCAATTCTCTTATCGGTATGGTTGGGGTAAGAGAGACGAATACCCACCATAAATGTCCTTCCCGCAAGGGCGTGGCAGATCTGAATATCATGCACAGACATTTTAACGGAGTTCGGTGGGAATGCATATCTCGCCCGTCATCGGGTCCTATGGAACTAACTGATTTACCTGTCATTAGGTTTATATACAAGTTGCCAGTTTTGCACTGCAGTGCAGGAGGATTGTCAGTAAATAAAATAATAATTAATACATGTGTTTTCGCAGTACTTTCCTACATTGGCTTAAAGTGCTAACTACTAAGTATCCAAAGATACACGGGAAGGTATGTGATACCGCACCCTGGCCATCACCGCTCGGAAACCCCAACAGTTTCCCAGAGTCAGATCAGCCCATGGTGTGGACGGGGGACATCCAAACAATTAAGAAGCCACAAGGTTGAGTGGAAAACGAAGAGAGACAAAATCTTACTTATGAGTCTTACCAGACTGCAGGGCTAGATTATCGCACTACCGAAAGAGAAGAATATATTACACAGTATGTAATGAAGAAAGTGTCTCTAATCATTTCGAACCTATCCTATTGAGCTGAATAGAAAAGGTTTAGTCGGTAGCATGCCAGGCTAAACAGAGTTATAGCACGGACAGCGACCTCAGTGAAAAATTGTTGGTGGCCGGAGAAAGTGTTGCATATAAAAATGTTGCTGTATAGTGTTTCCTATGTGCACTGCAGTCCTATATTTTCTATGAATAAACAAAACATATGAACAGATGGCCACTGGCCATATATATACATAATCTGACCAGAACAAACAATACGGTGTCAAAATGATTAAGATATATATATATATATATATATATATATATATATATATATATATATATATATATATATATATATATATATATATATATATCAGTACAGGTTAACGAACCTTCTATAGTGCGATTAGCAACACATTGAAGAAAATGAGAATAATTATCAACAAAGACAGAAATTATAACTATCGGTCCTAAGACCGTCAGGGTTCCTTTTAGTCATCGGGGCCATTCTTGTGGATACAATATAATTAACAAAACCTATATAGAGAAATAATTAAACTGTGATGTATAGTTACTTGAATACTTGGTAGTCATTCTTAAGGTAGGCTACCATGTTACTGAAATTGAAATGTCAATCGCAGTCTGGAAGCTGGAAAGTTCCTGCAGGTCGGTTCCAGCAAGCTGTTTTCCGCAAACAAGACTTCCGCAAGAACACTCATGGCGGGAGGGATACATCACTCAGCACTGTAAGCCTAATAGAATGTCTAACGAGCAGTTTAGTAAAAGATACGATAGTACTATGTGGTGAATGAAGAAAGTTCCCGTACACCGATGGCATGAATGGAAGGTGTAAACAATCAATCACTAGCGGGGGTTGTCAGAGCAAACGAAGATACAAAACAAAGCTTCACGGTGCTGGGTATATCAGCCAGCTCTGAAGACGCACCAGGCAGAGTTCACTTGCTGCGATCGAAAGTAGAAAGAACCTGCATGATCAATGCGGCGGCGATTGAAATACCACTTTTAGGCGTGTCCGGCAGGTCGGGCGAGTCATTCCATCAAAGAACATCCTGCCTCTACATTTGTAGACTCACATATTCAGGCCGTAAAGGCCTCAACGCTAATTTGTGTTCCGAATGTAGATGTTAGTATTCGTGAACAGTAAATAGAAAGTTCCGAATTACTCCCGTAAGTAGGGAGTCTACAAATTAGTTTTTACTGCGGTTGGTTGGCTACTGGTAGCTACGGGAACGCGACGGAAACCGAAGTCATATGCGTAATATCTGTCGATCGTAGCTAGTACAGGTCCAACCTGTTCGGCCCCTGGCCGAGGATGCTCTCGATCGCTGGATCACATCTCCTTTTATACTCCCCGTGACGTCACAGGCGCAGGCTCCATCCAATCATCGTTCGAGCAACAGCCAATTAGCGTGCAGCTAATTATAGCGCAGTCGAACGTTCTAGAACATTCTAGAAGATTTTGCGTCCACGTGGTTATGACGTCACAGCAATATTTTGAAGATAATCATGAAGAGTTTTCCCTGGATAACTCAGCCATTTCTCAACAGATTTTGAAATAGTTTACAGATTTGAAAAGCCCGTTGAATTAATAAGGATTACAGGGTACCATCTCGGTACACTAAAAGCGCCATCCTATCTAGGTCATAACTACGTGCTCCATATAAACAGCGTCCCGGCGCGCGCATGCGCATCATGCGCTTTAACGAACTTAGTCGTTTTTTTACATGCCATCTCTCCCATAGGCCTATATACGCTTATGGCTCTACCCAGAGGGGCGTGTTCAGGAAACGAATCCAGGACGGGCGGCGAGTACCCAGCTTAGCTGGTACGGCCGCATCCGACCGGTAGATCCGAACTACACCACCCCCTCCTGGTTTGACACTTGTGGCAAACGATCATGCATGGCGGATCGACGCACGGACGCACACTAGGCAGGAATTATAGACTTTCCGGGTAGGCACGTGGCCGGAGAGGAGTAGTGACGCATTAGATGCGTATTCAAGAGACAGAGCTCATAGGGGTGCCAAGAGGAGGGGGAGGCATACTTTTAGTTTTCAATTTTGACCTGGAATTATTTTTTCAGGCCTTTCTTTTTTTTGTTTTGTTTTATTACTAATATTATGGTGTGTGCTATAACTTTATTTAGTATATGATTCTAAACAATAGCTTGCATGGGTGTTCCCTTCGAGTGCGGTTAATCATGATCTCCGCAGAGAACACCCAAGCTCCAACGTACCACAATTTAAGTTTTTAAATATATATAAAAATATAATAAGAAAAAGACAAGGTATATATAGACCATGTAACATACCCTTACGCGGTATTTATTTAGTAAATCACACCGAATTACTTGCGTACCCTGGGTAAATAAAGGGGTACGCAACACATATCACTTAGTATTATCATTACATAAAATATCTATTTGCGGCGCTTTATTGCGGGTCCGCAATGGGTAGCTCTCAGTGGCCCCATATCCGTCCTGACGTCTGAGACAGGAAGAAAAATAATAAGAAAAATAAGATATATAATAATAATAATAACTTAAAAACTGGTTTATCAGGCAGCCTCAGCGTAGCTGAAACTGCATGACGGGATTGTGACGTTATTGCACTGTGGGATGTTGTATTCTTTACGTCGCACACGACGTTCTTACAACATCGGAGTCCACAGTGCTCATTTCGTGTGAGACACAACTGGGCACTTGAAGTGTGCGGCTGTGTCAGATAACCGTAGTCATCCTAAGGATGGGATTCAATTGATCTAACATATATAATAAGAAGAAAAGTATTTTAAAAATAAAGTAATAATTAATACATTTCCACGAATCGCCTATTGATATTTCTGCTGAATTACATATGATCACACCTCTGCAGCGAAATTTCCCCATTGAGGCTGGGTCCTGCGACTGATGGTGGTGGGTTGCGGTGGATGCACCGTCATTGCTGAGATGCTTTCACTATTACTGGCACTGTCCGAAACATCCGAAGTGATGGTGGCGGAAATATGCACGTCCATAATGTCTCTCACAGTTACCGCTGGTTCCAATATATTCGTACGTATAGCAGCGGCGGTACTAGTGGTTGCCAATGTCGCTGATGCTGTAGTGATGGTAGCTGTCGTGGTGTCTGTTGTAGCTGTCGTGGTGGTAGCTGTAGCTGTTGTGGTGATGGCGGCGAGCTGTACCTTAGGCTGAAGTCGTGGTGCGGGAGCGGATATGGCAGGAGACGGCATACTTTAGTAGACGACTTGCGGTGATGTTAGGCACGGGCTGGATATCCTGTGTGTGGGCGATCCGTCTCTTTTCCGCGTATGGACGTTCCGGCATGGTACCCTTTCTGATTGCGGGGTCAGAAAGGTGAGGAGGTGGATGCTGAATAACATGGGTCGGAGTTACACTAATTGCCACAGACTGCGACGGTCCTGGTCCTTCGTCTATGGTAAGTTCGGGTGGAGATTGAGACTGCGGGTAACTTGGAATGTCTATTTCTGCAGGTGTCGTAATTACCACTGAAATCGGTTGACTGGCTAACACTGTTTGAGATACTACGGTGGCTTAATAACCGAGGTGGGTGCTGCCGAACTGGATTCTGCAGGAGATTTTCGCTTCTTAATCTGCTTCAGGACTGGTGTGGATGAAGTAATTGGTACTGGCGTAACACTTCCAGACACGGTTGCAGGCAGGATTTCACGTCTGGCTGTCGGTACATTGCTTACTGTCGCCGCGGGAAGACGATGGCTAACGGGATATCTACGAGTAGTGTTCTTCGTGCGGACCATTTTCTCGGTCGGGAGAACTTTGACTGGGAGCCGAGATTCGAAACGGGTGGCTAAAACGGCACGATCCTCATTCTCTTCCCCAGGAATTAACGTCACTTCCAACACACGGTGATGATAACGGAGCGTGTGTGTCACCCCGTAGCGAGTAGCAGTGTAGAGATACTGGCACGTCACACAAAAGGCTGTCTGGAAGAGATGATCCTTATTAATATGAAGGTGTGGTCGGATTTTTAAGTGAAAGTTCTGGTACATGGCTCTCCACTAGCTAACAACGAGTTACATGGGAACCGCTTTAGAACTGGTACCGATTCTTCTTCAGATGAATCCGACAATGCTAAATCTTCAAGGAGTGACATCTTGTTCCCGCATGGTAGTTAGTTGCGGGAACTTTATTCAAAACCTAATGCCCTATCGCTTCATAGTTTATAACTTTCCAGGCCAAAGATAATAATGAAATAATAAGGAAAAAACCAGCAGAATTTGGTTTGCGACACGAAAGAAGCCTAATGCTATGTTCTTCCCTGGTGTCGAGTTTTGAAGGGAAGACAAAGTTTCAGAGCGCACTTCCTCCTTTTATACTATTTGGTCACGTTACAGGCGGCGGATGACCACACCTAAAAGTTTTAACAGGTGATTCGGTCATTCTTATGTGAATGTTTCCTCGTTTGCCGGCCTGGACGTCATAGGATTAATTCTTCCTGTATAAAGGGAGTACTTTTAATTATAGGCAGAATGGCTCATTAAACTTGTCTTTATTTCGCACATTTAACAGCGTCCGATCAACATAAAAACGTGGTACTACCTTTTCTTTGCGGAACCTCGCCTTTTAATTAGCGTGAGGCGGTTTTCCAGGTTGGATGCTTATAAACTTGCCTATTTTAATTTTAGGCTGGAGTGCCCGATGGGGTGTGTGGGAACCAGGTCAGCATTAATCCCCCCGGACTCAGCCTCGCCACTCCTCCATCACGCTGTGGTAGTCGCGTCTTTGGGTGGCTCTTTTGTTTAAAGCGTTTGATCAAACTTACTGGAAATAGCAGTAAATGTCTCGTGGCTCTAAAAAGCACATGGTTGATCGGAAACGTATATACTGTTTATGGCGACGGCCAAAATGCTGTTGCTGAGGTATAGCCTGTTGCAGAAGCGAGAGATAGAAATATATATGTTACATCAAGATCTTTATAATGTCCCGTATTTGCGCGAGTTCTTTAACATGTGTCTTGGTAGGTGTTTGTAATAGGTAGTTCTCAGCCCTTGTCGATTATGGACTGGATTGCAAGGAGGAGAATTTTTGAAATTCTCTCTGTAATTTTACTGTCAGATTTTTTATGCCGCTTTACGAGCCCGTGCACTAATGATTTGTAGCACGGTAGAGCAGTTGTGTTCTTAACAGTAAAGTTGTAAGTAACTTTGATGCATGGTTTAAACAGATCTATTCATGCGGTAGATCAACGTTACTGATCCCATCAAGATAGCTGTGTTTTCCGAGCGGGATGGCTGGCCAAGCATTGTCCTTAATGAGTAGAACTAGCTTCGCCCCGGCCTAGACCAAGCACATTAGTACCATTTTAATAATGGTTAAATTACAGTACAACTCGCAAACATGTGTGCCACAGTTATTACAATTTACAATACCGTCGTTCGGAGATTGTGAATACAGTCAACCTGAGTGTCTGTGTTTCTGTCATGTTGATGATTTGAATCTGATACGCGTGACTGGTTCTCTGTGGATGGTACTTGCGCTGTGGTGAATGTGACGTGTTTATGGCCGCCAGGTGCGGGAAGGGGGAGGGAGTGGCGGCGTGAATGTCAACCTTATCGAACCCTGAGGGTATTTCACTCTGTAATGGCCGAGCCCGTGGGCGGGACAGAGTTACTCTAGAGCACAGATGACCTGTCGCATACTGTCGTAACTATGATCAATCCATTGTCGAATTCAACTTTTCGGTAGCAAAATCCTACTCATGACTGATGACAATGCGGGCATCTTGCACTCTTAATAATATTGACTGTTATTACGTGTAGATGAAGTATGTAGTTTAGCTGCTTCCGTACGACGTTGGGAAAAATGGAAAGGGGAGGAGCGTTGGACAAATGTCCTCCTGTGATGCGTACTGTAGATGGCTGTAGTGCATTCCAGATATCCATATGATCAGTTCTCCCGTTACTGGATAAGAAGGTGTGTGCAGGAGATTTGTTGGCTGTTGTCTGTTGATGATAATGCTGCTGTCGGGATGTCCGGGCTGCTGTATGATGCCAATGTTATAAGCGATGTGGGCGCATTCCAGTTTTCCACGCTGGTGAATGCCAAGTCTGTTGTTATTTGCGGGAGGTGTAGTCTGCGGGAGATATTATTTCTCCCGCAATTTGTGCAGGAGGAATTTGTTGTGGGAATATTTATGTCTCTAGGTGCTGCTAAATGCTGTTGTTGCTGATGTTGAATGTCTCCGTTATGCTGAGTATAACTGAGCAAGTATGTGATGTACACGCAATGATGAATTGACGCATCCAGGCAGGTGTGTTCTTGTAGGTGTTGACGTTCTGTCTGTTGTGTGATGTTCTGACTGCTCACGGGGAAGTATGGTAGACCAATTGGCTGGGGTGGCCTTTGGATAGGGAGATGTGGTCATCTCCCATTACACGACGGTTGGTGTCCTGTCGTAAGTTTTAGACACCGGGAAAATTCGAGCTGAGAGTCTGCTGAACAGGCTGATTCCCTGCCCACCGCAAGGGGTAATATTGATCGGTGCAGTGCAGGATGCGTCCTCCTCTGTTACAGCAGTCTCTCTGATATCTGAAGATTGACTGTCAACAGACAACGAGTGGAGTGTGAAATGGACTGGGACGCCAGTTGGATTTAGGGTGGTGGTGTGCTCATGGATATGGCCCGTGCCTGGGTGGGAATGGGTCCGGCGATTTCAGGAGGTGGTCGGGTACACCTTGTTGCATGGTTCTGCGGTTCTAGACATGCTAAGGCTCCATCCAGCCTCCTCACTTCCATGCCATTCACCATATGTTCCACCCCACAGGAAGCATGGCTTGGGTCCGCCTCAGCTTCCGCTTGTGGTAACTCTATGAGGGGGGGGGGGGCATAGCATGAAGTGGGTTGGAATGGGAAGAGATCGGAGGAACAACTTTTCCATCTGGTCCCTTGGACAAAACAAACACGAAATTCTTCAGATACGACTTCCCAGATCGAGTAAACCCACGCTGAGGAGGGGTCGTCACTGATACACGGTTTAAGTCGATCGAAGTGGATGACTGAGGTCAGGCCATCCGAAGCACGGATGCAGTAGGTCACGTCCGACGTCTTACCTACTACCACATAGGGGCCTTTCCACTGGTAACTCAGTTTACTTGGCAAGTTTGCAGACCGTCGTGAATCGTGTACCCAAACGATTCTTCCTGCTTCATATGGATCTCCATGCACTCTCCGGTCGTGCCATGTCTTTTGCCGCCAGTGTACAGTGTATAGGGTTTCTCTCCCTAACTTATGGGCTTGTTCTATCCTTTGCCGCAGGAGTTTGACATAGAGAGATGGTGAATTGTTCTCCCCTGGTATTCGTGGCATAGCCATATCCAGGGGTAAGGCTAATTCGTTGCCTAACATTAACCGAGCAGGGGTGTAGCCAATGCTGGAATGTTCTGAAGTGCGGTAAGCCGTGAGTACATATGGGAGCCGTAGGTCCCAATCTCTACAATCAAGGAGTGTTTCCTTGGTAGGCATCTCCGTGACAGTTCTGTTGAATCTCTCTACCATCCAGTCGCCCCGGGGGGGTGGTATGGAGTTGTCCTTGTTTTGACGATATGGAATAATTTGCAGAGCTCTGATATGAGCCAGCTCTCAAAATTTCTTCCTTGATCGGAGTGCAACTCATAAGGCATACCAAAGCGGCAGAACACTTAGCTGGCCAAGACCTCTGCTACGGTGGACGCCTCTTGGTCCGGCAGAGCAAATGCTTCTACCCACTTCATAAAATAATCTTGCAATACGAGGATGTATTTATTTCCATCATCCATCATATTCAAGGGTCCGAGCACATCGATAGCGACTCGCTCACACGGTGCACCAACAATCTTAATTTGAGATGGTGTGATATGGTGTTGGCCAACAGAACAGTGCGTTTTTGGCATGGGATACATTTGGCAACCCATACCTTGACACTATCGCGAATCCCGATCCAGTGGAATCTCAGTTTGATATGGGCAACAGTCCTTTCCATGGCCAGATGTCCGGCATTATCATGTAGTTGCTTCAATATAAGTTTATGATAACTTTCCAGGACTACCAAACGGTTATTAATGTATAGAACGTTATTTATTAATTGACATTCTTCGAACCATTGGTAATAATATTTTGCTGTGGTGGATAAAGGTGTTACCGATTCCTTAGGAGGATGTACCCCCTCATGAACCCATGCGTGTATATTCCGTGTCTGCACGTCTGTTGTTTGGTGGTGTGCGATTTTCTCCGGATTCCACTCTGCGCACCTCAATTCGGGGAACTCCGGAGATGGCTGTGTTGACTGTGTCATAGTGGCGGCCTCCTCATGTTCAGCCGCGCCGATTCTGCTACGGGCATCAGCATTACCATGCAATTTGCCACGACGGTGAACAACGTTCAAGTTATAGGCCTGCAGGGACTCCTGCCATCTCACTACCAGGCCCTCCGGATTTTTTAAGTTCCTGAGCCACCGTAGCGAGGCATGCTCTGTACATAGTGTAAAAGCGCGCCCGTACAGAAAGTGCTTATAATACTTGACGAAATAGACCGCGGCCAATAGTTCTCGCTTGGTGGTTGTATATCTTATCTCCATTTTATTCAGAGTACGCGAACCATAACCCAACACCTGCTCTGTTCCATCTTCAGTGACCTGAGATAGAACCATGCCAATAGCGAAAGCTAACGCGTCAGTGTCTAAGATGAAATCGAGGTTTGGATTAGGGTGAGCAAGAATTGGGACGGTCGTCAAGAGTTCTTTCAGCGCCCTGAAGGAGCCTTCACACTCACTCGTCCACTCAAATGGTCGATCTTTCTCGGTGATCTTGTAGAGGGGTGAAGTAATCTCATTGAAATGTTGGATGTAACGGCGATAGTACTGGCATAGGCCAAGGAAACTCCGTGTCTCCGTAACTGAAGAGGGCTGAGGCCACTCTGCCCTGCCTTAGTTTTTGATGGCTGTGTAGCCACTCTATCACCGGATATAACGTGTCCCAGGAACTCGACGCTCTGTCTGAAGAGATGACATTTCTTTGGTTTGAGTTTCAAATTGGCCGTGCGGAAGCGGGAGAGCACGGTGTCCAAATTTGTCAAGGTTTGCTCAAATGTGGGTCCAAAGACTATTCGTCGTCGATGTAACAGAGACAGATCTCCCATTGCAGGGCGGTTAATACCTGCTCAATGAGCCGTTCAAAAGTTCCGGGAGCGTTGCACAACACATAGGGCATCTTGCGGAATTGGAAAAGGCCGTCCCTACAAACGAATGCCGTCTATTCCATATCAGCTTCATCCATGGCTACCTGCCAGTAACCGCTAGCTAAATCAAGGGTACAAAACCACTTGGCTCCAGACAAGGAATCCAAGGCCTGATGTATCCGTGGTAACAGATAGGCATCCTTAACGCTAAGATCATTAAGGCGGCGGTAGTCGATAAAAAAAAACCTGCAAGGTTCCGTCCTTTCTGCCTGCTAGCACTATAGCGCTAGCCCATGAAGATGCTGAGGGTTCAATAATACCCATTCGCAACATGTCGTTTACTTGTTGGTGTGCTTCCGCTTCTTCGGCGATTATTGCCTGTATCGATGGAGTGTCGTACGAGATGAGTCTCTCCGAGATCCATATCTCCGGAGGAAATACTATCGCGATATTTATGTAGTAGTCTCCGAATTTCTCGTTTTTGTGATTGCAGTAATCCAACGGTGGCACGTAGATACAAATCGTGTAAATGTTCGGGTAAATCATCAGTCATTTGTGGTGTTGTGTCAGAAAGTGCAGGTGATGCCAATGAGATTATGTCCACTAAATGGGCGCAGCGTACTCCGTGTTCCAGAGTGATGGGATCTGCGGTACCATTGCACACTCTAAAAGATATTTTGCCTTTATTAGTAGTGTCCACTATTATGTGGGGACTTGCACATTGTGAGGTGATCATATAATCAGGGTCGGGTTCCAGCATGGCGATGTGTGTGTTGCTTCCTAACTGTGGTGCGGTGGCCCATAAGATCTGTTCCTGTCCCGGCTCAACTGTGGCGATACTTGATAATATTACCGCGCACGTATCGTACAATGATGCTGCTGGTCCGAGAGGTATTCATCGGCCGTGTAGGTTGATTTCCTGTTGGCTGCAGTGTATGATGGCTTCGCTGGCACTGAGGAAATCAGAGCCAAGTAGGGCGTCGTTATGGATAGAGGCGATGACAACTCTATGAATGAATTGCATTTCCTCTATTTGGATAACTGAATTAACCACACTGGCTACGGGTACATCTGCTCCCGTAGCCGTCTGTAGGGAAATATTTGTAGGCTTCAGGGGAGGCTTGTTATGAGGTGGGATGCTCTCATATAAGCACTGGTTAAATACTGTAATAGATGCACCGGTGTCGACGGTGGCACTGGTGGAAATGCCACTAAACAGACAGGGACATTTGTATATTACTTTGCGATGTACCTGCGGAAGAGTTTCCAATGATGCTGTCCGCGATAATGGAATTGGAACAGCATCACTCTGTATATATTCCGACTGTTTCCGTATTGCTTCTTGTAAGGTTGTGGATGGCTGAGTGAGGAAAGGGCCAGGTCATCATCTCCGCTGGTGTGAAGACTGCGGTGAAGACGGAGCTGGGGGTACCAATGGTGGTGGTGTTGTTGCCATTTCGGTGTAGGCGGTATTATTGTACACCGCGGTGCGTACGGGATGACGGATAAGCTCTACCTGTGCAAGCCATTTCCTGCAATGCTTCATAGGATGCTTCGGTGAAGCGCAGAAGAAACAATGATGACGCCAAGGATGTGCGTTCCTTCGTTTATGTCGGCGCTTGCGGATCCATGAGGTGGAGTGAATTGTCTCTCCCGAATCGCTTCTATCTATGGATGCGGAAGATGATGCTGGATGTGGTGGTGTTCTGCATACCACCAGAGGGCACTGAGAATCTAGTGTAGTGTCTTGGTTGTGGGATGTGGTGCTTTCAAAAACGTTGTTTCAGCAGAGGTGCTACAACCTACTACTGCCATTTTACATAGGAAAGAAGGCTTGTCGTGTGTGGAAAAAGAAGTGGATGTCCTTGCTGTGGATGGGGTAGGCATGTAGGCACTGACATATGTGAAGCCGTGCTTTTTGGTGTCAGTATGTAAGTTGCTTTCTGTGAATGATGGGTGGCCACTGAACGTTGTTGGGTGAAAGCCGCAGTTGAGCCGGGAGATGGTTACGGGCATCTAAGTGGCTCATTGTGATTCGGTACCCTTAGGAGTTTGACTGTTTCTCTGGTTGCGGCATGCTATGGTCTGGAGCAGGCATTGTAGAGGGAGGTCGGCTGGGACACCGCTCCCTCCAATGTCCTGGCTGACCGCATCCGAAACAGGTGTTCGGTGGCTATGTGGTGTTGATGGTGTTTGCTGTCCTAAACTGGGTCGTGGCGAGGTTGGTGCTGAGTGTTGTAACTAAATTAGTGAGTGTGGAGATTTGTTTGTCAATCTCTTCTATCCACTCTCTCATGTTGCCGTTGTTGTTGTTGTTTCGCTGGTTCCTGCGCCCGGGGGCTCCGTTGTACCCTCCTCTACAGGCATGGCCCCTCCCTCCAGGCGCTTGATTCTGACTGGGATTCTGCATATCCTATGGTGGTGGTGTCTGTGTGGTTGGTTTTGATGATCTGGGGGAGCACTAGTGGGCGGGGCGATAGCTGCACCCTCTATCTCGTTGATAGGATGGAGTTGGCGTCGGTTATTCTTTTCCCGCTCCAGAAAGTTCTCATTGCGAACCACGGTTGCCGTTAATTGGGCCAAACTTCCATGGTAGCCGAGAAACAGTTTTTCTTTCAGGGTTGGTTCACTGGTTAATGCATCGATGAAGGTGTCTAGATGCAAATGAATCATGCCCTCCGTATTGGTGCTCGGATAGGCGCGGGTGACTAGCCTCCTAATTTGGCTAGCTAACTCAGGAAGAGTTTCTCCCGCGAGTCATCTGAGGTTTTTAAGTTGAATACTGGTTTCTCCGAGGGCTGTGTCACCAAATCGCTCCATCAGTGCTCGTTCCAACTGTGTGTAGGTGGGTGTGTAATCCATCCCCAGATCCAAAAGAACTTGGAGGGCTTTTCCGTAAAGTTTTGCGGCGAGATATTCACCCATTTGTCGATCGTCCCAGCGATTAGTCCGACTTATGATCTCGAACTGTATCTTATAATTGGTCCAGTCATTCTCCCCACTAAACTCGGGAGGGAGGATGACTCAGCCAAAACCGCGGGAAGAATGCAGTGGTTGAAATCGGGTGGTGCGGGTATCTGGAAAGTTGATGACTGTACTGAGGTTGGTTGTAGTGCAGGTTGTGGTAGTGTCGGTGTTTCTCGTCGATGCCGATCCCGAGGAGCTAGGACACGTGTACTCCAATTTAATGAGTCCACCCCGTTTGTAGAGACATAGACCAGCATGGGTCTATGGACATGAGGCAGATTGCTGTGAAGATTGTGCGGTTGTTCCTCCCGAGGTAAGGACTGTTGTTCCTCATATGGTGGTGGTGCAGTCGGCTGATGGTCATGATGTGTACCGATATACCGGCGAAACGGTGGTGCCGATTCCTCCAGATATTGCCGCGGTAATCCCCTTGAGTACAGTGTTTCGCTAGAAGGGGGTGGTGCGAGAGGGTGTCTATGTTGTGGATTATCACCTGGCCATACAGTTTCCGTAGATGACACGGGTGAATGATAGTAGTCTGAAGGGCTGTTAATATGCACGTAATTGGGTCTTTGTCGGAGTCATCCACGATTCAGCCCTGTTGGTGTTGGCCTGTTGCAGATGTCCGATATGGTTCTGAATTCTGTTCGCGCCTGTGAGGCATCTCGAAAGGTGCCATCGCTAACAGGCGAAAACAGGTTATAGTGCGGAGTTGTTGATTCCGCTGAATTTCTGACATAGTCAGTGAGCATGTGTGCTGAGAATCCGTCGTATGAGGCTACCTCTTAATATCAGGGTCGTGGGATCGAGCCCCACATCGGGCGCCACTTGTAGCTCGCCGGGTAGTGTCAGGCCGTTCCGGTGTAGTATGTCGACTCACCGCACCACAAGTACATGACGAGTGATGACAATGGTTAGCATCCGCTGTCAGGGTAACGAGCCTTGTACGAGACTGCCCTGTGGGAAACAAAAACTGGCTCCTAAGGCCGGTGGAACTCAATCATTCCAGTGGGGCCGTGCGACCATAGTCACGAACAGTAAACACAACTGTTTCATCCCACGAGTTTGTGTCACCAGTATGCCTGTCCATAGCAATTTCGTGATCAATGGACTTACAAGATTTGATTTGGTGACCTAAAAATATAAGTCTATACAATGAGTTTACCTAAACAATTATAAATATGCTAGATAACACTACAGTAAGAGCATACGAAAGTATGAGACATAGAGACAGGTAGATGAACATTTAAACATAGGGCTCCCGGAGGTACCACACAGACTCATAGGTCCGCAGAGGTATCCCCGCAAGGGAGGCTCCCGTACACGAGACTTAACTATTTAGCCTAATATAAGTTATTATACCTCTAAGCCGAAAGGAAGATGGTTATCCCGGACGAAAAGTGATGTGCCTCACGCGGGCACTAGTCCTAGTGCAAGTTTTGGGTGAGGAGCATTGTCCTGGTGTGGACCGTCGTCGATGAATCCTTGTGAGAGGCAAGTGCCTCGTGCGGGCCTCCGTCTCGGGAAGGTGTCGCCACTGCTTAAGGCGGGAGAAGAATAGTAGGCAAAAATGGGCCTACTCTAATATTTCAAACAAAAATGCTTTAGAAAGACAAGACCATACCTAGTGAGATTATGACTATAGGTGTGCGTACTGTTTTATGTGAAGACGGGACGGGGGATTCCCGATGGATTCCCTTGTCATCGTCTTATGTAATTCTTGGTTTGCTGTATTTAGGGTTGGGCGATTTTTCAATATTATCGTCAATATCCCGATATACCGAATACCGATACCGAAATCGTCCTAATTTCGAAAAATCGTAAATATCGTCAATACCGACAGGACGATATTGCACTTTTAACTGTGAGTATAATATAAATAACTAAGTTAGAAATGTCATACTCTTACCTCTATTCGGTCCAGTAATAATCTTTAAGTAATAATCCAGTCTTTGTCTAAGGTAATAAAAACCTAATAAACTCCAAAATAACCTGTGCTCATTTAATTCATGGTTTGTTTGCGCTAATAAAATGATTTAAAGTACAAAATAATCCTTTGTTGTTCACTTTTCATAATTACACAAATAGACGACGGCATGTTTTTTCTTGCCTCATTCTGAGTATTAGTCAGTGGGGAATACCATTTGCACTACCCACATTCCATTCTGATGACGTCATTACTACAGGTCAAGCTATTTATCCATTAATCATTGATCTGCATGGTTAAACATTCTTCTGACCGTGAAAGATTTAAACTTTAAAACTTTTTAGGCCGATAGGAAACCACACACTTAATCCCTTATCAATACCACAGCTTGGCACGGTGGGTGAGGGGGAAGTTAATCTCTTGCTTTACCGTTATACGTTTTTATGTAACTTTATACAATATATTTAGCATTTTTAAACGAATCAAATCAAAATTCATTCCACATATAACATTACAGATTTATTCTAAGTGAGAAACGTCCTTAAAATAAAGAATTTAGGCCTAATTATTTCCAGTCTTCTATCTGTTGTGGCAGTCTTGGCTGCAGAGTTAACTGGGTTAATTTCACACATCCCGGCTACGCCTTGAGATCAGTGGATAAACCCGCTAAGTAGTGAGTGAATTTGAATAGGTCTACAATGGGGCAAATTAGTATTTAATATTACATTCCAAATAAAATCTGATATAATTGTTTCCAGTCTTCACGCTGGTTCTCGTTCAAAATCATGCAGTGTTATTTTATTAATTTGCATCGTCTATGCTGGCGGCGGGCGTGATAACAGCTGTCGGAATTCTGCAGTGTGAATTCTGATTGGCTCAAGTATGATACGGCGGCCAATCAGATATCGCTCTGCGGAATTCCTTTCTGCACAATGAAGTTCACGCGTATTCCTTGCTCAATCTGTTGACAGTTGTCGTGAGGTAGAGATAACACAAAATACAACACAAGAACAGAAGAAAATCCTTTATTTTTCTTATTTGTGATGAATACGGTTAGTTGCATTACATTTGTTGCTTTAAACTGTATATTGAAGGGTGTCAAAGTGTGGAATTTCGTGTATTAAATATGCAGAAATGGCAATCATGGCGATCTCAATTTACGGTTTCAATGCAACAAATTTAATGAAAATAACTTGCAGACGCCACCAATTTGAAATACATGTTATTCTATCTTTACACCCTAACTCCACACCCCACCCAAATGACGATATATCGTGATACCGCGGTATTTTAATGAGATACCCATATCGTCATGCCGTGAGCAATATCGCCCAACCCTAGCTGTAATAGTAGTTGCCGCTTTATTTCTGCGGGCCTTCTGCTTTGCTTAATTCCGTTTAGTTGTTTTCAGAACAAGAATTATTTTAGGCTGCAACTGGCTGATATCTAGCTAGCTATTAGACATGGCTGTCACAGAGAACAGATGCCCCAAGACATCAATTACTAGAGACAGCGCTCATACATGATACGTAGCAAAATCTCCGAACTGGATAAGAATCCGGAGATCCCGCCCCGCAACCACATAAAACATTACAAGACATGGGTTACATTTCACAAAAGCATTATTAGACCAATTCTCTTATCGTTATGGTGGGGGTAAGAGAGACGAATACCCACCGTAAATGTCCTTCCCGCAAGGGCATGGCAGATCTGAATATCATGGCGAGACATTTTAATGGAATTCGGTGGGAATGCGTATCTCGCCCTTCACCGGGTGCTATGGAACCAACCATTTTACCTGTCATTAGGTTTATATACAAGTTGCCAGTTTTGCACTGCGGTGTGGGATGATTGTCAGTAAATAAATAATAATTAATACATGTGTTTTCGCAGTGCTTTTCTACATTGGCTTAAAGTGCTAACTACTAAGTATCCAAAGATACACGGGAAGGTATGTGATACCGCACCCTGGCCATCACCGCTCGGAAACCCCAACAATTTCCCAGAGTCGGATCTGCCCATGGTGCAGACGGGGACATCCAAACAATTAAGAAGCCACAAAGCTGAGTGGAACACGAAGAGAGACAAAATCTTACTTATGAGTCTTACCGGAGTGCGGGGCTAGATTATCGCCTTCGTTCGTGTGCCGAGTTATGCGTGATTTTCGGTCATTTTTCGATAATTTAGTTTAGATCTGTGAGGATGTATGTGATGTCCGATGGATAGTCAAGGCATAATGTTGTAGTAATATGTTTTGAGAAACCCCCCACCAAAGATTGTGTGTAGGTGATGAATATTTTGTGTCGCTTGCGGCGATTTAGTAAACCGCCTGTGGGTGTATGGCAGCCATTAGTATGGCACCTTGTTATTTATCTCTGAGCCAAGGGTGTGTGTCGCATCTGGTTAGGGGGCGTGTCCCAACCGGCTTTAAAGGTACTCTATCCCTGAAGCAGCTTTAAAGGTACTCAACCCCTGGTACAATTGCCTGTGATTTAGAAGATGATATTATTATTAAGAAATTAACAGATCTGGGAGTAGAAATAAAATCTGACTTGATCCGTAGAGTGTACCGTGGTACTAATATAGCAGATGGGACTTGGTATGTTAAATGTCAGTTTCCTGCCAATTTGAAAGCTCTCCCTTATAGCATGCAGTTTCAAACAGTAGAGGGCGTCAGATAATTTCGTGTCATCCACAATAACCAGGTGAAGGTCTTCTGGAAATGTCTGTCTGACAACCACTTAATTAGAGACTGTCCTAATTTTGTGTGCTACCGTTGTAATGGCCGTGGCCATACAAAGAGGAACTGCCGTGCCATTCTGTGTGATGAATGTGGAATGTTTCAATGCATGTGCAGGGATTATGATGACTTGCCTGTTGCTGCACGTGGAGATGGGGTCGTGAATGCTGAAGATGATGAACATTCACAAAATGATATTGATACCTGTAATGAAGATGGTGACCGTGACGTCGATATGGAGATTGGAGCGGCTGGAGTGATGGTTGATGTGACTGATGTAATTGATGTGATGGTTCATAAGGGGGATGAGTGCGTGTTAAGTCAGAATAATAGTAATGACATGTTTGATAAAAACTCAAGCAGTGCAGGTGATGAGTACACGTCAAATGAAGATGTTATTGACAATGCTGCCAATAATAAAGACAGAAAGAAGAAGAGAAAACGAAAGAAACACACAATTGTAAAGCCTGCAAAGCGTCCAGTTGAGGAGCTTAACAAAGGTGAGCAGTGTTCACAAACTGTAGAAGTTTGTCAATCAAATAACAATGAAGTTGTGAGTGAACTGATTGGTAAGCATGTAAGCGATACTGATATTACTAGCGGCGGCGGTACACTCATTAATGCTAATCATGTTGCGTGGGTCAAGTGGTAACTGCTCGAATTTTGGATCCAACGGTCGAAGGTTTGCTTCCCACTCCGGATGAAAATAAAACTAATGTTTCTGGTCAGATCTGTAAGTCTACGTCTGAAAATAAATTAGATGTGGATGATATGTTTTCAGAAGATATCACCCCGGTGCCTAAAGACATCAGTTCAGTTCCACCAAGTGACATAGTTTCTAGGCAATTTGTTGGCCCATTTAATAAGGGCAAAGGTCGTGGAAAACCTCTGGACACATAGGGTTCATTATGGATTTCACATTTATTATATTTTCCTTTATATTAATCATGTTAAAGATTGTATCTTTAAACACTAATGGTATGAGAAATTATGACAAATGTGATCAAATATTTGGCTTTTTACAGGTTTGGAATTATGATGTTATTTTATTGCAAGAAACATTTTGGGATGATAATTTGGCTTTGTATTTTATTGGGAAATGGTTTAGTAATTTTGATAATAATATAAGGGGAGTTGCAATACTTGTTTAAAATGATATCAAGCACAAATTTAAATTTGTTACTAAAGATACTGAGGGAAGGTTTGTTCATATTAATTATGAAACTGGTGATGAAATTGTAAATATCTTCAACATTTATTCACCCAATGAAACAAGAGAAAGAAGCCAATTTTTTAATTTTGTTAATAATAAAATTGCTGAAATCGAAAATATAATTATGGGTGGTGATTTTAACTTGGCTTTGACAGGTTTAGATAGAAGACCACAAGCTAACTTTGTACGGGACTGTTCACATGACATGCTCAATGAGTTTGTGACTAAACACCAGTTAACTGATGTTTGGCGTGACAGATATCCATTGAGAACTGTCTTTTCAAGAAGTGCTATTGTCCTAGGTGAATGTTCGCAATGCCGCCTAGACTATTTTTTAATCAGCAAACAATTATATCTGCTAATGTAATTTACACTGGCTATAAATACACAACTCTGAATGACCATGCTTGGGTAGAACTATCAATAGACTTTAATAAAGCTGAGCGTGGGCCAGGGTTGTGGATTTTCAATGGCACTTTTTTTTTCTTTTTTTTATTAGGAAATCAGTACGTACCTTACGAATCTGGTAGCACCAGAAACAAAACCCGCAGCTATATAGGTGGTGCCTGGAAAAGCCCTAGACTAGCGACCAAAAAGGGTGTTCAAAAAGTTACACACCTATTATAATGGCTGACAACATTACCTGATCCCCTATTGCATCATACATCTTTAAAACCATGATCCTAAAAGCCAGGTCTAACGACCATCCACATATGCAATAAGAGAAATTATTATTTTTAAATTATTAATTGATTTCCTAATTATGCACCAGTCTCACTAAACACTTAAACACAAGTTATCAAGAAAAACCTAATTAAAACCTCTCACCATTATCCCAATGCTATCCATTCAACCATACAACATAAGGTACCCAGTCACTCAGCTACACTCAGCCACTCTCAGCCCACCTACATTACTGTACACACACATGCACGCACGCACGCACGCACGCACGCACGCACGCACGCACGCACGCACATGAAACCCACTACCGCAAAAATCACAACCTGACCCCTATACGTTCAGGTCACAATGACCTATAATATACCATAAGTTCCAATAAAGCTACTTCCTGTTAATTTAGGCTAAGTCTGATTAGCAATCCAAGACATCATCATCCCACGGAAACCGTGGTGGCAGTCCTATACAGGCCAGGGGTCCACATTGGCATCCCCCAGATCAGACATTACACCGGCTGCATATGGGCGTACACTATCATCATATTTCTTTTATTATTTTTTAATTTATTTAATTATTTATTTATCTTTCTTTTTCTTTCAAAATCTTGTTACACAAATCAAAATTTTTAAACAATAAAAACTCGATAATTAAATAACAAATAATTAAAAGACAAAACTTGTACATTTCCCCATATCCCATTTGAAACCCACCAATCCCCAATTTTCACAATCTGTACAATCCCTATATACACAAAAATACAACTATGTATAATTCCCCAAACTGTTTCTTGGCCAAAGCCCATCCCAAAAGAGCCCCGTTTTAGTGGTAATTACAATTTCCCATCCCATATTTAATCCATCTATACACCCATCCCACTCATAAACCCCTACATAACAACACTGGCCAACACAGCCCTGGACACCGAGAATGTACACCTGCAGGCCCAGAGAAGGCTATCTCCGGGATTCCACAACCGAAATGGTCAGCTCAATAACTGAGTCAGTCATTCCAGTGGTAATAAACACGATGACAGACCTCTCCCCGCCCACAAGCAGACAACCAGCAAGAAATACACTTACCGTCTCGAACCAAATTAATCAGAAAATGTCCTTTTGAAAATAATAAATAAATACAACACTGTATTTACAAAAATAATCAATGACATATAAAAAAACGAAAGATCATATATTATGGGGAGACCACTTAAGCAAACACAAAACTTATACTAAGCATAATAGTCTCCCCTACAATTCACATTTAAAATCCTGAATATATACACAAAAATATCAATAAGTACGCACCCACGCACAGGCGCATGCACGCGCGCGCACGCACGCATATAATTACTCATAAAACCTAATACAGGGGCTGACGCCACAATTATGAAACCAGGGATAACTCTGTCATGCATTTAAAAGGATTATTCAAGTGTATGAATTGTATATCTTTTGATTCTTTAACTATTTTAAAACAACAATCCGTTGTCCATTCCGAAACTACTCTAACCGGGCACTGCCGCCACCATAGACAGCAACAGCACCCAGTCAAACCAGACCCAAAATGGCCAACCCATCGTCAGCATAGTCACCTTTGTATGGAAATATATGTGAATCAAGATTCATTCGATTCCAACTGGAAAAAAGATATGGACGGAGCATAGAAATAATAGAGATAAAACAATAAATGAGCGGGCCATACCTAGCACATATATACACGTAGCTGACAACGCAAAATCCGAACCAGACACATATCCATACATAACTAACTTTAAATATCAGGAAATAAAAACAATTAACCACTCGAGTTTATGACGTCATAATGATAATCCATCCGTCAATGACGAGTCACTAACAATATAATTTACAAGTACACATATTGATGAAAGGCATCAATGGTAAATAGCGTGCCCGGCGGTTATTATAATTCTGAGAATAAACTCAACTGTTTCATGAAAAAATGAAGTTATATAAAGGCATGCAATAAACACAAAAGAAGGAATATTTCTTACAAAAAGATATGGGCAGTATTAGCTATGGGCTAGGAAAAGCAGCTTATATTTTTGGTCAGTCCAACAATTTTTCCATCCATCCTTTTTCTCCAGGCCAAACTCCTTAAGAGAGAGAGGAACAGTCAAAATTAAGAGCAGCCAGTGATGAGAAAATTGCACTACTGCATCAACAGAGTACAACAGATCAAATTTGGGTCATTAGGTATCAACAACTTGTAAAGATAAAGAAATCAATAGAGCTGGCAACCCGGTCAGTAGAAAATCAGCGCAAGACGCAGTACAGACCCTGACACCCATTCAAACATATTAAAGAAGACTGTAAAGAATATTTTAAACCTAAATCTTGATACCTTCTTAAACAGACGTGAAGAACTTATTACCCGGAAATATATTGGTGAAATATACACTGCAATGCTAGTGAAATGCACAAAGCAAGTATATTTTTGATGCAATACAGGACTCCGATCTCTACCGACAGATAACCTTTTCAACAAAGTTAAGTGGCCAGGATAGAACCAATACCGTGAACCTAGGTTTCTCCAACGAAAATGATATAGCAGAAAACATTCTGACTGAAGACCCAGTGGGAAACATCGCGATCTGTTTCATTTAGCTATCATATCTATGTCACCTATTAAACGATATCTTTACTGGAAACAGTGACAAACTATTAAATCAAATATTTTTGCTAGACAAAAAGGCCAAAATTGGCCTCAACCATTGTAATGATGACGATCTTGTTGACCAGATATGCAAATGTCAGGGTATTCGCCTGATAAGTCAGGTTCTACCAGTACACGCGGCTAATAACATGGGATATATAGAAATATTTTCACATTACTATAATAAATATTTGGTGGTAGAATTATTACAATATTTCGCACAGCACGAGAATATAGTGAGTTCTACATGGCCTTATGTTCGAAAACTGGCTACAAGGCATTAGAGCTATTCCGGTACCGAATATAGTACATTATTGGAATTTGACAATGGTGTGCCACTACTAAATTGCATATGACGAAATTACTGTATAGTCAACATTTTTTTAAACCGTTGATACTTTATTAGCGCATTCATATGCGTATCTAACCATATGGGTGAACTTCTGGGATCGAACCTATTGCAAACAGTGTGGTACAGAAAACCGTTGATCTGACCGAATCCATGAAAACCATGAATTATCCGACGCTTGAGCTTATTTACGTTACGAAATATTTTAATCTGACTACGTCGTAAGCTTATGCCTAAACCTATCTAAACATATTGCTGATATTCTGGGCCGAACCCATTATGTCAGGACATATCGACACCTATCTGAATGTGGTGAATGTGAACTAACCATATTACAATGGGGCCATATGGCGAATATGTAACAACATTTTTGATGGTAGGATCATGCAAAAGCACAGCTATATGTAAAAAAAAAAAGAGAGATTACAAACCGAGATTCTAATACTGAATATAGTAAATTGTTGGCATTTGACAACTGTCCATGACTACTAAATTGAATATTACGAAATTACTACGTGGTAAAAATCTCAAGATTCATTAGCGTATTCATATCCCTATCTAACCATATGGGTGAAATTATGTAGCCACACATATTGCAGATGGTATGGTATTGAAAACCACAGATCTGCCAACATTGGAACAAATGTATGCGATGAAATTGCATACTACGAAAATACTTCACTTCGAATTCTTTTAAATTCCCAATGTAACTAGCATATTCAAACTCCTATACGTCTATGTGAGCGAAGTTCTGGAACGGACCATATTACGGAAAGTAGGGCACCGAAAACCAGGAATACACCATCATTTAAGCTAAATTTTGTGTATTAAAATTACTTCATCTAGAATTTGTTAGATTCGGAATATGAATAGCTTATTAAAGCTCAAGTCTGTGTGGGGTAAATTATGGGGCTGAACATACTACAGACAATAGGGCACTGAAAACTGTGGTGGTTTATTAATACAATGAACCTTTCCAGTTTAGCCCATCTCTAGCTAACTCCACCAATACCACTCTCGAGTTTGGATCAATGGATTTCTGAACTAATAGAAGATAAATTTCAAGAAAACTATACAGGTAAGCCGTGGAATATCTTGACACTAAATTGACTGGGTCCTGTTGCTGCCTATAGCAGCAACAGCGGTCAGTCAAACTATTTTCAAAATATTCAACATCATTTTTATTAAATAACAAAAACATACAATTCGTACAACGTGTCAGATTATTAAGCATTTTTGATGAACTAAATCGAGTCAGTCATGCTGTCATTATTATGACGTCATCCTATGCGTCACTTAATTAATTACGACGTCATATGACGTAATATGATGGATAGACAAACTGAAAAGGCGAATTAGGAAGTGGTATTAATTACCCTCGCTCCGTCAGAGGATGAGTGTATTGTATACGGGTATATGTGCGTTCGGGATGGCGAGGGTCTACAATCTATGATTGGCCTTGTTAAAATATGTTACCTATAAATACGTGTGCTCTCTTAATACAAGTGGTCCATATTGTGTGTTAACAAGTGGTATTAGCCCTGTAATGCTCAATTTGGTCATGCCAATTTCAATATAGGGATCCATTTCTAGGTATGCCACGCCTATTTCTAGCTAAGTTCCACCCCTTTTTAGCGTGTTGGAATCGATGTCTATATATACGCTGAATAATGAATTTCCAGACTTCCAATTTCAAGGTAACTATACAGGTAAGCTGATGACTATTTTGAAACTAATTTGACTTGGTGCAAAGAAAACCATGAATCGGCCTAAATTTGAGCCGAAATTATTTCATAGTAGATAGTTTTAAATGTCACTACTCCGTAAGCGTATGCCTATACCTATCTAAACATATGGGTGACATTCTGGGGCCGAACCCATTATGAGCGATATGCCAGGACATACCGTCACCTATCTGAATGTGGTGAATGTGAACCAAACATATTATAATGGTGGCCATACGGATATGGAAATAATATGAGATTACTTGATGGTAGAATAGTGCAAAAGCACTAGCTCATATTGGGTTATATGCATCCATATATAAAAAAAATTATTACAAATCGAGAACAGACATTCTGATACCTAATATAGTAAATTGTTGGCATTTGACAACTGTCCGTGGCTACTAAATTGAATATTCCGAAATTACTACGTGGTAGAAAATTCAAGATTCATTAGCGTGTTCATATCGCTATCTAACCATATCGGTGAAATTATGTGGCCAAACCTATTGCAGACAGGTAATAGTAGGGCATTGAAAACCTACAGATCTGCCAAAATTGAACGAATTTACGCGATGAAATTGTATACTACGAAATTACTTCACGGTCAAATTTCTTTTAATTCCCAATTTAACTATCGTATTCAAATCCCTCTACGTCTATGTGAGCGAAGTTCTGGAGCTGACCATATTACGTACAGACAGTAGGGCACCGAAAAGCACGAAAACCCCAACATTTAAGCTAATTTTTGCCTAATAAAATTATTTCATCTAGAATTTGTTAGATTCGGAATATACCTATTATATTACGGCTCAAGTCTATGTAGGTGAAATTATGGGGCTAAACATACTACAGATAATAGGGCACTGAAAACTGTGAATCACCGGAGATTTGGCAAATTTTCGGTATGAAATTGTGCACTACGAAATTACTTCATGGTAAAATTATTTTAAACCTCAATCCATTAATTCAGTAGCATATTGATATACCTATCTAACTATATGGTTGAAATTCTGTGGCCGAATTTCCTGTAGACCTTCTTAACTTAGCACATACATAGGCCTACACTTCGGGTTGATTTCTGTATTCAACAATCTGCTACAATATTATTGACAGCAGTTTTGACTGGAAATTTGGAACATTGGTAGTCTATCAATACTGCTACATAATTGCATTGGCCCTACATGGATTTATTCCCACGGATGGATTAAAGACAAAAGGATACTACTGATAATCACACATCCATTATTCATTCGTATCCCGCGAGTTCTCTTTCGATACGAGATCGGAAAATGTATCTCATATGTAGGGGCCTATTGAGTAGCCATTGACGTAGCGATTTCACGATCCAGTGTTGCTTTTACAGTCTGCTACGGAGATAGACTGGGTCCCGGTCTGTCTGGTATCCGAAGTTGAGTCTGTGTAACAGTCTAGTCGTTGTGGTAACGTAAGAAGATGACCGGTCATTACATTAGAGGTGTAGTTTCGAAGAAGCCAAGCCTTTATTTTTAGATGGATCCACACACATAGTACGCCTCAAGACTGTCCGTAACAAGTCTGTAATTTTTACCCTATCTCGAATGCAACAAATGTGAATCATACTACGATATAATACGGGAAAGGTTAAACAGACACGGTACATCATCGTCGTCCTCATACTTTATTAACCATGTATTACCTAAATTGAGTCAAGAATATGGAAAAGAATATTTGGTTATTGAGTGCCTATTTGCAGGCCAATAGACGACTGTTTTGAAGAGTTACTATTGGAATGACTGGCTCAATTATCGAGCCAGTCATTTCAGTGGTGAATTTTCAAAAACGAGCTCTTGACCTACAAATTAACATCCTCAAGATCACTGTAGAGGCCGGTTTTGGCGGCCTCCTCATGAAAGGGTTAAAATACATTAAGAGAAGATGATAGGCTTACATGGGCAGTCGTTGTCGTTGCAATACTTAACACAGGTCTATGATAGCAACAAATAGGTGGGTAGGGTAGGGTGGGCTACCAGTCAAAGTATTAAAAAGATATTCGTATAGTTGTCTTTATCTGAGATATTGAAATTTCGGTGTTAAACATTCTAAAGGATTTTGTTAGAAAAACACACAGTTGTGCCCAGGTAAGTCACATCTTGGTGGCGGTTGCTTGAAATGACTTCCATAGGCCTAACGTTAGTCAACCGCACTCGTGTTGATATCGATCGATCTCTGAGCTTCTTGACTATCAATTTCCAGAAAACTATACAGGTATGGTGTTGACTATTTTGAAACCAATTTGACTGGGTGCTGTTGCCGCTTGTGGCAGTAACATCGCCCAGTCAAATTAGTTTCAAAATATTCACCAGCATGTTTTGTAAATAGCAAAGACATACAATTCGTACAACGTGTCGGACTATTAAGCATTTAAGACGGACTAAATTGAGTCAGTCATGACGTCATGACTATGACGTCATCCTATACGTCACGTCGTTCATTATGACATCATATGACGTAATATGATCGATAGACAACATGAAAATGTCCATTAGCAAGTGGTATTAATTATCCTCCCTCCGTCAGAGGATGAGTACATTGTATTCAGAGAAACAATCTATGATTGGCCTTGTTAAAATATGTGACCTATAAATATGGGTGGTCTCTTAATACAAGTGGTCCATATTGTGTGGGCCACGCATTACCAAGTGATATTAGCCATGTAATGCTCAATTTGCACATGACAATTTCAATAGAGAGAACCATTTCTAGGTATGCCACGCCTATTTCTAGCTAAGCTCCACCCCTTTTTGCGTGTTGGAATCGATGTATATATACGCTGAATAATGAATTCCCAGACTTCCAATTTCAAGGTAACTATACAGGTAAGCTGATGACTATTTTCAAACTAATTTGACTGGGTGCTTTTAAAGGTTTGCTGCCTCTGTCCGCAACAACGCCAGGTCAAATTAGTTTCAAAATATTCAACACGATGTTGATTAAACAGTAAAGACATACAATTCGTACACTTGGGACTATTCAGTGTTCATGACTGAGCTCGATACTCCATTCATTTACACATTTTGGATTGTGACGTCAGCCTGTACATGCAGTAATTGATTATGACGTCATATCCTTCAGTTACAGATCGAACCCAGCCATTATCATAGAAAAGACTGTTGAATAAACAGCAAAGACATACAATTCGAACAGCGTCTAGTGAAATTAGTTTCAAAATATTCAACAGCATGTTGATTAAATAGTAAAGACGTCCAATTCGCATACTTGACTGGCTATTCAATTTTCCTGGTGGAGCTAGATACGTCATTCATTACACATTTTGATTGTGACGTCCAGCTACATCTGACCTAAATAATTATGACGTCATATACAGAAAAATCCATTATCATAGAAAATGTCCTATGTCTAATTGCCGTCCAAGAGACCATTGTGGTTTTTCTTTTGCAATTTACTACTGGAATTCTAGGATCGGTTATCCAACCAGTCATTCCAGTGGTAAACTTTCAAAAAAAGTTCTCCGGTGAGTAGCTAATGCAAATGGCCATTTCTCACGATCACCGCAAGAAGCCATTTGTGGTCAGTTTGATAGAGTGCTAAAGTGGACATATAAGTTCCGTTGGCTGTTTATTAAAATAATTAAGCGGTCATCGCCGCGCAAACTCTATTACAGTCAGACCAGAACAAATAAGAGAACTCGCCATGAATCACGTGCATGAAGATAATAATTATGAGATATCCAGCAATCTAAAAATAGAACCATGTCTTCGCGCCGAGAGTTATTAGATCTCGTATCGATGGAGATCCCGCGAGACACAGCCCCACAATCCCCTGCGTGAAATGCCCGTGCCTATAGGCAATTCTAGCCAAGTTCAAGTTCAAGTTCAAGATTATTTATTTTGATATAGAATATACATTTACAGTTTCACAACAGGTAGTCCACCAAAGGCAGAGCCTATGTGGCGGTGGACCATTGTGCAGTACACTGAATATTTTGAAACTAATTTGTACATATAACATAGAACATATAACAACAACAATATAGGACATGAGAATACTGAATACATACGGTTAACATGTTATAGTCCTATATATACATATAGTTAACTGTCTCGCTGCCAAGCCTCTGCAGTCTACATTTTCCATGGAGCCTAACTCAGGGTATGCTGAGTACCTCTAAAACAATTTGACCGAACGTTGTCGGTGGCTAAGCCACAAGCAACTTTCAGTCAAATTTTTTCTTTAATTCTCAGCCAATCCAGAGTCATTGCCAATTGGAGTTATTGTCCGCTTCCAGCAGTCCAACAGTTAATAGACGTATGACAATTTACATTTTTACAGGGAAAGGCATGACAGAGGGATGTGTGCTTATCTTGCTTAAGTTAAATATTCTATATTACATATTCTTATTATCCATGACAAAGTATTTTTTTGGCTGTGATGGTAGAGTTAGTTGTTTGGTAGTTACCATTATGACAGATATTCTTATTCTTATTATTATTATTATTATTATTATTATTATTATTATTAATATTATTATTATTATTATTATTATTTGTTCTGGTGACTGGGTGCAAGTATGAGAATAACATGCATGATGGTGAGTGTTTTCCAGAGTCTAGTAGGTTTCTATAATCTTCTTTTTGATATTCTGCTTAAAGTACTGTAGCTTTATGATGTCTGTGCGTGTGCTTGTGTCTGTATTATTCCATAACTGAATTGCTTTGTATGAGGGTTTTTGTTGTGCTGCTTTTGTTTGGTGGTGTGTTGAATGGAGGTTATCTCTTGTTCTTGTGTTGTGAGGATGCAATTGTGTATTGAGCATAAAAATGTTAGATAAGGATGAGGGTAAGTTGCCATTGTGGAAGTCCCTTAAGATTGTGTATAGTTGGAGCCCTCCTATGTCCTCAAGTTTTAAGACCTTTTCTGATTTAAAGATATCCTGGCCACCTGCTGTTTGTGAAAATAGTTTAATAGATTGCTTTTGCAGAGATTTTAGTTTTTTTAGTCTAGCTTGAGATGTATTAGTCCAGATAGCATTGCAGTAGGTGATGTGAGGAAGTATCATTGTGCAGTACAGGGTTTTAATAATATTAGGTATTAGATAGGGTTTCAGTCTGCGAATGATGCCAATGCTTTTTGCTACCCTGGTAGTAATAATTTCAATATGCTTCTCCCATGTTAAATTTCTGTCCAGATATACTCCTAAAAACTTAGCATATTGTGCTTCTTGAATTATCTGGTTGTCGATATAGAGGTTTGGGAGAGCTATTTCTTTTAGTTTCTTAGATTTTGTGAATAGTATATAATTAGTTTTTGATACATTTAAGGACAATTTGTTTACTTTAAACCAGTCTATTAATTTTGCCATTTCATTATTGACATTTTTGTATAGAATTTCTATATCCTTGTGGCTGCAGAAAGCATTTGTGTCGTCTGCAAAAAGTATTAGTGAGAGATGTTTGCAGACGTTGGGTATGTCATTCATATATAGGAGAAACAGCAGGGGCCCAAGAACTGAACCTTGGGGAACACCACAAACTATATTTTTGTATTCAGAGATAGCCCCATTGAATTGTACACACTGTTCCCTGTTTGACAGGTAACTCTGTATCCAGTTCAATGCAGTACCTCTTATTCCATAGTATGCAAGCTTTTGCAGTAAAATTGTATGATCAATTGTATCGAAGGCTTTGGAAAGATCCAAGAATACACCTAGCGTATGTTCATTATTCTCAAGGGAGGTTGATAATTTTTCTATCATATCCACAATGGCAAGCATAGTAGAGTGTTTTTCTCTGAAACCATATTGAGAAGGATATATGATTGAGTTTTTGTTTAGATATTTAGTAATTCTACTAAAATACAGCTTTTCTAAGAGTTTTGAGAAAAGTGGAAGTACCGAGACTGGCCGATAATTAGTAAAGTCAGATACATCTTTAGCTTTGTATATGGGTGTCACACGTGCAACCTTTAATCTTGATGGAAATACTCCCTGTGTAAGTGAGAGATTACAGATGTGGTCCAATGGTGTTAGTATTTCTGTTACACAGTGTTTAAAAATTTTCCATTTGAAATTATCGATTCCAGCACTTTTAGCTGTGTTAATTTGCATTAGTATTTTGTAGATTTCGTGAGTATCTGTTGGATTTAGGAAAATAGAGTGTTGATAACTACCTGTTAGAAAGTCCGTTATAAATAGCAATAAATAGAAGCGTGGCCGCTGGAGCGGGCACACAATTACAAGGGGAATTTCAAAAATTCTGTTCCCTGCGTTCCAGTCCATAATCAATATGGGCTGAGAACTACCTATTACAGACATATACCAAGAGCATGTTTAAGAACTCGCGCAAATAAGGGACATTATATTATAAAGATTCATGATATAACATATATATTTCCATATCTCGCATCTACAACAGACTACGCCTCAGCAACAGTATTTCGGCCATCGCCATAAATAGCACATATGTTTCCAATCAACTACGTGCCAGTGATAATGAACTCATCTCAGCATTAATAGTGCATCCACTGCGACCAACCACCATCAGTCGCGGGACCCAGACTCAGTGGGGAAATTTCGCAGCAGAGGTGTGATCATTTGTGATACAGCAGAACATCAGTGGTGCGATTCATGGAAGTGCATTAATTATTTATTTATTTTTGATATACTTTTCTTTTTATTATATATGTTAGATCAATTGAATCCCGTCCCTAGGATGACTACGGTTATCCAACACAGCCGCGCACTTCGGTGCCCAGCTGTGTCCCACACGAAATGAGCACTGTGGACTCCGGTGTTGTAAGAACGTCGTGTGCGACGTAAAGAATACAACATCCTGCAGTGCAATAATGTCACAATCCCGTCACACAGTCTCAGCTATGCTGGGGCTGCCTGATAAACTAACTTTTGAGTTATTATTATTATGTTCTATTTTTCTTATTATTTTTCTTCCCGCTTAGATGTCATGATGGCTATGGGGTCAGCGAGAGCTGCCCATTGCGGACCCACTATAACGAGCCGCGAATATATTTTTAATCACAGATACATGTTGCGTACCACTTTATTTACTCGAGGTGTGCAAGTAATTCGGATGTAATGTACTAGATACCCCGTAAGGGTATGTTACGTGGAAATCATATATTTTATATATATAAATAAATATAAATATATATATATATATATATATATATATTTTATATTATTATATATCTTAAATTGTGGTAAGTTGGAGCTTGGGTGTCCTCTGCGGAGATAATAATTATTCGCACCCAAAGAGAACACCCATGCGAGCTATTGTTTAGGATCATTGACCAAATAAAGTTGCAGCACGCATCAAAATATTTCAAAAAAGAAAAACAGAAAAGGCCTGGAAAAATAATTCCAGGTCAAAAATTGAAAACTAAAAGTATGCCTCCCCTCTCCTCTTTGGCACCTCTATGTGCTCTGTCTCTTGAATACACATCTATTGCGTCACTACTCCTCTCCGGTCACGTGCCTACCCAAGAAGTCTATAATTCCCGCCTAGTGTACATCCGTACATCGATCCGCAATGCGCGATCGTTTACCACGGATGTCAAACTAGGAGGGGGGCCAAGCCGGGTACGCGCTGCCCATCCTGGATTCGTTGCCTGAACACGCCCCCCCACCCCATGGGTAGAGCCATAAGCGTTTATAAGCCTATTGGGGAGATCACGTTATAAAAATGACTAAGTTTGTTAAAGCCCATAGTGCGCATGCGCACGCTTAGATGCTATTTTTGACAGAGCACGTAGTTTACGACCAAGATGGGATGACGCTTTTAGTGTACCGAAACGGTACAATGTAATCCTTTTTAATTACCTGTTCCCGGCGAATCTGGCATTAATCTGGCTTTCTAAATCTGTAAACCATTTCAAAATCAGTTAAAAAATGGCTGAGTTATCCACGGAAAACCCCTTTTGATTATCTTCAAAATATTGTCGTGACGTCATAACCACATGGACGCAGAACTTCTAGAATGTTCTAGAACATTCGGCTGCGCTATTATCAGCTACGCGCTGATTGGCTGTTGCTTGACCGATCATTGGCTGGAGCCTGCGCCTGTGACGTCACGAGTAGTATAAAAGGAGACGCGATCCAGAGTTCGAGAGCATCCTCGGGCAGGGGCCGAATAGGTTGGACCTGTGACAGCTACGATCAGGACGACAGGCATTACGCATATCACTTCACTTTCTGTCTGTTTTTCTACCGTAGCTAGCAGTAACCCAACCCACCGCACTAAAGCAATTGTGTAACTCCCGTTACTCCCGGGAGCAATTTTGGAACTTTTTAGATATTGTTCACGAATATATCAAGAGCTAATTCGGAACACGAACTTGCGGTGAGGCCTTTCCGGCCTGAAAATGTGATTCTACAGATGTAGAGGCAGCGATGTTCTTGTTGGATGACTCGCCGGATCTGCCAGCCAGGCCAAAAAGTGGTTATTTAGCCGTCCCCGCACTGATGTTGTGCAGGTTCATCTAGACTTCTCGACCGTAGCAAGTAAACTTTGCCTGGTACGTCTTCAGAGCTGGCTGATGTACCCAGCACCGTTAAGTTTAGTTTTGTATCTTCATCTGCATCTAACAACCCCCGCTTGTGACGGGTTGTTATCAACTTCCATCTGTACCATCGGTGTACGGGAACTTTCGCCACAGCAGTAATGTTATTGTATCTCTTACTGACTACTCGTTAGACATTTTAATTATTCCGTTAAATGTATTTTTGCTAATTATATCATACCCGTATAAACGGTCCCGATGACTAAAAGGAACCGTAACGGTCTTAGGACCGCTAGTTATAATTTCTGTATTTGTTTATAGTTATTCTTATTTTCTGTAAGGTGTTTTCGCTAACCGCACCGTAGTAGGTTTCTTAACCTGTACTATAGAGATATTATTCCGATCATTTCATACAGTATTGATTGTTCTGGTTAATTTATGTATATGGCCAGTGGCCATCAGTTCATATGTTTTGTTTATTTGTAGAAAATATAGGACTGCAGTGCACGTAGGAAACACTATACAGCAACATTTATATATGAAGCACTTTCTCCCGCCACCAACAATTTTTCACTAAGGTCGCTGTCCGTGCTGTAACTCTGTTTAGCCCGGCATGTTACCGACTAAAACCTTTTCTATTCAGCTCGATAGGATAGGTTTAATATGATTAAATACAATTTCTTCGTAAGGAAACTCATAGTGTACGCCTCTTTAAGCCACGCACCCCGGCAAGGTTGTGTAAAGATTGGCCAAAAATACCTAAAAGGGCCTCATTGCGTGCCCGCTCCAGCGGGCACGCTTCTATTTATTGCTGTCTAGAATTGCCTATAGGCGCGGACATTTCGCGCAGGGGATTGTGGGGCTGTGTCTCGCGAGATCTCCATCGATACGAGATCCAATAATTCTCGGCGCGAAGACACGGCTCTATTTTTAGATTGCTGGATATCTCATAATTATTATCTTCATGTGCGTGATTCATGGCGAGTTCTCTTATTTGTTCTGATACGACTGTAATAGAGTTTGTGAGGCGATGACCGCTTAATTATTTTAATAAACACCCAACGGAACTCCAAATAACTACTCTAAATAAGTACTCTTCTTTTGCAGGAGGACTGCGTACAAAACATGTTTGCCATTCCTTCTGCAGATGAAAGTACTCAAGCACACGCCCACTCACGGCGTCTCTTATATGTCCACTTTAGCACTTTATCAAACTGACCACAAATGGCTTCTTGCGGTGACCGTGAGAAATGTCCATTTGCATTAGCTACTCGCCGGAGAACTTGTTTTGAGAGTTTACCACTGGAATGACTGGTTGGATAACCGATCCTAGAATTCCAGTAGTAAATTGCAAAAGAAAAACCACAATGGTCTGTTGGACGGCAATTAGACATAGGAAATTTTCTATGATACTGGATTTTTCTGTATATGACGTCATAATTATTTAGGTCAGATGTAGCTGGACGTCACAATCAAAATGTGTAATGAATAACGTATCTAGCTCCACCAGTAACATTGAATAGCCAATCAAGTATGTGAATTGCACGTCTTTACTATTTAATCAACATGCTGTTGAATATTTTGAAACTAATTTGACTAGACGCTGTTCGAATTGTATGTCTTTGCTATTTATTCAACAGTCATTTTCTATGATAATGCCTGGGTTCGATCTGTAACTGAAGGATATGACGTCATAATTAATTACTTCATATACAGGCTGACGTCACAATCCAAAATGTGTAAATGAATGGGTATCGAGCTCAGTCATGAACATTTAATAGCCTGTCAAGTTTATGAATTGTATGTCTTTACTGTTTAATCAACATCGTGTTGAATATTTTGAAACTAATTTGACCGGGCATTGTTGCGGCCAGAGGCAGCAAACCTTTAAAAGCACCCAGTCAAATTAGTTTCAAAATAATCATCAGCTTACCTGTATAGTTACCGTGAAATTGGAAGTCTGGGAATTCATTATTCAGCGTATATATACATCGATTCCAACACGCAAAAAGGGGTGGAGCTTAGCTAGAAATAGGCTTGGCATACCTAGAAATGGATTTCTCTATTGAAATTGTCATGAGCAAATTGAGCATTACATGGCTAATACCACTTGGTAATGCGTTGCCCACACAATATGGACCACTTGTATTAAGAGACCGCCTATATTTATATGTCACATATTTGAACAAGGCCAATCATAGATTGTTGCCCTGAATACAATGTACTCGTCCTCTGACGGAGGGAGGGTAATTAATACCACTTGCCAATGGGCATTTTCATGTTGTCTATCCATCATATTACGTCATATGATGTCATAATCAACGACGTGACGTATAGGATGACGCCATAATCTTGATGTCATGACTGACTCAATTTAGTCCGTCTTAAATGCGTAATAGTCCGACACGTACGAATTGTATGTCTTTGCTACTTACAACACATGCTGGTGAATATTTTGAAACTAATTTAACTGGGCGATGTTACTGCCACAAGCAGCAACAGCACCCAGTCAAATTGGTTTCAAAATAGTTAACACCTTACCTGTATAGTTTTCTGGAAATTGATAGTCAAGAAGCTCAGAGATCCATCGATACCAACACGAGCGCGTTATTAATGTATTAATATACCATCTGGATTCAGTGACCGATTGACTAACATTAGGCCTATGGAAGTCATTTCAAGCAACCGCCACCAAGATGTGACTTACTTGGGCAGAATTGTGTGTTTTTCTAACAAAATCCTTTAGAATGTTTAACACCGAAATTTCAATATCTCAGATAAAGACAACTATACGAATATCTTTTTAATACTTTGACTGGTAGCCCACCCTACCCTACCCACCTATTTGTTGCTATCATAGACCTGTGTTAAGTATTGCAACGACAATGACTGCCCATGTAAGCCTATCATCTTCTCTTAATGTATTTTAACCCTTTCATGAGGAGGCCGCCAAAACCGGCCTCTACAGTGATCTTGAGGATGTTAATTTGTAGGTCAAGGGCTCGTTTTTGGAAATTCACCACTGAAATGACTGGCTCGATAATTGAGCCAGTCATTCCAATAGTAACTCTTCAAAACAGTCGTCTATTGGCCTGCAAATAGGCACTCAATAACCAAATTTTTTTTATATTCTTGACTCAATTTGGTAATACAGGGTTAATAAATTATGATGACGACGATGATGTACCGTGTCTATTTAACTATTCCCGTATTGTATTATAGTATGATTCACATTTGTTGCATTCGAGACATAGTAAAAATTACAGACTTGTTACAGACACTCTTGAGGCGTACTGTAATGTGTGTGGTAAATTTCAAAAGAAAAACATGCATAATAATATTATAGAGGGCGAAAAAGTAGACAGAGCTCGCTGGCAATAATGGATCCATCTAAAAATAAAGGCTTGGCTTCTTCGAAACTACACCTCTAATGTAATGACCGGTCATCTTCTTACGTTATCACAACGACTAGACTGTTACACAGACTCTACTTCGGGTACCAGACAGACCGGGACCCAGTCCATCTCCGTAGCAGATTGTAAAAGCAACACTATGGAACGTGAAATCGCTACGTCAAATGCTACTCAATAGGCCCCTACATACGAGATACATTTCTCGATCCCATATCGAAAGAGAACTCGCAGGATACGAATGAATAATGGATGTGTGATTATAAGTAGTATTCTTTTGTCTTTAATCCATCCGTGGGAATAAATCCATGTAGGGCCAATGCAATTATGTAGCAGTATTGATAGACTACCAATGTTCCAAATTTACAGTCAAAACTGCTGTCAATAATATTGTAACAGATTGTTGAATACAGAAATCAACCGAAAGTTTAGGCCTATGTATGTGCTAAGTTAAGAACGTCTACAGGAAATTCGACCACAGAATTTCAACCATATAGTTAGATAGGTATATCAATACGCTAGTGAAGTAATGGATTGAGGCTAAAAAAGTTTTTACCATGAAGTACTTTCGTAGTGCACAATTTCATACCGAAAATTTGCTAAACCTCCGGTGATTCACAGTTTTCAGTGCCCTCTTGTCTGTAGTATGTTTAGCCCCATAATTTCACCTACATAGACTTGAGCCGTAATATACTAGGTATATTCCGAATCTAACAAATTCTAGATGAAATAATTTTATTAGGCAAAATTTGGCTTAAATGCTGGGGTTTTCGTGCTTTTCGGTGCCATACTGTCTGTGTGTAATATGGTCGGCTCCAGAACTTCGCTCACATAGATGTAGAGGGATTTGAATACGATAGTTATATCTGGAATTTTTAAAAATTCGACTGTGAAGTAATTTCGTGTACGATTTCATCGCGTAAATTCGTTTCAATTTTGGCAGATCTGCGGGTTTTCAATGGCCTACTATTACCTGTCTGCAATAGGTTTGGCCACATAATTTCACCGATATGGTTAGATAGCGATATGAACAAGCTAATGAATCTTGAGTTTTCTACCACGTAGCAATTTCGTAATATTCAATTTAGTAGCCATGGACAGTTGTCAAATGCCAACAATTTACTATATTCGGTATCAGAAAATCTGTTCTCGATTTGTAATAATTTTTTTTATATATGGATGTATATAACTCAATATGAGCTAGTGCTTTTGCACAATTCTACCATCAAGTAATCTCATCGTAGGTAGTTACATATTCGCCGTATGGCCCCATTATAATATGGTTGGTTCACATTCACCACATTCAGATAGGTGTCGGTATGTCCTGGCATATCGCTCATAATGGGTTCGGCCCCAGAATGTCACGCATATGTTTAGATAGGTATAGGCATACGCTTACGGAGTAGTGAGATTTAAAACTATCTACTATGAAATAATTTCGGCTCAAATTTAGGCCGATTCATGGTTTTCGTTGCATCCAGTCAAATTAGTTTCAAAATAGCCATCAGCTTACCTGTATAGTTACCTTGAAATTGGAAGTCTGGGAATTCATTATTCAGCGTATATATAGACATCGATTCCAACACGCAAAAAAGGGGTGGAGCTTAGCTAGAAATGGATCCCTCTATTGAAATTGGCATGAGCAAATTGAGCATTACATGGCTAATACCACTTGTTAATGCGTGGTCCACACAATATGGACCACTTGTATTAAGAGAGCACACGTATTTATAGGTCACATATTTTAACAAGGCCAATCATAGATTGTAGACCCTTGCCATCCCGAACGCACATAGACCAGAATACAATACACTCATCCTCTGACGGAGCGAGGGTAATTAATACCACTTCCTAATTGGCCTTTTCAGGTTGTCTATCCATTATATTACGTCATATGACGTCGTAGTTAATTAAGTGACGCGTAGGATAACGTCATAATAATGACGTCATGACTGACTCGATTTAGTCCATCTTAACTGCTTAATAATCTGACACGTTGTACGAATTGTATGTTTTTGTTATTTAATAAAAATGCTGTTGAATATTTTGAAAGTAATTTGACTGGCCGCTGTCAATTTGACCCAGTCAATTTAGTGTCAAAATATTCCACGGCTTACCTGTACAGTTTTCTTGAAATTTATCGTCTAGTCGTTCAGAAATCCATCGATCCCAACTCGAGAGTGGTATTGGTGGAGTTTAGCTAGATTTGGGCAGGGCATAACTAAACTGGAAAGGTTCATTGTATTAATAAACCACCACAGTTTTCAGTGCCCTATTGTCTGTAGTATGTTCAGCCCCATAATTTACCCCATATAGACTTGAGCTTTAATATGCTAGTTATATTCCGAATCTAACAAATTCTAGATGAAGTAATGTTAATACGCAAAATTTAGCTTAAATGATGGTGTATTCGTGGTTTTCGGTGCCCTACTTTCCGTAATATGGTCGGTTCCAGAACTTCGCTCATATAGACGTATATGAGTTTGAATATGCTAGTTACATTGGGAATTTATAACAATTCGAACGTGTAGTATTTTCGTAGTATGCGATTTCATGGCATAAATTTGTTCCAATGTTGGCAGATCTGTGGTTTTCAATACCCTACCGTCTGCAATATTGTGGCTACATAATTTCACCCATATGGTTAGATAGGGATATGAATACGCTAATGAATCTTGAGATTTTTACCACGTAGTAATTTCGTAATTTTCAGTTTAGTAGTCACGGACAGTTGTCAAATGCCAACAATTTACTATATTCAGTATTAGAAGCTCAGTTCTCGGTTTGTAATCAAGTTTTTTTCATTTTGCTGTATATAACTGAATATGTACGACTGCTTTTGCACGATTCTACCTTCAAGTAATTTGGTAATATGTAGTTACATATTCGCCATATGGCCCCATTGTAATTTGGTTGTTTCACATTCACCACATTCAGATAGGTGTCGATATGTCCTGACATATCGCTCATAATGGGTTCGGCCCAGAATATCACCCGTATGTTTAGATAGGTATAGGCATAAGCTTACGACGTAGTGAGATTTAAAAATTTCATAACGTAAATAAGCTCAAACTTAGGATAATTCATGGTTTTCATTGCAATACATTCACCCCCAGAATTTCACCCACAAATACTTATAGGAAATATGCTAGTTGTATTCCGAATTTAAAAAAGTTCTACAGGAACGTAATTTCATAGTACACAATTCCATACCGAAAATTGGCGCAAATTCTGTCAGATCAACGATTTTCTGTACCACACTGTTCGCAATAGGTTCGACCCCAGAAGTTCACCCATATGGTTAGATACGTATATGAATACGCTAATAAAGTATCAAATGTTTAAAAAATGTTTACTATACAGTAATTTCGTCATATGCAATTTAGTAGTGGCACACCATTGCCAAATTCCAACATGACTATATTCGGTACCAGAATATCTCTACATGCCTTGTAGCCAGTTTTCGAACATAAGGCCATGTAGAACTCATTATGTTCTCGTGCTGTGCGAAATATTGTAATAATTCTACCACCAAATATTTATTATAGTAATGTGAAAATATTTCTATATATCCCATATTATTAGCTGCGTGTACTGGTAGAACCTGACTTATCAGGCTAATACCCTAACATTTGTACATATGGTCAACAAGATCGTCATCATTACAACGGTTGAGGCCGATTTTGGTCTTTTGATTTAATAGTTTGTCACTGTTTCCCGTAAAGATATCGTTTAATAGGTGACATAGATATGATAGCTAAATTAAACAGATCACGATGTTGTGGCTGTTTCCCACTGGGTCTTCAGTCAGAATGTTTTCTGCTATATCATTTTCGTTGGAGAAACTAGGTTCACGGTATTGGTTCTATCCTGGTCACTTAACTTTGTTGAAAAGGTTATCTGTCGGTACAGATCCGGGTCATGTATTGCATCAAAAATAGACTTGCTTTGTGCATTTCACTAGCATTGCAGTGTATATTTCACCAATATATTTCCGGTTAATAAGGTCTTCACGTCTGTTTAAAAAGGTATCAAGATTTAGGTTTAAAATATTCTTTACAGTTTTTCTTTAATATGTTTGAATGGGTGTCAGGCTCTGTACTGCGTCTTGCGCTGATTTTCTACTGACTGGGTTGCCAGTTCTGTTGATTTCTTTATCTTTACAAGTTGTTGATACCTAATGACCCAAATTTGATCTGTTGCACTCTGTTGATGCAGTAGTGCAATTTTCTCATCACTGGCTGCATTTAATTTTGTCTGTTCCTCTCTCTGTTAAGGAGTTTGGCCTGGAGAAAAAGGATGGATGGAAAAATTGTTGGACTGACCAAAGATATAAGCTGCTTTTCCTAGCCCATAGCTATTTTTGTCATAAGTGGCTTGTATGCCTTTATATAACTTCATTTTTTCATGAAACAGTTGAGCTTATTTTCAGAATTATAATAACCTCCGGGCACGCTATTTACCATTGATGCCTTGCATCAATATGTGTACTTGTATTTCTAAGTTATTGTCTCTCTTCATGTTCCACTAAGCCTTATGGCTTCTTAATTGTTTGGATGTCCCTATCCGCACCATGGACTGATCCGACCCTGGGAAACTATTGGAGTTTCTGAGCGGTGAGGGCCAAGGTGTGGTATTACACACATTCCCTTGTATCCTCGGATACTTAGTAGTTAGCACCGTTTCCAAAGTAGGAAAGCGCTGTACAAACATATTTTAATTATTATTTTCTTTAATTTGCTGAACAATCCTCTCGCACCGCAGTGCAAAGCTGGGAAACTTGTATTTAAACCTAATGACAGGTTAAAACGGTTAGTTCTATAGGATCTGGTGACGGGCGAGATGCGCATCCGCACCAAATTCTGTAAGAATGTCTGGGCATGATATTCAGATCTGTCACGCCCTCATGCGAAGGACATTTACGGTGGGTATTCGTCTCTTTTACCCCCACCATAACGATAGACCGGTTGCCTAAAAATGCTTTTTTTTTTAAAAGTAACCAGTGTCTTGTGACGTTTTATGTGGTTACGGAGCGAGATGTCCGGATTCTTACCCAGTTCGGAGATCTTACTAAGTAACATGCATGAGCGCTGTCTTCAGTATTGATGTCTTAGGGCATCCGTTCTCAATGACAGCCGTATCTAACAGCTAGGTAGACACCCGCCATTTGCGGCCTAAATAATTCTTGTCACTAAAATCTAAATGTGACCAAGAGGGATAGGCTCCTCAAAGGGGTCACATTAACAGGTGGCAGTGGGCCCGTGAGGGCCTGGGGGCACGTAAAATATTAGTTATAGTGCAGAGGAGAAACTGAAGGCCTCCGTGCCTAACGAAGGATGAATTAACATCCTACTGTGGTACCGTCTAGTCGGCATATTGTTCGGGCTACCAAGATTTTTGGTCCATCCTGTCTCAGTAAGTGGACATGCGTGGTGCGTGGATGATAGTCCACACCCAGGACATCTCTAGAAGACTAGAAGTGTGCTGTGTTTGCTAGAGATGGCCTGGAGGCAAGGCTGGGGAAAACGGTCAAAGTTCGTATTCTGTTGGTGGATAGGTACGGATCAGACCATCGGTTGCTCCTGAGTGTGAGCTCAGATGGTGATCGCTATTGACTGGGTCGCCGGCCGGTCATCTTGATCATGTCAGTTCATCGCCCCGTTACTGGGTATGAGTGGTCAAGATGGCTCAATGTACAGTCCCCCGTGCCATGGTAAGCGTTCGTATTGCAAGCCATGCCTTCCTTGATCAGAGGTATATGCATGAGAGGGGCATCACATGAAAAGATCGTGGACTATGTTCCTTAATCATGTTTCTTGGGCATGGTTCTCGATCTCATGTTAGACTAGTGTCCCATGGGCTATACCGCAATCATGTTTTTATAAGCATGGGCCGTTGGGACGAACTGTCCTAGGGTCCATGTACCGATTATATTTCTTATAGACATAATGTCTTTAATCTCATACGCATATGCGGGAATGGCACCTAGCCTAGGTTGTGTTCCTGTGTGGGGTGCTGAGCGACGTCCCGTGATGAGGACAGACCCCACTGGGAAAGGCCAAAGGGTGTATAGTATTAGGAAGTATGCCCCTAATGCTATTTAGCGAGGCTAAGCATAGAAGAAGGCCCGCATAAATAAAGCGGCAACTACTAATTCAGCATACTAAGAATTACATAAGACGGTGACCTGGGACCTGGTGACCTGGGAATCCTTCGGGAATCATTCGTTCCGTCTTCATGTAAAACAGCACGCAACCCTATAGTCATAATCTCACTAGGTATGGTCTTTTCTTTACAGCATTTTTGGTTAAATATTAGAGTGGGCCCCTTTTTGCCTACTACTCTTCTCCCGCTTTAAGCCGTGGCAACATTTTCCCGTGATGGAGGCCTGCGCGAGGCACTTGCCTCTCGCAAGGATTCAGTGATGACGGTCCACGCGAGGATAATACTCCTCACACAAACTAGCACTAAGAGTAGTGCCCGCGTGAGGCACATAATTTTCCGTCACTACAAAGAAAATTTTCTTTCCTTTCAGCTTAGAGGTATAATAGCTTATATTAAGTTAATTAGTTAAGTCTCGTGTACCGGAGCCTCCCTTGCGGAGATACCGCTGTGGACCTACGGGTTTGTGTGGTACCTCCGGGAGCCCCACGTTTAAAAGTTCATCGGGCTGCCTCTATGTCTTGTGTCTTCGTATACTCATTATTTAGCATACTTGACAGTCTGTTTAGGTAAAATTATTGTATAGACTTATTTTTAATTAGGTCACCAAATCAAATCTTGTAAGTCCATAGATCACAAAATTGCTATGGACAGGCATACTGGTGACAGAACCTCTTGGGATGAGACGATTGTGTTTAATGTTCGCGACGATGGTCGCATGGCCCCACTGGAACGATTGAGTTCCACCGGCCTTAGGAGCCGGTCTTTGTTACCCGTAGGGCAGTATCGTACAGGATCCGTCACCCCGAGACTGAAAGCTAACCAGCATCATCATTCGTCGTGCACTTGCGGCGCGGCGAGTCGACATCAGACACCAGAACGGCCCGACACTACCCTGTGAGCTACACTGGAATCCGCAGAGGTATCCCCGCAAGAGAAGCACCTGCATAAGAGATCACTGAGTAACTTGATATAAGTTAATATACTCCTAACACACACACACAGGGAGAACAATGTTGCTGCGAGAGGAAGGTGCCTCGCACGGGCCTCCATCCCCGAATGTTTCATGATGGTGCGAGAGGAAGGTGCCTCACGCAGGCCTCCGTCACAGGAATTCTCAAAGTTGCGAGAGGGCCTCTGTCACAGGAAAATGCCTTCGACGCCGAAGCGGAGGAAATGAGTTGGCAAAAAGGGCCCCTCTTTTGTTCAAAAGAAAATGCTATGTGCTGAAAATCCTAGTGAAGCTACCATTAAGGTGTTGCATGATGGTTTTTACGTGAAAATGGGATGAACGATTTCTGAAGAATTCCCAAGTCACTGTCTTATGTAGTTTCCAGAGATACTATATTGGTAGATGCCGCTTTATTTGTGCAGGCCTTCTGCTACAGTCTAACCTACCATTTAGTTGTTAGAAACGGAAACTAGGTTTACCCACAAGTGGCAGGGATTCCTACCTATCTTTAGATACAGATGTTCAATGGGCGCAGATGCTCAGCTTCCCGCCTTGCTCCACAACCACATAAAACATCACCTGGACGATTGCTGCATTTTACATAAGCAAGTTTGATCACTTAACATGTCTTTATGGTGGGGGTAGAGAGATGGATATCCATCACGAGCATCCTTCCCATGAGGGCGTGACGAGCTCCAACGCTTCATCCAGACACTCCAATCAATTGGATGGAGATCCGCATCTCGTCTGTCACTGCGTGCTACTGGTCTAACAGTTGACCTGTCGTTAGGGTTAAATTCCAATATGCCCAAATATGCACTGTGGGTCGGTAAATAAACTAACTATCTCATAATTATAAATATATGTTTTCGCAGTGCTTCCTTCATTGGCAGGGTTATCTAGCTAACAAGTATCCAAAGATACGTGGAAGATGTATGTAAATCAGTACTTTAACCATCACCGCTCGGAAACCTCCGATAGTTTCCCAGGGTCGGATCAGATCAACGTACTGATAGGGAATCCAAACAATTATAAAGCCATATGCCTGATGGATCGTGGAAAGAGACAATAACTTAATATATGTGAGGCCTTATAGGTAATTGGCCAATTTGACACAAACCTGCCAGAGAGCAGGGCTACATTACCGCAACAGCCAGAAAAGAGGCATACACTACATGTCTCTAAACGAAGAAATTGTCCCTAACCACTTTAACCTATCTTATCGAGCTGAATAGTAAGTTTTAGTCAGGAACATGCCAGCCGCTCAAACAATTAGAGCATGGTCAGCGACCTCAGTGTAAAATTGATGATGGCGGGAATAAGTGATGCGGATATAAATGTTGCTGTATAGTAACTCCTAGAGTACTGCGGTCCAAGGTTTTCTACAATTAAACAAAACATATTAACTGGATGGCTATCTGCCATATACAACTCACCAATGCAATAAGTAGATTGTAATTAAATTAAGTAACTAAGTATCATAGACTGATAAACTTAGATGGTGCGGCTAGTTGAGAGCACCACAGTAAAGAAGAAGAATATTCACAGTAATAAAGAAATTAGTCATCAGTACCAAATACGGAAATAATAATTTAGATGTACAATAGTATAGTTACTTGAGTACCTAATAGTCACCGGTACGGAACAGGCTACTATTTTACAGAAATCGAGGCACTAACATATTCATAGCGCGAGTCGACACGTTCTCTGGAGCTGGAGAGATTTCCGCAGGCGATTCCCAGAGCTGGTTTCCGCAGGTTGGCTCCGCAAGCTGACTCCTCCAGGCAGGGTAGATACGGTACACACTCAGGAAAGTGAAACAGAGCAGTGAAAAGATGTATGTTAGATAGTCCCAGCAACTAGTATATAATTTATACAGCAGTGAGAAAGTTATCCGTCCGGCGACGGAAATAGTAAAGTTGAAGGTTGCCCATTAACAGAGAGGGCGGTATACAATGTTAAGCAGTTACATATCTTGGCACACGGTGTGGGATGCGTTGCATAGCTCTTGCGGCGCACCTAACAAAGTCCACCATACTGTGGGCAAAAAGTTAATTAAAACACACACGACATGCAGTGCAGAATTTAGTGTCCACTTTTCAGCATGGTTGGCAGATCCGGCGAGTCATCCACCAAGAATCACTATAGCTCTACATCATGTAGGATTACATCCTGGGCTGCAAGGGCCCTTTCCGCAGTTGTTCCCTTTAGAAAAGTTCGGAAGCGGGAACCATTACTTTAATTAATTAATTTGCTCCCGGATGGCGATCCGAGAGCATCCAAAATTGCGTAATGCGGAAAGTCCGAGAACTGCTTTTACGTGCGGGTGAACTGAAAGCCATAAGGAACCATGGTGATGTGCTGTATCTTCCGTTGGTGTTCCGGTCCACTCATCTAGTCCGCACCTCCGGCAGGTCAGTCTCCACGCCGACGATGCTCCTGATTCTTGATTTTTCACCCCTTTTATACTCGCTGTGACGTCAGAGCTGGGCGCCTCAACCAATCATCGCCCGAGCGCCAGCCAATCAGCATGCTAGTATACTAGTGACGTATCGACCACGTGTACAAATCACTCTGTATTTAGTTTAATATATACACACGGATACGACGTTATAGCAATATTCTAAGTATAATTTAACGAGGAGCTTCGATGATAACTCATCCATTTCTAGGCCGATTTTAAAATGGTTTAGTTCTAAAAAACTCGTTTTATTTTGGTCCTGATCGGTACCAAGAACAACGAGAAGGGATGAATTATAAACATTTACGAGTACCTACTCGGTACACTATAGGCATGCACTCACTTCCAATTCCGAGACATGTTGTCAGGGAAGCTCTGATGTGTGTGCATGCCGGATTTTAACGTAAACATAGGGCCATGTACGCACACTATCCTACCCAGAGGGGCGTGCTCGGAGCGAATCCCGAGTGGCCATTCCGTACCCAGCTTTGCTTGGATGGTCAGTACCCGTTCGGTCAGTCCGCGCTACACCATCCCCTCCTAGTTGGACACCCGTGGCAAACGATCACACATGGCGGATCAAGTGCATGGGACCGTGCGAGGCAGGAATTATAGACTTTCCGAGTAGGCGCGCAGCCGAGAGGAGAGTGACGCAAAAGACGCGCATTCATAAGAAAGAGCACATAGGTGCGACAGAGTTTGGGATGGAGGCATACCATTGATTAAAATTTTTGATGAATTATTTTTCCGGGTTTTTTTTTGTTTTGTGTTTATTTCTTGGTGCATGTATATTTTATTATTTTGAACAGTGATTTCCTAAACAATAGCTCGCATGGGTGTTCTCTCCCGTGTGGATAATTATTTTTCCGCAGAGTACACCCAAGCTCCAACGTACCACAATTACGATACAGTAGAATGTATATAGGTTATATAATCATGTAACTATACCCGACAAGAGTATCACAGATTGGTTTAATTACATTGTGCATCCCGGGTAAATAAAGGGATGCACACAGATATATATATATATATATATATATATATATATATATATATATATATATATATATATATATATATATATATATATATATATATATATATAATATATATTAGTGGTATGCATCACGATTATATTAAGGGATGCATACAGTGCAGATTCCGTCGGCACAAGCAGCTCTCGCTGCCCCCAATCCACCCCGTCATACTGACGCAGGCTTTAAGACTAATAGGAAAAATATCAAATAATAATAAAGTAAAAAGACTAGTTCATCAGGCAGTTCCAGCATAGCTGAGACTGTGTGACGGGAGTATGACATATTCGCTATGGTGTGTTGTGTACTTACGTCGCACACGACGTGTTTACAACACAGGAATCCGCAGCGATTATTTTATTGTGAGACACAGCTACGCAAGAATGTTGCGCAGCTGTGTAGAATGACTGTAGTCAGCCTAGGGACTGTGTTTCGATTGTTAAAACATATATAATGATAAGAAAAAGATTTAAAAAATAAACATAATAATAATAATAAAAGATCTGTGTTCCGCACAACTACTGATAGTTCCTGTTGTTTACAATCTATGACAGCTTCGCTGGCACTGAGGAAATCAGCGCCAAGCAGTGCATCATTTTGAATAGAGGTGATTACGACTCGCTGAATGAATTCCCTCTATCTGTATTACGAGGTTTACTAATCCAGCCACGAATACATCTGCTCCCATAGCTGTTTGTAAAAAGATGTTTATAGGCCTAAGGGGTGGCTTCTTATGAGGTGGAATGCTCTCATATAAGCTCTTGTTAAAGATGGAGATGGAAGCTCCAGTGTCCACAGTGGCACTGGTAGAAACTCCGCTAAATAGACAAACACCGTTATATATCACCTTACGGTGAGCCTGCGGAAGAGTCTCCAATGATAACATTTGAGGAAGTGAATGCGGTGAGGTATCATTCTGTATGTAGTCGGCCTGTTTCCGGATAGCTTCCGTGAGTGCAGTTGGTGGCTGAGTGTGGTTGGGCCGACTCGTCATCGCTGCTGCTGTGATTGCTTAGGCGGCGACGGGGTCGGGGGTAGCAGTGGTGGTGGTGTTGTTGCTGATTCTGTGTAGGCTGTGTTGGTGTATACTGCAGTGCGGATAGGGTTTTCGCGTTCTCGGATAAGGCTACCTGTGTGAGCCACTTTTTACACCACATCATGGGATGTTTAGTTGATGCACAGAAGAAGCAACGGCATTGTGAAACATTTCTTTTCTTTATACGATGTTTCTTCTTGCGGATCCATGATGTCGAACAGATGCTTTCCTCTGAATCACTGCTGATGCTGCATGTTGGTGATGTGGCTGTAAGAGGCTGTGAGTTGCAGACCACCAAAGGACACCGGGTGTTAAGTGCCTTGGTGGTAGGGCGTGGTGCTTGCAAAAACGGTGTTTCAGTGGAGCTGCTACAACCTACCACTGCCGTTTTACATAGGAAAGAAGGTTGTGTAGATGCAGAAAGTGTTGTGTCACATTTTCCACAGGGGTGCAAGATGGCAGTGCTACGGATACAGTATACATCGTAGGCACCGACATAGAAGAAGCCAGGTGTGGGTGAATGTATGATGTTGTAGGAATATGTTGACGAGTAGGTGTGGCCACCTGATATAGTTGTTCAGAGGCCGCAGTTGAGCCGGGTTGTAGGGACGGGCACCGAAGCGACTCTGTAATCGGTGCCCATGCCAGTTTGATGGATTCTCAGGCTGCGGGGTCCGTCGGTCAGCGGTTGGAGTTGTAGATGGAGGGCAATTCGGGCATCGTTCCCTCCAGTGGCCCAGCTGACCACATCCAAAGCACGTGTTTGGTGGCGGTGCTGATGCTGTGGTGGATTGCAGTCTAGTGGTGGATTGTGTTGTGACTGTGGTGCTGAGTGTTGTCACGAGATTGGTGAGTGCGGAGATCTGCTTAGTTATCTCTTCTAATCTTTCGTGCATGTTTTGCCTACTGCTAATGTTGTGCTGGTTCCCACGTCCTTTGGCATTGTTGTGGCCTCATCGATGTGAGAAACAGTTTTTTCTTTTAGCGTGGGCTCTCCGCTCAACGCGTCTATGAAAGTATCAAGATGTAGATGTGTTACGCTTATAAGATTTGTGCTGGGATATACGCGGGTAACAAGACGACGGATGCGACTCGCTAACTCTGGCAATGTTTCCTCCGAGCATCGACGTAGTTTTTCAGTTGAAGCCGAGGTCTGTGTCACCGAATCTTTATTACAATACGTTCTCCAGTTCGGTGTAAGATGGTGTGTTGTCTGTGCCTAAGTCTGGTAGAACTTGCAGAGCTTTGCCGGAAAACTTTGCGGCTAAATACTCTCCCATCTGACAATTATTCCACCCATTTGTCCTACTTATTATTTCAAATTGAACATTATATTTTGCCCAATCAGTCTCCCCGCTTGGAGAAGTAATTGGAGCAAAACCTGCTAGTGGTGGTAGCGAAACTGTTGAGAATGTGGATGCTGGTCGGCGTGTAGGTGGTGGTGGGGGTTGCTCGTCGATGTCCCTGTCAATGCTGATGCATCTGTGAAGGTAACTCTCGCCGATGATATGTTGCATGGTACGTAGGTTCTGCCGAATACTGCCCTGATGTGGGTCCATAGACAGGTGTACGTCTATAGACTGGTGGAGGCGTGCTGTGTAGATGGCATGGGCGTTCCTGATGTGGAGATGGAAGTTCCTCATACTGAGGCAGTGCAGGTGACAGATGCGGAAGGTGTGTGCAGTGTGGGTGTCTTTTGATATATTGCTGGAATGGTGGTGCTGTATCCTCTGGTTCGTACCACCCATTGATGATGTAGGTGAACATAATGGTCGTGAAGGTTGTGGTTGCCCCTGTTGGGGTCTTTGTCGTGGTCGTCCACGATCCAGCATAGATGGTGGTAGCCTATCGTGGAGATCCGATAATGTGATGTATTGAGGTCCCGCCTGCGAGGCATCGCGGAATGTCCCCTCGCTGATCAGTGAAAACTTGTGTCAGGGCGGTGCTGGTCGTTCCGCACTGGGGAAATTAGTGACATTGTCGGTGAGTACACAAGCAGATCTTCCATCATATGATGCTACTTCCATATCAAGGGAGAGCTGACTGTTGGATGAAGGAGACTGAAAGTCGCGTCTGTTGAGCATAGGCGTGGGTTCGCTTCTTGGTCGAGCCCCACATCGGGCGCCACCTGTAGCTGGTGGGGGTACATGCTGGTCCGCCGATAGATATCCGCCCATCGCACTGCAAGTGCACGATGACCGGGATGGCTGGTTATCTGCAGATCTCCGGGTTGCAGATCCCATATGACATCTCTCTGCGGTGTACAAAGACTGACTTCTAGAGCCAGTGGAACAATAATGTTCCAGTGGGGCCATGCGACCATTGCCGCCAAGATTGAACCACACAGTCTCATCCCAACTATTAGTATCACCGGTATGCCAATCCATACTAATTTAGAGTTATGGAACAATTTATAATTAAACAGTAGAAATGTTAATAAATACTATACAAACAAGGTGAATCATTTGACAGTAGAATGAGCACAATAATACACGATATAGAGCTAGCTGGTGTCCTTTCTACGTGGTGTCGCCGGAGGTACCACACAGATCCTTGAATCCGCAGAGGTATCCCCGCAAGAGAAGGATCCGCATAAGAGATCACTGAGTAACTTAATATAAGTTAATATACCCCTAACACACACAGAGAGAACAATGTTGCTGTGTGAGGAAAATGCCTCGCGCGGGCCTCCATCCCTGAATGTTTCATGATGGTGCGAGAGGAAGGTGCCTCGCGCATGCATCGGTCACAGGAATTCTCACCATTGCGAGAGGCAAGTGCCTCACGCAGGCCTCTGTCACAGGAAAATGCCTTCGATGCCAAAGTGGAGGAAAAGAATTAGCAAAAGGACCACTCTTTTTTTCAACACAAAATGCTAAGCGCTGAAAATCCTAGTGAAGCTACCATTAAGGTGTTGCATGCTGGTTTTTACGTGAAGACAGGATGAACGTTTTCCGAAGAATTCCCAGGTCACCATCCTATGTAGATTCCAAAGATACTGTATTGGTAGAGGCCGCTTTATTTATGCGGGCGTTCTGATACAGTCTAACCTACCATTTAGTTCTTAGAAACGGAAACTAGCTTTGGCCGCAAGTGGAAGGAATTCCTACCTATCTTTAGATACAGATGTCCAATGGGTGTAGACGCTCAGCTTCCCATAGGTCTCTTTGGAATAGCATCTACCTCCAAGGACAACATGCGTAGATGTTACAACACAACCCGTCCGAATTCGATGAAAATCCGGCTACCTTGCTCCGCAACCACATAAAACATCACCTGGACGATGGCTACATTTCACACAAGTAAGTTTGATCACTTAACATGTCCTTATGGTGGGGATAGAGAGATGGATATCCATTGCGAGCATCCTTCCCGTGAGGGCATGACGAGCTCCAATGCATCATTCAGACACTCCAACGAATTGGACGGAGATCTGCATCTCGTCTGTCACCACGTGCTACGGGTCTAACAGTTGACCTGTCGTTAGGGTTAAATTCCAATATGCCCAAATATGCACTGCGGATCGGTAAATAAACTAACTATCTCATAATTATAACTATATGTTTTCGCGGTGCTTCCTTCATTGGCAGGGTTATCTAGCTAAAAAGTATCCAAAGATACAGGGGAGTGGTATGTAAATCAGCACCTTAACCATCATCGCTCGGAAACCTCCGATAGTTTCCCATGGTCGGATCAGATCAATGTGCTGATAGGGAATCCAAACAATTATAAAGCCATAAGGCTGGTGGATCGTGGAAAGACAATAACTTAATATGTGAGGCCTTATAGGTAATTGGCCAATTTGACACAACCTTGCCGGAGTGTGGGACTACATTACCGCACCAGCCGGAAAGGAGGCATACACTACATGTCTCTAAACGAAGAAACCTATCCTATCGAGCTGAATAGTAAGGTTTAGTCAGTAACATGCCGGGCTCAAACAATCAGAGCACGGTCAGCGACCTCAGTGTAAAATTGATGATGGCGGGAATAAGTGATGTGGATATAAATGTTGCTGTATAGTATCTCTTAGCGTAATGCGGCCCAACGTGTTCTACAATTAAACAAAACATATTAACTGGATGGCTATCTGCCATATACAACTAACCAATACAATAAGTAGATTGTAATTAAATTAAGTAACTAAGTATCATAGACTGATAAACTTAGATGGCGCGGCTAGTTGAGAGCACCGCAGTAAACAAGAACAATATTCACAGTAATAAAGAAATTATAAATTGCGGTCCTGAGACCGGGAATGTACCTATTAGTCATCAGTACCAAATACGGAAATAATAATTAGATGTACAATAGTATAGTTACTTGAGTACCTAATAGTCATCGGTATGGAACAGGTTACTATGTTAGTGAAATTGAGGCGCTAACATACTCATAGCGCGAGTCGACATGTTCTCTGGAGCTGGAGAGATTTCCGCAGGCGATTCCCGCAGCTGGTTTCCGCAGGTTGGCTCCGCAAGCTGACTCCTTCAGGCAGGGTAGATATGGTCACACTCAGGACAGTGAAACTGAGCAGTGAAAAGATGTATATTAGATAGTCACAGCAACTGGTATATAATTTATACGGTAGTGAGAAAGTTATCCATCCGGCGACGGAAATAGTAAAGTTGAAGGTTGCCCATTAACAGAGAGGGTGGTATACAATGTTAAGCAGTTACATAACTTGGCACACAGTGCAGGATGCGTCGCATAGCTCTTGTGGCCGCACCTAAGCAAAGTCCACCAGACTGTGGTCAAAAAGTTAAATAAAACACACACAACATGCAGTGCGGAATTTAGTGTCCACTTTTCAGCGTGGTTGGCAGATCCGGCGAGTCATCCATCATCACTATAGCTCTACATCATGTAGAATTACATTCTGAGCCGCAAGGGCCCTTTCGTCAGGTGTTCCCTTTAGAAAAGTTCGGAAGCCGAAACCATTACTTTAATTAATTATTTTGCTCCCGGATGGTCGTCCGAGAGCATCCAAAATTGCGCAATGCGGAAAGTCCGAGAACTGCTTTTACGTGCGGGTGAGCTGAAAGCCATAAGGAACTGCTTTGATGTGCTGTATATTCCGTTGGTGTTTCGGTCCACTCATCTAGTCCGCACCTCCAGTCAGTTCTCGGCAGGTTTGTCTCCACGCCGACGATGCTCCTGATTCTCGATTTTTCACCCCTTTTATACTCGCTGTGACGTCAGAGCTGGGCGCCTCAACTAATCATCGGCCGAGCGCCAGCCAATCAGCGTGCTAGTATACTAGTGACGTATCGACCACGTGTACAAATCACTCTGTATTTAGTTTAATATATACACACGGATACGACGTTATAGCAATATTCTAAGTATAATTTAACGAGGAGCTTCGATGATAACTCATCCATTTCTAGGCCGATTTTAAAATGGTTTAGTTCTAAAAAACTCGTTTTATTTTGGTCCTGATCGGTACCAAGAACAACGAGAAGGGATGAATTATAAACATTTACGAGTACCTACTCGGTACACTATAGGCATGCACTCACTTCCAATTCCGAGACATGTTGTCAGGGAAGCTCGGATGTACGCACATGCGCACTACACGTTTTATCGTACTTATCCGATTTTAACGAAAACCTCTGCCATAGGGTCACGTACGTGCACTATCCTACCCGGGGGGGGGGGGGGGGGGGGGGGGGGGGGGGGGGGGGGGGGGCGTGCCCAGAGCGAATCTGGAGTGGCCGTTCCATACCCAGCTTTGCTGGGATGGTCAGTACCTGTCCGGTTGGTCCGTGCTACACCACTCTATGACAGGAACTGGTCTCCATGGCACGAATGGACTTTCTCCAAGAATCTGCTACCATATATACATCATGTACATCTTACCACGACTGCTATATGGTCTTGAAGTATTCACTCCATCCAGCAAGCATATAGCCGATTTGGAGGCATTTCACATTTCAATGTTGAGAAAGATTATGTCCCTGACGGTTCGTACTGCAACGTGTATTGTATACCTACTGATTGGAGCCAGAACAATTGCTGCTGAAATACATATCCACCAGATCACATTACTATCAAACATAATCAGAAGCGAAAATCCAACACTGAACAGATTAATGGAACGGCAATCATTAATAAAGCCTGTTAATTCTCATAGTTGGTTCATATATATCCAAGGTGTCATGCAGCAGTACAGGCTTCCACAACTTACGCACCTAAAAACTCACATTCTCAATGAAAACAAGTGGAAAGAAATGGTAAAAAAGCAGTAGATATGTATTGGACACACTAGCTAACTGAACAATGCCGTACGAAAACTACACTAACATACTCTCACTTCCCAAGGCTATCGTTTGGCAGAATGCATCAAACAATAACCACTGTTCATTCAGATGTTAAGGATATCCGGCGACAATAATTAGACATGTATCCTACATGCTTATACTTTGTGGCTTAATGCATAATGTTTAATTATATATAATACAGTGTACAATAATGAAGTTTACCCTCTAACCTTATTGGGCAATGTGGTATAATGTTGAAGCATTTTATTGACAATTTATGTAACATCACAATGCTTCGAGATTATATCACATGATTGTCCAATAAGGGCAGTTGGTAAAATCAATTATTGTACACTGCCAAATTTGTATTGTATGTCAGGAGCTGTCTGCATTTCCTTAGTCCTACTCTGCTCTTTTGATATCTATTCGGATAGATGGCTCCCCATATACCCCAATAGATATTAAATGACCAGAAAAGGGCTACGGAAATTCGGATCACAAGAGACACTGTCATAAAATGGAAATAAGATAGGGAATAATTCTGTTGAAATTTTTAAAATTAATTTGCAGTATACATTGTTGTCTTAACAACAATCAATAACTTTGATGTATGGTTCAACTGAAATTGAGATTTAAACAGGCCATTGATATGGTTAATACAATGTTCATGTTGCATTAGCATTGAGATATTAAAAACTAAAAAAATGTAGAATACAGTAACATAACATAATTGTAAAAATGTTCAAATGAAAAACTCAACTTCAACATAAATTCAGATCAGGTTTTGTCAGAATGAAATTACGTGTAAATTACTAATCAACATGATCTTATCATATTGAAAGTCCATTTCTAATGACGCTCATAGTATCGAAACAAATATGAGATGGAGTCTCCTAGGTACTGTGTAATAAATGACTTGAGCTCCAGGAAATATTTGACACTGTGATTGAGAAGGGCGTTGCACTTTAGTAGCATATGATAGTAATCCCCAGTCTCTATTTGACAGAATGGACATGTTGGATCTACTTGATTTAGCAGAAATCTGGCGAGATTAGCCTGAACCAGGTACGTTCCTGTTAGTAGTCTGACTTTAATACTATGTCGCCGGATATCCTTAACATCTGAATGAACAGTGGTTATTGTTTGATGCATTCTGCCAAACGATAGCCTTGGGAAGTGAGAGTATGTTAGTGTAGTTTTCGTACGGCATTGTTCAGTTAGCTAGTGTGTCCAATACATATCTACTGCTTTTTTACCATTTCTTTCCACTTGTTTTCATTGAGAATGTGAGTTTTTAGGTGCGTAAGTTGTGGAAGCCTGTACTGCTGCATGACACCTTGGATATATATGAACCAACTATGAGAATTAACAGGCTTTATTAATGATTGCCGTTCCATTAATCTGTTCAGTGTTGGATTTTCGCTTCTGATTATGTTTGATAGTAATGTGATCTGGTGGATATGTATTTCAGCAGCAATTGTTCTGGCTCCAATCAGTAGGTATACAATACACGTTGCAGTACGAACCGTCAGGGACATAATCTTTCTCAACATTGAAATGTGAAATGCCTCCAAATCGGCTATATGCTTGCTGGATGGAGTGAATACTTCAAGACCATATAGCAGTCGTGGTAAGATGTACATGATGTATATATGGTAGCAGATTCTTGGAGAAAGTCCATTCGTGCCATGGAGACCAGTTCCTGTCATAGAGTGGTGTAGCACGGACCAACCGGACAGGTACTGACCATCCCAGCAAAGCTGGGTATGGAACGGCCACTCCAGATTCGCTCTGGGCACGCCCCCCCCCCCCCGCCCCCCCCCCCCCCCCCCCGGGTAGGATAGTGCACGTACGTGACCCTATGGCAGAGGTTTTCGTTAAAATCGGATAAGTACGATAAAACGTGTAGTGCGCATGTGCGTACATCCGAGCTTCCCTGACAACACGTCTCGGAATTGGAAGCGAGTGCATGCCTATAGTGTACCGAGTAGGTACTCGTAAATGTTTATAATTCATCAGTTCTCGTTGTTCTTGGTAGCGATCAGGACCAGAATAAAACGAGCATTTTAGAACTGTAAACCATTTTAAAATCGGCCTAAAAATGGCTGAGTTATCGTCGAAGCTCCCCGTTAAATTATACTTAGAATATTGCTATAACGTCGTAATCGTGTGCATATATTAAACTAAATACAGAGTGATTTGTACACGTGGTCGATACGTCACTAGTATACTAGCACGCTGATTGGCTGGCGCTCGGCCGATGATTAGTTGAGGCGCCCAGCTCTGACGTCACAGCGAGTATAAAAGGGGTGAAAAATCGAGAATCAGGAGCATCGTCGGCGTGGAGACAAACCTGCCGAGAACTGACTGGAGGTGCGGACTAGATGAGTGGACCGAAACACCAACGGAATATACAGCACATCAAAGCAGTTCCTTATGGCTTTCAGCTCACCCGCACGTAAAAGCAGTTCTCGGACTTTCCGCATTGCGCAATTTTGGATGCTCTCGGACGACCATCCGGGAGCAAAATAATTAATTAAAGTAATGGTTTCGGCTTCCGAACTTTTCTAAAGGGAACACCTGACGAAAGGGCCCTTGCGGCTCAGAATGTAATTCTACATGATGTAGAGCTATAGTGATGATGGATGACTCGCCGGATCTGCCAACCACGCTGAAAAGTGGACACTAAATTCCGCACTGCATGTTGTGTGTGTTTTATTTAACTTTTTGACCACAGTCTGGTGGACTTTGCTTAGGTGCGGCCACAAGAGCTATGCGACGCATCCTGCACTGTGTGCCAAGTTATGTAACTGCTTAACATTGTATACCACCCTCTCTGTTAATGGGCAACCTTCAACTTTACTATTTCCGTCGCCGGATGGATAACTTTCTCACTACCGTATAAATTATATACCAGTTGCTGGGACTATCTAATATACATCTTTTCACTGCTCAGTTTCACTGTCCTGAGTGTGACCATATCTACCCTGCCTGAAGGAGTCAGCTTGCGGAGCCAACCTGCGGAAACCAGCTGCGGGAATCGCCTGCGGAAATCTCTCCAGCTCCAGAGAACATGTCGACTCGCGCTATGAGTATGTTAGCGCCTCAATTTCACTAACATAGTAACCTGTTCCATACCGATGACTATTAGGTACTCAAGTAACTATACTATTGTACATCTAATTATTATTTCCGTATTTGGTACTGATGACTAATAGGTACATTCCCGGTCTCAGGACCGCAATTTATAATTTCTTTATTACTGTGAATATTATTCTTGTTTACTGCGGTGCTCTCAACTAGCCGCACCATCTAAGTTTATCAGTCTATGATACTTAGTTACTTAATTTAATTACAATCTACTTATTGTATTGGTTAGTTGTATATGGCAGATAGCCATCCAGTTAATATGTTTTGTTTAATTGTAGAACACGTTGGGCCGCATTACGCTAAGAGATACTATACAGCAACATTTATATCCACATCACTTATTCCCGCCATCATCAATTTTACACTGAGGTCGCTGACCGTGCTCTGATTGTTTGAGCCCGGCATGTTACTGACTAAACCTTACTATTCAGCTCGATAGGATAGGTTTCTTCGTTTAGAGACATGTAGTGTATGCCTCCTTTCCGGCTGGTGCGGTAATGTAGTCCCACACTCCGGCAAGGTTGTGTCAAATTGGCCAATTACCTATAAGGCCTCACATATTAAGTTATTGTCTTTCCACGATTCACCAGCCTTATGGCTTTATAATTGTTTGGATTCCCTATCAGCACATTGATCTGATCCGACCATGGGAAACTATCGGAGGTTTCCGAGCGATGATGGTTAAGGTGCTGATTTACATACCACTCCCCTGTATCTTTGGATACTTTTTAGCTAGATAACCCTGCCAATGAAGGAAGCACCGCGAAAACATATAGTTATAATTATGAGATAGTTAGTTTATTTACCGATCCGCAGTGCATATTTGGGCATATTGGAATTTAACCCTAACGACAGGTCAACTGTTAGACCCGTAGCACGTGGTGACAGACGAGATGCAGATCTCCGTCCAATTCGTTGGAGTGTCTGAATGATGCATTGGAGCTCGTCATGCCCTCACGGGAAGGATGCTCGCAATGGATATCCATCTCTCTATCCCCACCATAAGGACATGTTAAGTGATCAAACTTACTTGTGTGAAATGTAGCCATCGTCCAGGTGATGTTTTATGTGGTTGCGGAGCAAGGTAGCCGGATTTTCATCGAATTCGGACGGGTTGTGTTGTAACATCTACGCATGTTGTCCTTGGAGGTAGATGCTATTCCAAAGAGACCTATGGGAAGCTGAGCGTCTACACCCATTGGACATCTGTATCTAAAGATAGGTAGGAATTCCTTCCACTTGCGGCCAAAGCTAGTTTCCGTTTCTAAGAACTAAATGGTAGGTTAGACTGTATCAGAACGCCCGCATAAATAAAGCGGCCTCTACCAATACAGTATCTTTGGAATCTACATAGGATGGTGACCTGGGAATTCTTCGGAAAACGTTCATCCTGTCTTCACGTAAAAACCAGCATACTCGCTCACGAGGTGCTCCCGTATATTGGAGGGATTTCCGAAATGAACTGAACTGAACTATTTATGTAACTAGTGTATACTAGTGTATGGATACACCTCTGTGGAGACGACAACCTCCTACTACAACTCATCATCGACTGTACTGCTCTGACCACTACAGATGCCCTGCCAAATTGCCCTGACCTGCTTCTCAACATTGAACACCTCACTAGAAGACTCCTGTTATAATCTACACTGCGGTAGGTGCTTCCTTATCAACTTACTACCATAACAGCGTTGTGTGAAATATTTCATATATCAGCTATATAGGACTTGTACATTGGATCTTTATGCTCGGACTTGCATGTAGGTAACATAGACGAATGGAACACTATTAACCCTACGTGTGCCTTAACTAACTAATAAATTAGACTTTTGTTTCAATAGACTTATACGGACCACTGTACGTGGGTGCTCCTATCAAGAGGAGGATGATCCAAACAACAACAACAACTAATACTTACCAGAGTCGGACTGGCCATAGTGACATTGTGCCAATGGCACAAGGGCCCTCTGTCCTGAACATCCTGGGCCCCATCCGCGGAAAATGTGTATAGCGCCAGTGTGGATCAGACTAATAGCAAATGTAGCAGATGGTATGGCCCACACTGTGGGCCCTATAGCCCCTATCATCTGCTACAGCCCCATAGTATAGTTGAGGGCCCAGCACCAATAGAGAAAAATGTTTATAAAGCATATTCAAATTCAATATGAGTCTTAGAAATATCAAACGTATGCTGTAACTATCACAAACGCATATGTCAAAACAGCTGTGTAATGCCATTTTTAGTTTAGTTTTAGCTTTCCAGTATAAGTTTTGCCAACAAATCGAATTTCCTATAATAAACCAGTGGCTGCGGTGGCATATCCATTTATCCTGGCTGTACGTGCAAAGAGCACCCAATTAACAGCCCTAGGCCTAGTGCCAAGGAAAGGACGCTTTATCAGCTATGTTATGTTATGTTAGACAGTTAGATATGGGCCCCCACCCACCCCTCCCAAGAAATAAGACCTAGTTCTGACTAAAATTATTTAAAAAAATGAAACCTATAAATATGATGGCATCCGATGATCCGAGTGCCTTCAAAAATAAATACATGCCTGGACCAACTGGTTGACTTGAAATCAAACTACAGTTTTACTACTATTTATTCATGGTTTAATTATTAAAAGGGTTTATTAAGGCTTTATTAAAATGTTGCAAAGGAAAACAACACCACGTCACTGCGTGACCATCGTAGTCGTACCGCTCATGGGGTGGGATTAGGGCCACTTTCGTGATGGATGTTATGGGCCCCACGTGACGTAAGCTTGACCCGACACTGTATACTGCTAGCGTGTGTAAATATGGGGTAATTATTAAATTAACAACTGTTTTGAAATTTGAACAATGAACATACATGTAATTGTACAGAAGAGTATATCTGCCCAAGGAATTGTCAGCAGAATTCTGTACATATTAAAGTATTTTCAGAAAGTATTTTTAACCGTTTCACCCTGCCTAACTGACGTTACTGAGCTTAGTCCAGTATCATGTATGAAACGTATTATGTCAATTGTCATTATGCTGCTTATGCAATACCATTACGCCGTCGCCTTATAGGAGTGGCACGTTCTCCTCTTTGTTCTAGTATTTCTGGTAAAAACTTTGATCTACAGTCCAATTATAATGATGATGAAACAAACCAATGTATATATGTACCAATACTCGAGCAGTAACACAGACAAGTTTTACTTTTACTGTTGAAGTGAATGAAGTTCAATGAACAGATCAACTTCAAGCAACTTGTAATCGTATTAGGTAAGATATATTGATTTAATATGCACGTGTGTGTGTGTGTGTGTGTGTGTGTGTGTGTGTGTGTGTGTGTGTGTATGTGTGTGTGTGTGGTGTGTGTGTGTGTGTGTGTGTGTGTGTGTGTGTGTGTGTGTGTGTGTGTGTGTAATGAGTGGGCTGGGGCCCTGGCCCAAGTACTGCTGCTCCTGCTACTGCTCTAACTTCAAATACATTTAACCCTTAGAGCTCTGAAATTTCAAATTTTGAAATTTAATTTAATTTCATATTATAGCTGGTGTTCGTTTCGGAAACAATGTTGCTGAAAGCTCAAAGCTGTTACTGTCTAAGACAGCAACAGGTTTCGGCAACAGTTGTTTTCAAAATCTGCACCAATCCTTCTTTACTAGACTCTGAAACTATCTACTTTTCGGCATCATGTTGCTAGGGGTTAATATTCCAAGGTCAGCTTTATTATTTTTGCCACCACATCAGCAGAGTTGAGAGAGGGTGTCACATTTGTGGGTGCCTGCCAGATGTGTCCGTCTATCACTCCTCTTCACTGACCACCCACCCCCAGGCCCCAGCAAACTTGCGGTAGACTTGGTAGAGTTGAATCATCTTGTGCAACTATCCGTCTGTCTGTCCATCCATGTGCCCACTGTCCAGTATTTTACCTGGAGATTCATTTGTTTCTTTGAAGCATTGTAGACTTACTCCCCCAACATGCGAGCATGTGCACCAGCTCCCATGTGGCATGTGTAATTGTCAATCTGTCATGATGACTGAGCCTAATATCAGAGTTATCTCCAATGCAAAACACATTTTCAGGTACATGTGCGTGGGGTGGCAGAGTCGTATGTGCATGTGGGAGGGGACTCAGGTGGTGTCATTGGTGAGGGATGAGTGCCATTTGATGGGGGGGGGGGTGGTGGTGTAAATATAGTGGTCGCTTCCATTAGTCCATCTTTCTGTCTGTTTGTCTGTTTCTTTGTCTGTCAGTAGCGGCCATGTATTAAAATCCCCAGAAAGCTAAAACTTTCACCAATATCCTTTCAGTGTAACACTGATTGATGTCTTGTTGACTGATCGATGTCTTGTTGACTGATCATTCTTCCTTTGCTTGCCTTTCAGCAGCCAGTCAACCGCTGAAATGAACCAGAAGGAAAAGAGTGGGCAGAAAAGAGAAAGGACAAGGCACGGAGGGATCTGCTGGATGTGGCAAACCAGCCTGGACAAAAGAAAATATGTTTTCCACAAATACATTCTGGATATCCAGCACATGATTCTGTAGAGGACCAGTCATTAGATCCAAACAATGCATCAGTGACTACTAGCGTAACTAAATGTTCACAGGACATGCCAATTGATCCAAATGACCGAAACGACATACAACTGGATCTTTCTTCAATAGAGCCTCATCATCAGAAAAAACTGGATTCACCAGATGCAGAAGATGATCAATCAATGGAGTCTCAGGAGCCCACAACTGAAATACCAAATACTTCTTGTGTTATAGAATGGCCCAAAGAACGTCAGGCAAAACTTGATCATCTTTCACTGCAACCTCATCAGCCAACACATCATATTCCATTCTCAGTGGACATTTATCATCTGAAAGAAACTGATGGCGGTATTATACAGCGTAAATGGCTGACATATATTGACAGAAAGCTCTATTGCAGAATATGTTGTTGTTTTTCTGTTAATCGCGAAAATGATTTTGTGCTAGGTGTTGGTGAAGACATTTTCCGCAGAGCTAGTCAGTTAGTCAAACGACATGAAGTTTCCCAGAATCACCGAGAAGCTTCAGATTGCTATTTTCGAAACCTTCGTGGAGGTGACATTTATTCATTGATTCCTGGATGGAGATGTGCTTCAGAAACTGCTGCCTATCGTAAAGTGGAACACAACCGACAAGTACTTGCTCGTATAATAGATGTGGTCAAGCTAGTCGCAGGCCAAGGATTGCCTTACCGAGGTGAATCCGAAAGTGCACGTGATCTGTTAGACACAAACAAGCATCATGGGAACTTTCTTGAAACAGTGTTGCTTCTTAGCAAGTATGACTCCATCCTTAGCAATCATGTGGCACAGTGTTTTGAGAAAGGACAGAAACAAGGTAACGGTCGGGGCAACACTACTACTTTCCTTAGTAAAACAACTGTTAACAATATTATCAAAGCTCTGGCTGAACTCATTCAGGAGAAAATTGTAATGACAATCAATGAGGAATCTAATCGAAAGTATGGCATCATGATGGACGGGACTGTGGATATCTCTGGAACAGATCAACTGAACATTGTTGCAAGGTTTGTTGGCAATGATGGTAAAGTTCAAGAACGTCTGTTGGGCCTTGAAGTGATTACTTCTGGCAAAGGGAAGGACCTCTGGAAACTTCTTGTTGGAAAGCTTGAGGGACTTGGGATTGACATTAAAACACTTATTGGCCTTTCTCTTGATGGAGCATCTGCGAATACATCAGAAAACTTTGGCGTGGTGAAATACTACAATGATGAAGTCCCAGGGGGTTACTTTGTATGGGGAATCGCTCATCAACAGAATTTAGTAGTTTCGCCAGTTTTGTCTGAAATCAAGGAACCAAGGAATCTCATGGGGCTTCTTCAGCAAACATGTAGTTTTTTCAATGAAAGTTCGAGACGAATGGACGTGTGGAAAAAGTGGGTTGAAGCTCACTCTCGTGGATCCAAGAAGCTGACAAAAATGGTGAAACTTGGAAAAACCCGTTGGTGGTCGGCTTACAATGCTATTTTACAACTCTGTGATGATCCACAACGTTATTTCATTCTCTTAGGTTCACTATGGGATCTTAGCACGTCTGAACAAAGTAGTTCTGCAACAAAGCGTCTGAGTGACGGTCTTCTTTCAAGCTATCTAAATTTCAACTCACTCCTTACTGCAACAGTTCTCAAAAAGGTGCTCGCAATCTTCAATCCAGTTACTAAATACCTCCAGACACGCGGAATGCATCTAAATCAGGCAATTCAAATGGTGGAGTATGAACAGAATGTATTGTTAGGTGATCGTTCCAAATTTGATCGGATTTTCGAAGAAGCAAGCACATTTCGTCTAGAAGTGCAGGAACTTGTGGATGCTAACAGCAATCAGGATTTTGATATTACTGTACAGGAAACCCTTCAAAAATCGGCAATTACACGTAAAAGGCGACGGTTTTTTTATGAAGCCAACGACGAGCGTGTCACAACTGATCCAAAAGAACAGTTTCGATTAAATGCATTTCTGCCCATAGTGGATCGTCTGAATGCAGAAATATCAACCAGGTTCAATGAAAGAAACACTGAACTCTATTCTGAACTATCATGTCTTAACCCTTGCAATTATGAAAAACTGACTGATAGCAGTGCTTTCTCAATGCGATGTCTTGCTCAACTGTCAGATGTAGATGAGCAAGAATTGAAAGAGGAGCTCATCCATTTTGCACAATGCCACAGGTACCTTGGCGAGCCAGTAAGTTCCACAGTAGCAGATGACAGTGACAGTGATGAAGATCCAGATGATCCACCATTCTGTAAAGGAAACTGTTCTCGCTGCCTCGCATGTATTCTCATGTTACTAGTTGGCTACCGCTTCCACTGCAGAAGTTACAATAAACTGTATAGTTGCATCAAAGTTGCACTTACCCTCCCTTGCACAGTGGTATCTTGTGAACGGATCTTTTCAAAACTGAGATATGTTAAGAGCCGACTGAGATCTCTGCGTGGACAAGATCTGCTAGAGGCACTCCTGTTGTGCACGGTTGAAGTCGATATTCTGAAATCACTTGATAATGAGTGTGTATATAAAAAACTCTCAGTATTGTCAACTGAACTAAAAACACTTCTCATATACCCATAGCTGATGTACGTATACGGTCATTACAGTGTACCCTTTAACTGTGTATTTCTTTGTTTGCGCAAACTGGATAGTTAGATCTTGTAACATGTTCACTTATGTTATTACATAACATATTACATTACTCAGGTTCCTGTTAGTTTTTGAAAGTTATTCATGGTTTCATTGGTTTGGAATTCAATAGGATATATGGTCATATTTTTCCGATACTTTTAGCATCTCATAACTCTAGGCCCTTTCCAGTCAATTGATGGCACGGCCCCTAAAGCACCCCCAGTCCGACTCTGATACTTACATTACCATATAATTTATTGTAGCTAGGTAAACCCTGAAATCCTAATCCCACATAGGTCAGCTGTATATGTGTACATAACCTACAACCATGATAATTGTATATATGACTCATTTTGGAAAGATCAAGCTTCCTGATCTGCACATGCCACCAACATATTGATTTGTATCCTGTAGAAGTAGAGGGGACACCTTGGTGCGCCTAATGAAAAGGCGGGAGCTCCTGAACAGAACAAATAGAACAACACCACTTCTCGTGTAAACACGAGTTCATGAGTTCAGTTATAGAACAGGAATGTCTGTTTTGCAGAAGATACTCGGATCGCAAGACCTATCAGGACAGGTATTGTTTTAATATGTGTAACGTACATTCAGCTCGGTCTTGATTAGTTATGAAGAACTAGTTTTAGTTTCAAATTCAAAATTGTTTTCTCATATGAAATTGCGACAGAGTTAGACTTAGAGTATCAGACATCTACATGTAACCACATGCCTTTGAATTTTCGTCCATCCATCCCTCTACCACATATCCCTCCTACTATATATATAAATATACACAAGGTGTGAAACCTTCATCTGTGGGCACCATTGTGATTGTCAGAAAGCTGATTGGTTGGTTTGTAGTGGTTTGCAGTCAGAAACGTGATCATGATGTCAGCGAATTTTGACAACAAACCAACCAATCAGCTTCCTGACAATGGTGCCCACAGATGAAGGTTTCACACCTTGTGTATATTTATATATAGTAGGGGGAATATGTGGTAGAGGGATGAATGGACTAAAATTCAAAGGCCTGTGATGTAACATGATAGACAATTATACAATAAGCTATCTCGGAGTTACAGCGTCGCAAAGAATTATGGGTAATGTCAAAGGTCAAAGCACATCGTAGACTTGTACATAAACTGAATCTATATAACATCAACCCACAGATTATTAAATGGATGGAAAGCTTCTTGTCACAGCGTAGCCAGAGAGTAATCATTAGTGATGAACCCACTGAATCGTGAATGGAAATCAGTATTTAGCGGGATACCACAGGGATCAGTTTTAGGACCAGTGTTGTTTGTTTTATATATAAATGACTTACCTAATGTGATAGCTAACAATAGTGAAATATACCTGTATGCGGATGACACAAAACCTTTTCATGACATAAAATCCAATGATGCTAACGAAATGCAACAAGCTATATACTTGTTAAGTTGTTAAAAGAATGGACCAGTAAATGGTTACTCCAATTTAATGCTGATAAGTGTAAATCTATGCGAATTGGCAAAACCAATTTACAAAATCATAGCTATATTCTCGGTAAAGACGAGTCCCCTATTAATCCAAGCGAGGATGAAAAGGATATATGTGTTATTATTGATGATAAACTATGTTTCGAGAAGCACATAATAGATAAAGTTAATAAAGCCAAGTCCATTATGGGTGTAATAAGGCTCACATTTGTATCCCTTGACACAAACATATTTAGAACCCTGTATACATCGTTAGTGCGGCCACATCTGGAATTTGCTAATCAGGTTTGGAGCCCCTATCTCAAGAAACATATAGAGCTGTTAGAAATGTTCAGCGAAGGGCGACAAAAAATGTCTCGGGACTATAAAAACTAAATTATGAGACTAGGCTCAGGGGCCTTAATATGCCAACTCTTGCATACCGTAGAGTACGAGGAGACATTATTGAAGCTTACAAAATTATAACCAAAAAGTATGATCCAGAAGTGTGCAACCTATTTGAATTTCGATCAAACTCAAGAACCAGGGGACACAGGCTAAAACTATACAAATCCAGATCACGTTTAAACATACAAAAATACTCCTTTAAACATAGAATCGTGGACTTATGGAACAGTCTTCCGAACCATGTTATAGAAGCAACAACTATGATATCATTTGAAACAAAATTAGATAAACTATGGGATAACCAACCCCTATACTATAACTATCTAGCTGGCAATATAAATCCCATGTTTTATTACCAAATTGAAAAAGGAAATTAGGAATCTGTCATTACAGGCTTTTAGCCTTCTCACAGAAATAGAATATGATTGATTGATAAACAAATCTCTCGAGTCTGACAGCTTTGCGATTATGAATGCTACGCTACGAAGTTTCCTCCTCATACCTGAGTGTTTTATCATACATGGTGTTCTTATCTGTGAACTTCTTAGCGACAGCTTGATATGGAATCATATCAAGATATTTATGCAGCAGAATTAGAAAATCAAATAATATTAACGCAACTGGGGCCGTATTCACGAAGGGTACTTATGTCTAAAATTATGCGTAAACTATACATAAGTTCAAACATGTACGTAAATCCGTATTCACGAAAGGTGCGTAACTTACGCGGGTGCCTAAATATTGTCGTAACTTATGCCACCTAACACCCACGCCTAAGTTAGGCGAAAGTGCGTAAGTCCCGAAATTCTCGTTCACAGTCCCGTTTACAGTAGCGAGATTCTGCGAGATTAACGAAAACATTCTGCGAGATTAACGAAAACATGTTATTTTCAAGTCTATATTTATCTCTAATAATTTCCTCTGAGGATTTTACACGTTTTGGACAACTGTGCAACTAACACTAACAAAGAGCTTTCAGAAAAGTGCAGAAAGGTGTGTATATAATAAATGACTGACAATATTCAAGCTACATCACCTGTTTTCGTACTTTGCTATTGCCTGTCAGCTGTTGCTGAGGCTTGCCCTTTGTTATGAAGCGAACTCATGCTTCCGAAATGGACTCAAATGTAATCAATCATAGAAGAATAATGTTTGCTATGGTTTTTAACCATGTGAGCATTCAATAATATCTTCATTTCGCTGAAAGCATATTGATTGATTCTCATTTAGACTAATCAGGGTGTGTGAACTTAGGAAGGTACTTGGACCCGGATGTGTGTGCTGAAATATGGGTGGGGAGAAAAAACCTAGGTGGGGGGCTATGTGATACACTATGGGAGAGGCAAAACCTGGGTGGGCTACCCCCACCCAACATCACCACCCTTAGCCTAGCCCATGGAAAAGTCATGAAAATCACAAAAAACATTACAGTGAAAAATTATTCTATTGAGCTATAACAATTTAATTTCTATGACAAAGATAAAATGCATGAGATGCTATCGGAGCGCATCTAGATTTCAAAGGTTTCTCGTTTACAGATATCATCTAGGTCACTGTGAAATTCTATGACTTTTACATGCCGTTCCATGACCTATAAAAGCATAGAATATATGCATAAGTCCTGGTTATGTCAGTTAGATGTTATGAGCCTATGCATAACCCTTTAATGCTTAAATTACTTCAAGAAAATTTCATTTTATGAAAAGAAAATATGTCTGTTTGCAGATGAGATTACTTTTTGAAAATTTACTACTGGAATTACTTGGTTGAGCCAGTAACTCCAGTGGCAAGTGTTCAAAAGTAGTTTTCCCTTGCTCTGCATATGGATTATTATTTCACAAGACAACTGTAGATAGTAGATAGCATATTGTGTATTAAATGGTTAATAATTTGATACCATAGAAATGGCTTACGAGACTGACATTTTAATTAACAGTGAGGTTCTCAAACTGGCTGTCTTACTTCTAGTAAGCTTTAGAGGTAGCAGGTTCAAATATATGATGTAGGCATACACATTTGTTCCACAACAGTTCTAATTCAGTCCCTAGCTCAATCTGTCAATGACCCCTACTTGGAATGAAGTAGGCTTGCACGATTTTTGCTTTGAAACATCGCGATCGATTTTATAAAAGATATCGCGATTTTCGATTACATCGTAGGTCCAAATTCCCAAAAGTATAAACCGGGATAACGTCACTTGTTTCTAGAAAAAGTTGAAATAAATGATACAAAAACCGCACGAAATTAGAACACATTTTCATGCGTCAAATTCTTACCATCCTATGTCTATGCTTAATGTATACCTTATATCCATCATCGCGGGAGTGAAATTATTAATTGGGACCGCCTAAATATTGCGTATAGTTTAATAAACATTATTTATTTCATCAAAATTTGAGATAAAATGTTGCCGAGAAAAAAATATAAATTACATGACGTATCAGCTTCCGCTTATGGTCTCCCTTTGTAGGACGAGTTTAGGTCATTATCGGAGCAACGCGAAGACGTTAATATTAGTACCCGGGGAGATACTGGGCAATCCACATACATAGGACGGGAGCTTTGAGTAGGTACAAGTGTAACGGCGTAAACTCATCCTGTAGAGCAGTTTATAGTTGCTTTCAGAATATATGATTTACATTTAAGAGTAATCAACCGAACGCACAGTTCAAAATCAAACAACCTGGAATGCTGGTGCTTTATTTTCTTTAATTTGACATGACAACCGAATCAAAAAGGAAAAATTATTGCACCGCCTGAAATGGCTAACCCTAGAATTAAAAAGAATTCTGTTCACTGATTGCCTAACACTCTGCAACTAAGTATATACTTGGCATTTCACAACAGACTCAGGGTCTGCAGCGAAAGAAAGAAAATTATATGGAGATTCGACGGAGTAACTAGCTGGTTTTCTCAATGACAAAGGTGTTACCTCGCTATTGTTAGTTTGTTTATTGTAGCGCTTTGTGTTGTGATTAGTAATTATTCAGCACAGCGGGATATAAACACAATGAACACAGGTGTGAATCAATTATAATTGTACTGATGTACTAATAAAATCTGACGGAAAAGTACACACTTCAGATTTTTTTAAAACATGAAAATTTTGACGATTTTCCGATTTTTCCTCAATTACATCGTAAAAATCGCGATTTTAAAGATAAATCAAAAAATCGTGCACGCCTAGAATGAAGTCAGTTGAATGCAATTCAAACTGACAGCCAAATAATGAGTGAAATTGAAATATAGACAATTGAAAACAAAATTGCCTAATTCTTTGATTCATAATTAGGTGCTCCTGACCCTCCTATGTATCCTGTGGAATATCTTTTATTTAGGTGTTGATAACTGCAATTTGTTGCTTCAATTTTTCAACAATAAAGGCATGTAAACAGTTTTCTAATTTCTAATATTGTTTCAAGATATTTATGATGAATTAATGACAGCTGAAAAACATAAGATCCATATAAATGTGGGTCATTCCATCTCAAATCAGCAAGTGGTCCCCACCTGACCATCTCTGAATTGCTTAATATTTTGTTTACAGCTACCTACACATAATTTAGGTGATTATACAAAATTATAAGAGTCCAGTTTTACATACTTTTCAAAATATTGCAGTTTGAGTAACATAGGGGTGGCAAAAATGTTACAGGATTTTCGCACATGTTATTTTTTCCGCAACTTTCAAGTCCTAATATCTCCCTTATTATACATGCTAGCCATCTGAAATTTTTATCATTAATTCACTGCCACGTGTCTTACTGGAAAATGCAAAGAAATGCCAAATACCTTTATAAATCTTTATTTAATACTTTACCAAAAATGGCAAAATACTCTTCGACATTGTGCATTTTGCAACTTTTATCTGAGAATAAAACACAAACTGTCTGCAGTTAGGGCTTGCCTTTTCACATGCTTTATGTATCCATATAGATGAACATGCACAGGTGTTTGTAACCTAAGTTTATAACTTTTAGAGATATGACTTGTTGAAAACAAGAAAATCTTCACGCATGTCAAGTTTCAGCTGCAAATATTATTAAGAGGTGGCACACACTATTGCTATATATCAAAAGAAAGCATATGGTCTAGGCTTTAATTTGATACCTAGAACAACTTGCCCCTATGATTATTTCAGTGTGATACTAATTTAACAAAATAGGGTTATTTTGTCAATTCGCGAATGGTTATCATCCTAGACTTAATTCTGTAAAATAAATTTAAATATTACTTTAAAATGTTTAAGAAACAGGGTGATATATCTAATGAGACATGTTGCTAATATATCTTATTTTTACATTAATATTTATATTTAATACATGTAGATACGCACACAGTGTATATGAACATAATATAGCTTAGCAATTATGTACATATCTACTGACTAGAAAATTTCAAGAAATAAAGTTTTACCTAATTTTCTTGTGTCAGTGTTATATTTTCATACCTGCAGCCCACTTACCAAGGAAACTCAATTTAAATCAAACTATTAACTGTCTGGTCATTAATATTTTCTTGTTTGTTTTTCAGATTGAGTGACTATGGCATCTAAGATGGCTGCCTGTACTATTGGCATGAACTGCAAAGATGACTGTCATAAACTGACTTACTGCAAAAAGACAGGCTTTGTGAAAATATGTGATTTATCACTTCAAGATAAAGACCTTATGTTTAAACGTTGTGACTTACCACAGAATATGACAGTAACTCAACAAAGTACAGTATGCTTGCATCATAAAAAGTTGTACCTAGACAAATATGAATTCTTAGAAAAGAAGTTCTGCGATCCATATTCTGTTCATGGTCAGCCAGTCAGAGGAAACTTACGTACCTTGAATACCACTGCAACTGAGAAACTAAATAAAACCACAGGGAATAACATTAAACCTGGTCAAAAGTTATGTCCAAAGTGTATGATAAAATTTTCATTGGATACTAAACCTGTTGCAGAACTTACAGATGATGATAATTTAGAAAGTGATTCATATGACACAGATCAGAGTGATGGCAAGCATGCAAGTCAACTAAATACCAGCATAGCCTCACTTGGATGCTCTCCCCTCAAAATAAAGGTCAGCCAGAGAGATATGGTTGGTTATGGTAAACGCAAACTAGCCCAAGCAGAGACTGCCATGAAATATCAGCTTGCCAAAAATTTGAAAGTAGAGCCAGATGATTTGGTAAAGACACCAGTTTGTCAGCAATGTACAGATCTTAAAGAACTTATTTTATGTATGAAGCAAAAATGTAGTGTGTCAAATAGACAAAAGCAAATACAAATACTGACAATGGCACCTCCAAGCTGGTCACTTGAGAAGACTGCTACAGAATTTAATGTGACAAAGTATGTGGTTAGGAAAGCCAGAGAGTTAAAAAAAAACATGGCATTCTTGCGGAACCCTCAACCAAGAAGGGAAATGAATTAACAGAAGATGTCAAGAAACAAGTGACCGTGTTTTATGAAAGTGATGAATACTCTCGTTTGTGCCCTGGAAAAAAGGACTACCTTTCAATAAAAATTGATGGAAATCGTATACACAAACAAAAGCGCCTGCTCTTAGCAAATTTGAATGAACTGTACGTAGCATTTAAACAAAAGTATGAATCCTGCAAAATAGGGTTTTCCAAATTCTGTGAACTGCGCCCACCATGGTGTATAACAGTTGGGGCCAGAGGCACCCATTCTGTGTGCATCTGTGAGATCCACCAAAACGTGAAACTTTTGTTAGCTGCTGTTGGTGAACTAAAACTGGAATACACTTCATTAATGTCGCTTGTTGTTTGTGACATTCATTCCAGAGACTGTATGATACACCGCTGTAGCCAGTGCCCAGGAAAAGATGCCCTGCATACACATATAACAGAGCTTATCCACAATCAAATGGAAATGGATGAAGATGATGTCATTAATTTTAAACAGTGGGGGCATACTGATCGGACTTCCATTGTTACTAGACAGGAATGTGTGCCAGACTTCATCAATCTGCTGTGTGACCAACTTGATAATCTGACAACCCACCATTACATTGCGAAAGCACAAGCTGCATACCTTTCTAGCTGCAAAGAGACATTACATGAACATGATAATACAATGTTAGTATTGTTAGACTTTGCAGAGAATTACTCCTTTATAATTCAGGATTCCATTCAAGGATTTTATTGGGATAACAAGCAAGCAACGTTGCATCCGTTTGCTGTTTATTACTCCAAAGACGGCATGCTGTGTAAGCCTTTATCTCTGTGTGTAATCAGTGATTGTATGCAACATGACACAGTAAGTGTGTATGCGTTCATTAATGTTGTGGTAAAACACCTTAAAGAAATGCTGCCTCATGTTAAGCATGTAAAGTACTTTAGTGATGGATGCGGAGGACAATATAAAAACTATAAGAATTTCCGCAATCTGTGTCTACATTCACAAGATTTTGGTTTATCAGCTGAGTGGCATTTCTTTGCAACAAGCCACGGTAAAAGTGTTTGTGATGGAATTGGAGGAACAGTTAAGAGACTTGCTGCAAGAAGCAGCCTGCAACACACCACAGACAATCATATTCTTACACCGGTAGAATTATATGAGTGGTCACAATCTAATGTTCATGGTATCACTTTCTTTTATGTATCACTCACTGATGTGGAACAGCATCGCCCTAGTCTACTAAAGCGTTTCGCAAATGCAGGTACGATTCCTGGAACAAGGAGCCATCACTGCTTCATTCCCACCAGTACTAGTGAGTTACGCATTAGTAGAATATCTGCTGATGAAAACGGTGCCAGTACGAAAGTGAGCGTCTCAGGCACAGAAACGTCTCTAAACTTTCAACCAGGACAGTATGTAGCCACGGTTTATGATCAGAACTGGTATCTTGGAAACATTGTAGAGATATCGGAGGAGCATCAAGATCTTCTGATTAACTTCATGCAGCCAAAAGGTCCAGCAAGATCATTTTCTTGGCCACGAAGACGAGATGAATGTGCTGTTCCAATTGATCATATTCTCTGTGCAGTGACAAACCTTACCACAATAACTGGTCGTCAGTATAAGTTGGATCAGGACACAATGACACAAATTACAGAGTGTTTCAGAACATTTTCTGCTACCAAGTTTCTGTCGTAAATAACTTCTGTTACATGTAAGCAACTGTACTATGCTAGTATGCTGACTACCTCCTTGTACATAGTTAGCAACAGAAAGAGAAAGCCTAAACATGATTGATATACAAGATACAATTACATATAATTTAGTGAAGTTACCTTAATGCAGCTTTAATCATGAGCACACTAGCATTAACATTCTCTTGTTTTTGGCATTAACAGATTTGGAAAACAATTTCCTTAGATGATGATGATGTTTAAGGCAGCAGCATCTTCTGAGAAAGTTGTTTACAAAAGTGGCATCAATTTAACCTTGTTTTAAATTGGAAATTTTTGAAAATTTTGACATTAGTGCTAAAGATTTATATGGAAGCAGTGTTACATACTTATTACTTTAAATTTGTTCTTGAATATTCAATCCACTTTGAAGTATTTCCGAAGTAATTACTGAGTTATGCATAATTAATCAATCGCGAATTGACAAAATAACCCTATTTTGTTAAATTAATATCACACTGAAATAATCATAGGGGCAAGTTGTTCTAGGTATCAAATTAAAGCTTAGACCATATGCTTTCTTTTGATATATAGCAATAGTGTGTGCCACCTGTCCCTCTTAATAATATTTGCAGCTGAAACTTGACATGCGTGAAGATTTTCTTGTTTTCAACAAGTCATATCTCTAAAAGTTATAAACTTAGGAGGTTACAAACACCTGTGCATGTTCATCTATATGGATACATAAAGCATGTGAAAAGGCAAGCCCTAACTGCAGACAGTTTGTGTTTTATTCTCAGATAAAAGTTGCAAAATGCACAATGTCGAAGATTATTTTGCCATTTTTGGTAAAGTATTAAATAAAGATTTATAAAGGTATTTGGCATTTCTTTGCATTTTCCAGTAAGACACGTGGCAGTGAATTAATGATAAAAATTTCAGATGGCTAGCATGTATAATAAGGGAGATATTAGGACTTGAAAGTTGCGGAAAAAATAACATGTGCGAAAATCCTGTAACATTTTTGCCACCCCTATGTTACTCAAACTGCAATATTTTGAAAAGTATGTAAAACTGGACTCTTATAATTTTGTATAATCACCTAAATTATGTGTAGGTAGCTGTAAACAAAATATTAAGCAATTCTGAGATGGTCAGGTGGGGACATTTCTGGAAATTTGCTGATTTGACACGGAATGACCCATGTATGATTTTATATGGAACGATTATAAATCCTTACTGACATGACTGGTATTATCTGGCTAGATTTGTCATTGCCTCATCACTGTTTCTAAATTTTAAAGTACTTAGTATACATGTAGGTAAATTGTTGAATGTTCTGACGCCGATTTTGCTGGGAGCTTTTGGCCACATAGGAAACTTCTTGGACATGTTAGAAAGCAACAGTTTCCAGGTGAATTTAGCCGCAAAATATTCAACATAATCTTTTATTAATTTAAATATTTTGATACAAATTATATCACTCAGGTTTCCAGCTAAATTAAATTATTCAACAGCTTAGCTCTTTAACACACATATCAGCCCAAAATGGTGTTTGCAGTGGTCTTGAGAAATGCCCATTTGCAGACCAAGTGAAAGTAATTTTTGAAAATTTTCAAGTGAAATGACTGGCTCAATAACAGAGCCAATCATTCCAGTGGTAAACCTTCAAAAATATTATCTTGGTCTGCAAATTGACATTTTCTTGAGACAATTTAAATTTTCTTGAAATTTTTTTAATTTTCTTGAAGAACTTTAAGTCTTAAAGGGTTAATCATTAATGTTCAAGAATGGTTTAGAAAATCAGAAAGTTTGATTATTGAATGCCAATTTACACTTTGCAGACCAAGATTAACCGTTACCCCTTTGTTGTAAAAAATTTTTAGTTTTCAAATTAAATTTTAAAATGGTGGTTAATTTTTCAACAAATTTGATGGAATATGTTGCTGTGGTTGAAAAATGTAGCCTACAGCAATTTCTTTGCTAGTGACATGACAAATGATAGAATATTGACATCGTAGTGGTAACGGTTATTTTAAAGAGAATAGTATTTTAGAAAATAGTCCACTGGACTAACTGGCTCTGTTATCGAGTCAGCCATTTCAGTGGTAAATTTTCTAAAATATCCTCTTGACATGCATAGGCATTTCTCAAGACCACTACAAAGGCAGTTTCTGATTGACTTGACCATTCAACACAACTGTTTTATTTTGCAGGTGCCATTGTGAGCCAAAGCCTACTGAAGCAGAGTCAGTGTTACAATGAGCATGATGAGATGCAAGATGGACTGAACAATTGTTCATGACTTAGAAAGATCAGCACTTTTAAAAGACTGTGTCGATTAAAATGAATACATGTGCGTTCTCAGATTATCAAATTTCCAAGAAGCATTCTCAATGTAGAAATCTGCAGACTATGTCAAATCAGTGTGTGTTCTCAGGAACTCATGATATGACAAACTGAACAGAAAGATACTCTATGTGTAGACAGACAGAGCCACATACATATTGATATGGATGATAATGTACAAGACACTTATAATCAGATCACACCATTAACACAGCCATGACACCCTAATCAATCTTCATTCAACACGGATGATAAATACCTGTATGTACTGCATTCTATGTGTTTTAAACATAAATGCTACTGTAAATGTGAATTTTGTTAAATGAAAGTAATAAAGTAAGTATATATAGTCATGATAGTTGATTATTTTTCAGTTTTAGCATTTAGTGTTAGATTTAAGTTATGATTTCAAGGATTTAAACAAATTAACCCTTTAATGGCTAAATTGGGTAAAAAATATCAAATAATTTGCTTATTTAATGACTATTTGCAGGCCAAGATGTATAATTGAAAATTGACCACCGGAATGGCTGGCATGCTTATGGAGCTAGCCATTCCAGTGGTGAATTTTCAAAGACAGTCTCTTGGTTTGCAAATTTATGGACATTCAAGCATACTGTAGAGGCCGGTTTGGTTGACTTCTCCATGGAGTCTGCATTTGCAGGACGAGGTCAATGCTATTTATCTTTTAAAGATTACCACTTGACTGGGTGATTGGTTCAATACACGAGACAGGCATTCCACGAGCAAATTTAAAAAATAGCCTTATTAGCCATGTTGGCAAATAGACATTCTCTAAGCAAAATTAAATATTCTTGACAAATGCTGACCATTAAAGCGTTACATGCTTGGAAGCTGTTGAATGTTCCGAAATTGATTTGAGTAGCAGCTAGTGATTTGTTAACTCTTTAATGTTCAACCCGGACAAAACCGGCCTGTGTAGTTGTCTTGGGAAATACCCATTTGCAGACCAAGAGAAAACTTGATATTTTTACCATTGGAATTACAGGCCCACTGCCCGTAATTGAGCCAGTCAGGTAAGTTTAAAAAAAATCTTGACCTGCCAATGGACAATTACTAAGCAAAGACTTAAATTTTCATGAAAAATCTTACCCATTAAAATGTTAAAAATAATGATTATTGCTTACATGTATTTTTAGATCTCAACTTCAATGAGCTCAACCAATTTTCAATTCTTCCATTGGCTCCACCTTAAAAATAGTGACAGATTTTACAATTTGTTGATCGTCTAAAAGGTTGTTCTCTGTGGATTAGTGTCAAATTTGTTATGTTAATATATCTACTTTGTGGCAAGCCTGATTATATGCCAATATATCTGTCCACAAGAGTTATCTCCCTTTTTAGCATTACATATGTTTTAAGGTAAGATTAGTAAAAATGGTCTGTTGTATAGATAACTTTAAAATGCAGAATGGTATGAAAATAAATATAATTCTATGTATGCGTGCATGCATTCTCCTGTCTTCAGACAGAGGAGTCTGTTGAAAATTTCTGGACATTGTCAGCTTCTATTGTAGACAGCAAAACAATATTTGGGATCAGACCGCAGTATGGATTGTCTCAGTTACTTAAATTAGTCAAAATATTGCTCTATGCTGGCATATCTGGATAGCTTTAGTAAGTACATATTCCCGTTAGGCTTGCACGATATTGTCCTAGGCGGTATCGCGATATATCGTGGTGAAAAAATCGCGATATTTCGATATATCATACAGCCTATTTTAAAGGTATATGAATTCACAGGGGGAATTGGTCTTGGGTTGAGTTGGACTGCATGGTGTGGGTTATGTAGCCGTATCGGTTTTGCTCCGAGTTTACATATCAGATTTAGCCGGATGACTTCTAATTGGTAAATTTAAAAAAAAATTGAAATCTAGTCGCCAAGATGCTTAAACTAAGACCGATCGTTAATAACACGAAAATAGGACACAATTAATAATTTCTTGCCGCCTTACCCATTGGCTTAATGTAATCCATCATTGCGGGAGTGAAATTATTATATTGGACAACCTAAATACTGTGTACTCTGTTAAAATCATCGTTTATTACATGAAAATGAATCCTAAAATTTGGCATTTCATCTCGTCTTTGTAAAAATATACAAATCACATGATATTAGGAATGTACTTTAGATCCATAGACATCTAGGCCCGAATTTTCGAAAGGTGATCATCGTGCGATTATCTTGCACAGGGTTAACCCTTAAATAAGGTTTTAACCAGGGTTAGAAAAATACCTGTATTAAACAAAATTTTTGTACGGCGAAAATCCGCTTATTAGCTGACACCGTGTAACTCGAGAGCGCCGACCGTGATTCTTTTGTCTCGGTATTGCACGCTTTATTTCGGCAATGCGCTACTTGTGTCGTCTGCTATTTGGCCCGTCCATTCCTCGCTGGACAGCGCTGGCAAATAATTTAGATAGCTTAACAGACAGACATACAGACAGTAATGGAAGTGTACGTGCGTGCGCGTGTATAGGTAGATGTGGAGGTGCCATGTGCATGTGTATGGTTTTTATGCGTGTGCGTATGTGTGCGTCGGTGGGTGTGGGAGATGTGGATATTGCACGCATTATTTCGGTAGCAGTTCGACTGGTCTATTTCTCGTCGTGGACAGCACATGGTAAATCATTTAGGCTCACATACACGTAGTACTTTAGCAATGTCTGCGAGGAAAAGAAGTGACAACTTTTCGCTAGATCAGCGAATGATGTTGATCGAGCTCATAAAAAATCGGAAAAGTGTAATAGAGGATAAAAAATGCGACACACAATCGAACTTAAAGAAACAAGCAGCATGGGAGGCAATTGCAAGGGACATGCAAGCAGCTTTTCCAGATAGAGCCAAATCGTCCGCTAACGAGTTGAAAGAGCTTTGGAGACGACTCAAAACCAAGGCAAAGGCCAAAGCGAGAGAGAAGAAGGTTGATATTCTGGAGACCGGTGGCGGCAAGTCTGTCGTTGGTGATATAGACGAGGAGATTTTACAGATTTTAAACATAATTGTAGATGATTTACAGCAATTTCATAACAAATATCATGATGATTCTGCTACGATTGACCAGCAGGCAAATGTCGAGAGTGTCGTGCCAGATGATATTGATGTTCCTCGACCAAGTGTCTCTACAATGCCATCGACAAGTGCTACAGACGTTTCAAACAGGTAAGCTACCTCTCATCCAGTGCTAGCTAAATAATAAACATGGGATCCAGACCACATCTGATGATTTTCGCCTATCATCGAAACCACAAATGCCACTAGACCAAATCTGCCATCTGGGCCAGTGGAAGCCTTTTTGTGATCGGAAATCGCTAAATGTGGGGAAGATCTCGTGTTAATTTAATGCCATGCATATATGTAACACGCAAATATCCAGGTTTGCGCCGTTGACCAAGGCGCAGCGTCAATATCCAATTGGATATCAGCGCGTCATAGACGCAGTGCCAATCAACGGCGCAACTTGGATATTGGGGCGGTACATATACATATATACCGTCACTCCTGTCTACAAAGGCCACCATTGGACTATCAGACAGGACTAGGCTTGAAAGACAGGTGCCATGTTTATGGATGATCTGGATTACTGTAGCAATGGAATCGGCATAGTCAGTAAAGTTGGCATTTACATGGATGTGGCTGGGTTTTTTAACTAACAAAGAGAAGCGATTAGCAGAGAGTAGCATTGTATTGCTGCAATTTCACAAAATTTATTAAGAATACGAACTTTAGTTGTGCTCACCTGAATGTTTTAAAGAATAACATACATGCTTTCGAATGACAAATATTATGCTTTAGAATGACAAATATTATGCTTTAGAATGACAAATATTATGCTTTCGAATATCCATCTTGCAGTTCTGGCACGATAACAGTTGAAGCCGAGAATGACGCCGCTGAAATATTTTCCGTGAATGACGCCGCCGAGACACCCGCCGCGAATGACGCCACCTATGATTCAATTTTCACTTTGCCGCAGAATAACACGTCTTCTGGGTAAGCATAACTCTCATACAATGACATATTGACAATCTTTCTGGCTTGACTTGGTTCCCGGAACAACTATATTTAGACTGAACCATGAATGCAACATTTCAACCATGCATGCTGGGTTGCGCGATATCACATATAGCTCCTTTCTTCTTTCTTTTAGCAACACCAGGAAAACCTCATCACCGGTGTTGAAGAAAGCTGATGAAGCATTGCGCTACCTGAAAGAGGAACATGAGGCAAAGATGAAATTGATATCACTACAGCAAGAGGCGGCGCGCAGCAACACTGCATATTACAATGAGAAACGTAAAAGACTGTGCCTTGACCTATAGTACGGCAGCCCGGTTAATAACCAGAACAAAAGTGCATGAACGCATTCGACCAGTCCTCAAAGAGCTACACTGGCTGCCAGTGGAACAACAAATCGAATTTAAGGTCGCACTTTTCGTGTTCAAATGCCTACATGACTTAGCCCCACCATATTTATCATCACTCATAACTAGACGAATAGCACCGAGAGCACTAAGATCGAGTGAACAGCTACTCTGCATAGTACCCAATTCCAATCTTGTCATTGGAGAGCGTGCTTTCTCCATAGCTGGACCAAAACTTTGGAACGACCTTCCATCCAACATTCAAAACAGCAACAATGTTGAGGCTTTCAAAACTCTTCTAAAAACCCATTTGTTCCAAAAAGCATATTTCACTATTTTAAATTAGCGTTAACTTTTGTAAAGCGCCTTTGGGCAGTTAATTCTGGAATTGGCGCTATATAAATGCATACATACATACATACATAGTAGACCTACAATATTGTGAAATAAAGGAAACCAAAATGTACAAATATCCCTATGTTTTCATGACCTACCTATCCCCACACCAACCATCCCAACCCACTTCAATGGATTTCATGTTAATGTCATTAGATCCTTTGATGCTAAAATTGCATATCATCGCTTACGATATCACAGAGGCAATTAAGAGGATAAATTTAGTTGCATTCCATCAAACAAATTAGGAGATATACCAATTCTCCTTCGATCAATACTGACCATTCTGTTACTTCTGATATACAGCTGGCCTTGACAGCGGCTCTAGGATTATAGACTTAGAAAGCTTTACCGACTCCTGGGAACCGGGTACTCGGCTCCCAACTGCCGAGTACCCGTTTACCATAGAGCTCATTCTTGTTTGCATAGCAACAAGAGCAATACATGCTTTTTGCATTAAGGATTTTAGTGGGGTTTTTTGTGAAACAAAAGATCTAAGTCTTTAATTTGTAATAGTTTGTGTGTTCGTGAAAGGATTAACTAAGGACTAAGGACAATTTCTGACCCCATAGAATCTGGGACGTGTGCTAACAACGATATATGCCAGACGATCGCCTTCTTTAAACCCCAACAGGCGATCGGCAGATATGAAAATAGGTGTTTGCTACGGTATTTCTAACACGAATATCGGCTGACGTCGTTCTCCGTAGAATCCGAGCGGGTGACGTCACACCCGGTCGCTCGGATGTTTATGTGAAGAAAAATTTTTCATTAATTCGCGCATCTTGTTCTGGGTGCTGCGTACTAAAAATGGTACCGGAAACTTTAGAATGATCAAGTTTACGTGCGATCACGATCGGTTTGCAATGATCGGTGGTTTTCAAAATTCTTGAGTAGATGCGTGGTCTGCGGTTTTACCGTGTGATACAGCAGTTTGTTATACATTTTGTTGTTTTCTTCACATATCGTGATGCTTTCGTTAGGAGTATAATTTATATTGATTAGTAAATATACCTCGAATGCTATGCGATATGATTCCTGGAGCCGTTACACATCCTGGAGGATCTAATATGGGTGTGTTGATGCCCGCCGCGTTCTTGTCGTCATAATCAATGCGATCGGTGTTGTAACGTGGCGGGGTGGGGTGCGGGGCGGTTACGGTTAATTTATGAGTCAAAATTATTTGAAAATTAATTGTCTGCCTTCCATCCGGGTCTCGTTCCGCTTGTTTATTGTAGGTTTGTGCTTATTTTATAGGCCAAGCCAGCCCCGCCATCATGTGACAAATGCCATAAATTTGTCCGTGTAATGTTCAAGGACCATGCTTGTTTTAGGTGTTCCCTGTGTAATATAGATCATAGGTGTAATGTTTGTGCAGTGTGGTCCGTCGAAATGATGGTTAAGTTCCTTGCCCAGAAGGACTTGGCTGGGTCTGACGCGGGGTCAGGCGGTCCGAGACGAAATCGTGGAGCGCCCGGTTCGGCCGGTGGGGGTGCTCCACGTCCCCAGCTGGAGGTGGCGGAGATGGCACCGCCGGCGTGGTTTGGTCCGGCTATGCAGGGTTTTCTGCATAGCGTTCTGCCCACGCTGGTGTCGTCCCTGCTACCAAAGGTTGGGGGGCAGTTTCTCCCCATGCCTGGTACGGATCCTGTCCTCGGACAGAATTCTGGACTGGTTACCGAGGGGGCCGTCTCGTACGGCCCCCTGGCGGTCCCGTCTGGCTTCGGCCAGACGGGTTCTGTCTCTCTGCGGCCACCTCCGTGGTCCAGTAGCGGTGGCCGGTCCGTCAGGTGTGGGAGCTGTCCGCCAGGACGGCTCCACGGTTGACTCGTCTAGTGACGGCTCTTCGGAGTCTGAGGACGAGGAGGCCGAGGAGGAGAGGTTGCTGCGGCCCGTGAAGCCGCAAGTGGAGAATATGGAGGTTGATTCCGTCCTGGACGGAACCGGCCTCCATTTGTCTGGTTTGGCGCAAGCCAGGTCAGCGGCTCAGGCCAATCCGTTACCGTGCACCGGTTCCGGGCGGCTTGGTTTGTCACCAGCCGTCACGGGAACGGGTGTGCCGGGCCAGGCGTGGTACTCACCTATCTCGCCTGGTGTTCCATGGGGTGGCGGCGGAACCGTGTGGTAGCGGAGTGCCTGGCGTGTCAGCCGTGGCTCCTTGCCGGGAGGCCATGGCTGGCAGACCCGTGAGCACGTCAACGGGTGACGTGTTTGCGGGGGTGTCTTCGTCGGAGGTAGATTGGTCGGATGCTCTGGCATGGCTAGCCAGGGTTGACCCGTCTGTGGTTTCGGCCACGGCCGATGAAGATGCGCCCCGTCCGTCGGTTGCGTCGATTAGGACGGGGATTTTGCCCGCGGCCCGGATCCAGTCAGTGGGACTGGATCCACGGTTCATAGATTTGTTGGATGCTATTTATAGCAAACAACTAATGACCAAGGGTCAGCTCCCTGCGGCCTCCAGGGAGGTGCGGGCAAGATGTCGTATTCCGCGGGGGGAATACGACAGGTATGGTGTAGTCCCGTCGGTCACGGAGGATGACCGATGGGTATTGGGAGTCCAGAGTGCCGGGTCGGGTGGCCCCGGTCCGGCACTAGTGGATAAATCCCAAGTACACCAGGAAGAAGTCCTGTCCCTATGTGATGAGGGTGTGAGGGCAGCTATGAGTGCTGTCAACCACTTATCGTCTACTTCAGTCGGTGTGGGCTGAAGCGGGGGCAGGCCACCCTGTGCCACCTGTGGCGCTTTCATGTGTTAATGACGGCTTGGTGCTGTCAATGGATGCATTGGCAAGGGTGCAAGCGCGAGTGACGAAGTCCAGGAGGCAAATGGTCATTGACCATATGCGTCCGGCTACGGCAGTCAGGGAGCGTCTTCTTGGGATGCCCCTGACAGGGCCTAGCATCTTCGGTGGCCAAGCGCGGGCCATCTTAGAGGACACCGCCAGTATCGCGCAGAATCGGTTAGCGGTAAACTTACAGCTAGAGCTAGTGCGGCAAGCGCACGCACTAGGGGCTGTGGGGAAACCGCTAACGGGACAGCCTTCAAAGAAGCAGAAGAAGCATAAGGGCAAGGCGAAAGCCAGGCCTGTTGCGACTTCTGCTTCAGCTGGGTTTTCAGAGCCGCCGCCGGCGAAGAAGCCCAGGAAGGTTGTAGAGGCGCCTACCCTCCCCAATGTTGCTCCTGACCGCCCTAGGGGCGGGAAGGGGAAGGGTAAGGCCTCAAAGGGCGGACAGAAGGGGCCGAAGTGTACCTGAGGGTACGAAAGCTCCCTTCATATCCGCCTGGACCGCGCCTGTGCGACAGGAACAGCGGTGCCAGTTATACCCGTCGTGCCTAGAACGAAATGGTTCTCACTCTCTCTCGTTAAGAAAGGAGGGGGGGGCGGACTGCGAGCCGGACAACCCCGTTAGACGTCGAGGCGTCTATGGTGGGTGGAAGGCTCATGCGTTTCGTCGAGGCCTGGCGAGTTGTGACGTCAGACAGTCTGGTCCTGGGATGGTTATCCCAGGGTTACATGCCGGAGTGGTGGGACTTTCCGCCACAAAATCTGTCTTTGGCACCTGTCTGGACACCCGTACCAAGGGAGCCAGACAAGTTAGAAGCCGTTCAAAAGGAAGTGTCGGGTTTGCTTCTGAAGGGAGCAATAAAACCAGCAAACCGAAACACTCCAGGCTTCTATTCAAACATGTTCCTTGTCCCCAAGAGCACAGGGGGATGGAGACCCATACTCAATCTCAGGCCATTAAATTGGTTTATCCAAACGCCTCGGTTCCAGATGGAAACGCCGAGGTCGGTAATGGCGGGATTGAGGAAAGGAATGTGGTGTGTATCGATCGATCTGAAAGATGCATATTTCCACATTCCTATGAATTGGAGTTGGCACAGGTTTCTGAGATTTGCGTTTCAGAATCAAGTATGGGAGTTTACAGTTCTCCCGTTCGGCCTGTCGACAGCTCCGAGGGTTTTCACAAGAGTGGTCCTTGCGGTGACAGCGTTTCTCAGAAAAGAGAACGTGGCGCTACACACCTACATAGATGACTGGCTGCTCAAGGCAGACTCGGCAGCCAGGTTGAACGTGGATACTGCTCTGACTCTGAAGTTACTTTCAGATCTAGGCTGGATAGTCAACGAGGAGAAATCCGAGTTGACGCCCACTCAACATTTCGTTTATTTGGGGATGCGATTCGACCTCGAGGAGGGCAGGGTTTACCCGTCAGAGCCCAGAGTGGTGTCTCTGTTAGCCATCCTCAGGAGTTTTCGAGTGGGAAACCACATTCAGGCGAGGCGGTTCCTTCAGATGCTGGGTATGATGGTCTCCATGGAGCAGGTTATCCCGTACGCTGCTCTAATGCGAAGGCCTATCCAGTTGTATCTGATGTCTCTGTGGAAACAGAGAACAGAACCCCTGTCAAAACTGGTGCCAGTTTTGGAGCCGATAATATCGCATCTTCTCTGGTGGAAACAGCGTCAGAATCTCCTATTAGGGGTTTCGCTGCACCTACCCCACCCCCAGCTGTCCGTCTACATGGATGCATCGCTGGAAGGGTGGGGTGCCTGCCTGGGAGAACACCAGGTCTCAGGCACATGGACTCTCCCGGAGAGTCAGCTGCATATCAATCTGTTGGAAATGATGGCAGTGGAACTGGCGTTGGAAGAGTTCCTTCCGATGATCAGGGGCAAGGTGATATTGATACGGTCGGACAATTCGACAGTAGTATCATATATAAATCGCCAAGGCGGGACCAGGTCACCCACCCTGTGCATCAGGGTGTGGCACTTGATTCAATGGTGCAGGAATTACTCGGTTGTTTTGAAAGCAGCTCATATTCCTGGCCGATTGAACATTCTGGCGGATGCTTTGTCTCGCAGACAGAGAATTTTGCCAACAGAATGGTCCCTCAACCCTCCGGTTCTGCGACGGATCTTCGAGCATTGGGGCAAACCCAACGTCGACTTGTTCGCCACAAAGGAAAATGCTCAAATCATGACATATGTCTCGCCGATTCCAGATCCAAATGCCGTCGATACAGACGCTCTGGCGATAAGCTGGAGAGGGATGTACGCTTACGCGTACCCACCCACCATTCTTCTACCGAAGGTATTCGTGAAGGTCAGGGAGGAACCGTGTCTCGTCCTGCTAATAGCGCCGTATTGGCCGAGCAGGGCATGGTTCACGGATCTTCTAGATCTGCTGGTGGAAAATCCTGTGCAGTTGCCCGAGATTCCGAACATAATCTCCCAGGCCAAGGGACGCTTCCTACACGAGCATCCCGAAATGTTCAAATTGACTGCGTGGATGTTGTCAAACAACGTTCCACATCGGAAGGCTTTTCTCGACAGGCTGCTGATTTCATCGCAGCTGCGAGAAGGAGGTCAACCTTCAAGTCATATAACAACAAGGTTAATAGATTTGCAGACTGGTGTGAAGAAAAGGGTATTGATACATTTCAATCCACTATTCAGCAAATAGCAGACTTTCTCTGTGAGCTGTTCTTTTCAGGACTAGCTCCCGTCACAGTTGCTGGATACAAGTCAGCTTTGGCATCAGTTATCCCTTGTCTAGCCAACAGGGATAGTCCAGAGGTGGCCCAGTTAAATGTGATGTTGAAGGGAATGAGCAATCTCCGCCCGAGACAACCGGTAGTCATTCCAGCCTGGAGTCTATCTTTAGTGCTTAATGTACTGGCCAAGCACCCTTTCAAACCGTTGCGTTCGGCTAGTCTAAAGCATTTGACTCTAAAGGCGGTCTTTCTATTGGCAGCTTCCTCAGCTAGAAGGCGCAGTGAGATCCATGCGCTTTCGGCAGAGAGGAACCGATTTATTGTTTCTGGAGAAGGTCTGCGTCTTCTGCCAAGAGCAGAGTTTATGTCAAAGAACCAATCTTTGAGATATCCCGGCAAACCGATCATTATACCGAAGTTAACTAGGTTTGATCGTGATGCCAGTGTCTGGTGCCCGGTCCGTGCTTTGACTAAGTACAAGAAACGGACTGACTCGTTACGGTCGAACGATAGACATCTGTGGATCTGCCATAAAAAGCCTTATGGCGCCGCATCCATGGATACTATCTCTCGTTGGGTGGTCGAATGCATTCAGACTACTCACGAGATGGCGACTGGGCACCAGGTGCAGGGCGTAAGGGCACACGATGTCAGAGGAATAGCCGCCTCGACCGCCTTTTACAATGGTGTTCCGTTAGAGGACATCATGGCTGTTGCACAATGGCACTGTGAGTCCTCATTTACGGATTACTATATGAGGGATGTGTCAGACTCAGCCAATCCAATCGCTTTAGCTGTTTTGAAACGATAGTTAGTGACCACACTGCTTTTCCCCTTTTTTCACTTTGGTAAGAAAAGAACCTAAAGCAGGCATGGTCAGGCGAGAGGATGTCAACCAGATTGTGTCACTGATGGCCGAACCGGTGAATGGTTGGAGGCGGTACGTCTGAAGTCCTGTTATCATAAGGTAATTCAATAAGTGAGAGTTTTTTGTATTATGTATATGTATCATGTTCATTCATCTTATATATTCATGCTCATTCCCAGGCTAATACATGGAATATGCAGGGAGTAGTTAACCCTCTTGGCATATTGGTGTTTTCAGGCGAGATACATGTTCGTTAGTTCTCTCCCTTTTCTTAGGAGGAAAAAGGGGGGGGGGCTGTGACGCGAATGTGATTCGGTTCCGTGAACTTGACGGTCCTTTTAGGTCTCCGTTAGTCAAGTTTGAAGTCTAAAATCTTTCTCCAAGGGGCAAAATTAGCATTTATGGCTTGCCCCTTCCCACCAAGTTACTGATCAAATCTGGTGTATATCAGAAGTAACAGAATGGTGAGTATTGATCGAAGGAGAATGCAGGAAATGTCAATTTCCCTTTCTCCGAGATCTAACAATACTCACCATTCTGTTACGGACCCAGCCTCCCAGCCCCACGGAGGCAAGCCATAGTTTTCTCTCGTTTGGTGGCTATGCAAACAATATGAGCTCTATGGTAAACGGGTACTCGGCAGTTGGGAGCCGAGTACCCGGTTCCCAGGAGTCGGTAAAGCTTTCTAAGTCTATAATCCTAGAGCCGCTGTCAAGGCCAGCTGTATATCAGAAGTAACAGAATTGTGAGTATTGTTAGATCTCGGAGAAAGGGAAATTGACATTTCCTGCAATTTTTGTATCTAATTACTCACTCAAAATGTTGCCGTATGAACCTTTCTCTAAATAGGTTTCCTCGCATGTCGACCTCTACTCTATTATCCTGCTGAGCGAGATCCTCATACTGGCCAGCCACTTCGTCATCTGGGAGAGGATCGTTCCGCCGCTTAGCCAGATTGCGTAGGCAGGCTGTTGCCACAATGATGGCCATGTTGTGGTCCAGCTATAAGAGAAATAGAAGCATATATGCATTAACCTCAACTTGAGCAACATTGGTAGCGTCTCATAAAGGCCAAGAATTTGACAGTTTGGTGCACTGTGGTCTGCATGGGAGGGGTGGTTGCGGTGCAGTCGGACTGGGGGTGCTTTAGGGGCCGTGCCATCAATTGACTGGAAAGGGCCTAGAGTTATGAGATGCTAAAAGTATCGGAAAAATATGACCATATATCCTATTGAATTCCAAACCAATGAAACCATGAATAACTTTCAAAAACTAACAGCACCTGAGTAATGTAATATGTTATGTAATAAGATCTAACTATCCAGTTTGCGCAAACAAAGAAATACACAGTTAAAGGGTACACTCTAATGACCGTATACGTACATCAGCTATGGGTATATGAGAAGTGTTTTTAGTTCAGTTGACAATACTGAGAGTTTTTTATATACACACTCATTATCAAGTGATTTCAGAATATCGACTTCAACCGTGCACAACAGGAGTGCCTCTAGCAGATCTTGTCCAAGCAGAGATCTCAGTCGGCTCTTTAACATATCTCAGTTTTGAAAAGATCCGTTCACAAGATACCACTGTGCAAGGAAGGGTAAGTGCAACGTCCATCATGATGCCATACTTTCGATTAGATTCCTCATTGATTGTCATTACAATTTTCTCCTGAATGAGTTCAGCCAGAGCTTTGATAATATTGTTAACAGTTGTTTTACTAAGGAAAGTAGTAGTGTTGCCCTGACCTTTACCTTGTTTCTGTCCTTTCTCAAAACACTGTGCCACATGATTGCTAAGGACGGAGTCATACTTGCTAAGAAGCAACACTGTTTCAAGAAAGTTCCCATGATGCTTGTTTGTGTCTAACAGATCACGTGCACTTTCGGATTCACCTCGGTAAGGCAATCCTTGGCCTGCGACTAGCTTGACCACATCTATTATACGAGCAAGTACTTGTCGGTTGTGTTCCACTTTACGATAGGCAGCAGTTTCTGAAGCACATCTCCATCCAGGAATCAATGAATAAATGTCACCTCCACGAAGGTTTCGAAAATAGCAATCTGAAGCTTCTCGGTGATTCTGGGAAACTTCATGTCGTTTGACTAACTGACTAGCTCCGCGGAAATGGTCTTCACCAACACCTAGCACAAAATCATTTTCGCGATTAACAGAAAAACAACAACATATTCTGCAATAGAGCTTTCTGTCAATATATGTCAGCCATTTACGCTGTATAATACCGCCATCAGTTTCTTTCAGATGATAAATGTCCACTGAGAATGGAATATGATGTGTTGGCTGATGAGGTTGCAGTGAAAGATGATCAAGTTTTGCCTGACGTTCTTTGGGCCATTCTATAACACAAGAAGTATTTGGTATTTGAGTTGTGGGCTCCTGAGACTCCATTGATTGGTCATCTTCTGCATCTGGTAAATCCAGTTTTTTCTGATGATGAGGCTCTATTGAAGAAAGATCCAGTTGTATGTCGTTTCGGTCATTTGGATCAATTGGCATGTCCTGTGAACATTTAGTTACGCTAGTAGTCACTGATGCATTGTTTGGATCTAATGACTGGTCCTCTACAGAATCATGTGCTGGATATCCAGAATGTATTTGTGGAAAACATATTTTCTTTTGTCCAGGCTGGTTTGCCACATCCAGCAGATCCCTCCGTGCCTTGTCGTTTCTCTTTTCTGCCCCACTCTTTTCCTTCTGGTTCATTTCAGCGGTTGACTGGCTGCTGAAAGGCAAGCAAAGGAAGAATGATCAGTCAACAAGACATCGATCAGTCAACAAGACATCAATCAGTGTTACACTGAAAGGATATTGGTGAAAGTTTTAGCTTTCTGGGGATTTTAATACATGGCCACTACTGACAGACAAAGAAACAGACAAACAGACAGATAGATGGACTAATGGAAGCGACCACTATATGTACACCACCACCCCCCACCCCCCATCAAATGGCACTCATCCCTCACCAATGACGCCACCCGAGTCCCCTCCCACATGCACATACGACTCTGCCACCCCACGCACATGTACCTGAAAATGTGTTTTGCATTGGAGATAACTCTGATATTAGGCTCAGTCATCATGACAGATTGACAATTACACATGCCACATGGGAGCTGGTGCACATGTTCGCATGTTGGGGGAGTAAGTCTACAATGTTTCAAAGAAACAAATGAATCTCCAGGTAAAATACTGGACAGTGGGCACATGGATGGACAGACAGACGGATAGTTGCACAAGATGATTCAACTCTACCAAGTCTACCGCAAGTTTGCTGGGGGTGGGTGGTCAGTGAAGAGGAGTGATAGACGGACACATCTGGCAGGCACTTACAAATGTGACACCCTCTCTCAACTCTGCTGATGTGGTGGCAAAAATAATAAAGCTGACCTTGGAATATTAACCCTTAGCAACATGATGCCGAAAAGTAGATAGTTTCAGAGTCTAGTAAAGAAGGATTGGTGCAGATTTTGAAAACAACTGTTGCCGAAACCTGTTGCTGTCTTAGACAGTAACAGCATTGAGCTTTCAGCAACATTGTTTCCGAAACGAACACCAGCTATAATATGAAATTAAATTAAATTTCAAAATTTGAAATTTCAGAGCTCTAAGGGTTAAATGTATTTGAAGTTAGAGCAGGAGCAGCAGCAGCAGTACTTGGGCCAGGGCACACGCACGCACGCACGCACACACACACCTTACCTAATACGATTACAAGTTGCTTGAAGTGAAGTTGATCTGTTCATTGAACTTCATTCACTTCAACAGTAAAAGTAAAACTTGTGTGTGTTACTGCTCGAGTATTGGTACATATATACATTGGTTTGTTTCATCATCATTATAATTGGACTGTAGATCAAAGTTTTTACCAGAAATACTAGAACAAAGAGGAGAACGTGCCACTCCTATAAGGCGACGGCGTAATGGTATTGCATAAGCAGCATAATGACAATTGACATAATACGTTTCATACATGATACTGGACTAAGCTCAGTAACGTCAGTTAGGCAGGGTGAAACGGTCAAAAATACTTTCTGAAAATACTTTAATATGTACAGAATTCTGCTGACAATTCCTTGGGCAGATATACTCTTCTGTACAATTACATGTATGTTCATTGTTCAAATTTCAAAACAGTTGTTAATTTAATAATTACCCCATATTTACACGCTAGCAGTATACAGTGTCGGGTCAAGCTTACGTCACGTGGGGCCCATAACATCCATCACGAAAGTGGCCCTAATCCCACCCCATGAGCGGTACGACTACGATGGTCACGCAGTGACGTGGTGTTGTTTTCCTTTGCAACATTTTAATAAAGCCTTAATAAACCCTTTTAATAATTAAACCATGAATAAATAGTAGTAAAACTGTAGTTTGATTTCAAGTCAACCAGTTGGTCCAGGCATGTATTTATTTTTGAAGGCACTCGGATCATCGGATGCCATCATATTTATAGGTTTCATTTTTTTAAATAATTTTAGTCAGAACTAGGTCTTATTTCTTGGGAGGGGTGGGTGGGGGCCCATATCTAACTGTCTAACATAACATAACATAGCTGATAAAGCGTCCTTTCCTTGGCACTAGGCCTAGGGCTGTTAATTGGGTGCTCTTTGCACGTACAGCCAGAATAAATGGATATGCCACCGCAGCCACTGGTTTATTATAGGAAATTCGATTTGTTGGCAAAACTTTCACTGGAAAGCTAAAACTAAACTAAAAATGGCATTACACAGCTGTTTTGACATATGCGTTTGTGATAGTTACAGCATACGTTTGATATTTCTAAGACTCATATTGAATTTGAATATGCTTTATAAACATTTTTCTCTATTGGTGCTGGACCCTCAACTATACTATGGGGCTGTAGCAGATGATAGGGGCTATAGGGCCCACAGTGTGGGCCATACCATCTGCTACATTTGCTATTAGTCTGATCCACACTGGCGCTATACACATTTTCCGCGGATGGGGCCCAGGATGTTCAGGACAGAGGGCCCTTGTGCCATTGGCACAATGGCACTATGGCCAGTCCGACTCTGTTGCGGTGGGTTGACCAAGATTTCGATTTTGCTGCAAATCAATAAATAATTCTATGGCATAAGAGAATTTCCAGAATTCGATCGTACTGCTGTTTCAAAGATCCCAAATCGTGGCCAGATAGAATTCAATAACTATCTCCAAGACTAGCAATCTGATATAGCCGAAATTTTATTTGTAATATGTATGATGGTGGTTCTTTAAGCTAGGTGGTCGTAAAGAGCCATCATCTTGTCATCTCAAAAGCAAATAACCGTATGAATTATCTATATTCATCGAACACATTTCTCTAGAAACATCGTTTAGTGGTTCAAGAAGTGGTCGCAATAAACAGATTTCACTGTACATGAATATAAAATGAAACTTTGAATACAAATTTGAATTTATTTGAAAGAATCCGATAAATCTGGAAATAGATAACTATTTTGTAATAAATTTGTATTCAATGAATATCATGACATGAGAATGTGACCTCCTAAACATTGACCTGTGTATAACTATGCTCATTCAAGATGGACCTGTAAATCATATAGCTAGAATATATGCAGTTATACTTACTGAACAACGGAGACAATTGCCACTACCAACACATGGGAACCGCCTCTTCCAAATACCGAACATCATTATATTCCTCAAGGGGGTTTGTTCTGTCCCGAAATACTCTCAAGTGCCTTCTTCCAAGACCCTCTCGGTGCTCTTCCAAATCATCTTGGGCAAGCTCTAACCCGTGTATCGCGTCCATTACAATCGTTTGAGTGTTTGACTTTGCTCGAAACGATTGACTATATTGAGATAAACAACCCCCAACGGACGATTATTTATTCTTTTGTTACTTATGAACATGTGTCTAATTACTTGCAGATATTTACACGCGGGTAGGATAAACATTCTTCGAAAATTCCGATTAAATTTAATCCGATGATCATCGGACGATTAGCAAAATTACACACGATTAAGAGATAAACACCTTTCGAAAATTCGGGCCCTAATGTTTAGATCTGCTCCGAATTTACCGAGTACACGGTTAATAATAATAGTTAGCATTCAGAAACATCTCAGATAGTTCACCTTGCTCGCTAAAGCGTGTATATCATCTCATTTAGCTATCACATTTGTGAACGCACCACCCTCGCCTCCAAAACCAGGAGAGCGAGCAATATCACGTGATTTAGTTATTCCCGCGACGTCATTTAATGTCAAATTTTGGACTAATTTTGATTTTATAAACCATGCTTATTACAAAACAGGCAATATTTATAGCTTCCCACGTAATAATTTCACTCCCGCGATCGTGGTTTTGAGGTATACAGTAAGGCAGCAAGAAATTATACCGGTAAATTGCGTTGAATTTTCGTATTAATGTCGTCTTTTAAAGTAATTTTAGAGAATGAACTTCAACTTTTGTTACCTATTCCTAGTATAATCCCACCCCTTTCTCAGAGATGTTGGTTTGGAAATAAATTGAACAGCTTGCCGTAATAGACACCTATGCTACAAATAGACAGAATACATGACAGTAAAATTTTGGCGATATTTCGATGTTTTTAAAATCACATCGTAAAAAATCGTGGCTGGAAAAAAATCGCGATTTTCGATAATATTGGATAATCGTGCACGCCTAATTCCCGTGTGAGATAGAATTTGATTCTTTAAGCAAATTTATGGTCACCTGTTCAACTGTTTGAATATTTAGTAGTCGAGGTTGGTAAATAATTTTTTCTTAGTCCATGTCAATTTAAAGGTTATGAGATGATTAGCTCGTAAAAATTATCACTGGAATAACTGCCTTGCTTATCAATTAATTCATTGCACTGGTAAATTATCTAAAATATGATCTTTCTCAAGACCACTCCAGATGTCATTTTTGAAATTTTTAACTTTCTCATCAAAGTGCCAACGTTTTGCAGACCAGATTATTTTTGAAAATTCATCAATGAAATGACTGTCTCTGACCACCTTGAGTGTTAATGGGTTAACCCTGAAATTCCAGTCTCAAGGCAGGTGAGCTGCTATGTACCCGCATCTTATTATTAGCTCACCTGGCCTTAGGCCAAGTGACCTTATGCCATGGTGACTGTGTATCATCTGTCTGTCTGGCAACATTTTGTTTAAAATCCTCCTCCTCATTAACCGATTGCTGGACAGATGAGCTGCTATGTGCATACATCTTATCATTAGCTCACCTGGCCTGAAAAGCCAAGTGAGCTTACGCCATGTCGCCCCTGTCTGTCTGTCGGATTGGCTTGGCGGATTTCAACCTAATTTGCCTGCAAGGACCCTAGGGCTGTATAGGCTTAACAACTTGTATACAGAATTTTGATTGGTTAATTTTTTGGTTAAAAATCTTTGATTTTATGAAAAATGTAGTGGAAATTGTCAAAACGCTTCTTCTGAGTTGCTTGACAGATTTCAACAAAATCTGTCTAGAATGACCCTGAGCATATGAAGGTATAATGTTTGTGTCAGAGCATATGAAGGTATAATGTTTGTGCCGGAGCATATGAAGGTATAATGTTTGTGCCGGAGCATATGAAGGTATAATGTTTGTATCAGAGCATATGAAGGTCCAATGTTTGTACCGGAGCATATGAAGGTATAATGTTTGTGTCAGAGCATATGAAGGTATAATGTTTGTGTCAGAGCATATGAAGGTATAATGTTTGTGTCAGAGCATATGAAGGTATAATGTTTGTATCAGAGCATATGAAGGTATAATGTTTGTGCCAGAGCATATGAAGGTATAATGTTTGTGTCAGAGCATATGAAGGTATAATGTTTGTGTCAGAGCATATGAAGGTATAATGTTTGTGCCAGAGCATATGAAGGTATAATGTTTGTGTCAGAGCATATGAAGGTATAATGTTTGTGTCAGAGCATATGAAGTACCTATAATGTTTGTGTCAGAACATATGAAGGTATAATGTTTGTGCCAGAGCATATGAAGGTATAATGTTTGTGTCAGAGCATACACGTATGAAGGTATAATGTTTGTGCCAGAGCATATGAAGGTATAATGTTTGTGTCAGAGCATATGAAGGTATAATGTTTGTATCAGAGCATATGAAGGTATAATGTTTGTGCCAGAGCATATGAAGGTATAATGTTTGTGCCAGAGCATATGAAGGTATAATGTTTGTGTCAGAGCATACGAAGGTATAATGTTTGTGTCAGAGCATATGAAGGTATAATGTTTGTGTCAGAGCATACACGTATGAAGGTATAATGTGTGTGTCAGAGCATATGAAGGTATAATGTTTGTGTCAGAGCATATGAAGGTATAATGTGTGTGTCAGTGCATATGAAGGTATAATGTTTGTGCCAGAGCATATGAAGGTATAATGTTTGTGCCAGAGCATATGAAGGTATAATGTTTGTGCCAGAGCATATGAAGGTATAATGTTTGTGTCAGTGCATATGAAGGTATAATGTTTGTGCCAGAGCATATGAAGGTATAATGTTTGTGTCAGAGCATATGAAGGTATAATGTTTGTGTCAGAGCATATGAAGGTATAATGTTTGTGTCAGAGCATATGAAGTACCTATAATGTTTGTGTCAGAACATATGAAGGTATTATGTTTGTGTCAGCATATGAAGGTATAATGTTTGTGTTATATACTGTTTGCTCCTGGTGACCTAATTTAAAAACCAAATTACTTCCATTGGTTTTAAGCCAGTCCTTTACATAGGATTAACAACTTTATCTACTCGTAATGTTTCATTACAATAAATTAAGTATAAATATAGAATATCAGTCTCCTAGGAGGGATTTGAATAATGTTTTTAACAGAATTCCCAGGCCATTTATGTTCTCTAAAGGATAAAACACATTATATGATACTCTACATTTATTGAGGATTTGTTAACACCCAATGATTTCAGTTTTCATCTAATTTTCTCCACATATCCGGGTAAAAGACATTCTATAAAAAAATTGGTTGAGCTTCTTGGGATCCCTTATATATATTATTAAATTATAATATAATATGATAAATAAAACAAATAAAACGCACCCCAAAATTGATTTCTAAATTTAGACCCTTTTGGGACAAAGTTCGTCCCAAGACTAAAACCACCCAAATACGGCATCTTTCATACCCCTATGGCTCTATAAGGTTTTGTGTTTTCTGTTGTTTTAAACTCACATAATGTTGTTGTGTCCTGTTGTGGTGTTCACCCCGTTGGTGACAGATGAGTAGTTAGGTAGTCTTTGGTAATGGTTGCTTGCTTTCACTTCTCGCTATTGGCCTTAATTATCGATAGTCCTGGTCATCACACAGCTCAGCATAACAAGCTGATGTGTTGTGTGGTATTGAAAGCAAAGCTGTGTGACAGGGCACTGTGTTCTATACTTATGGCACACTCATGTAGTAACGATAACAGCATAGGTTATTGACCTCTGGTACTGTAGCTATTTGACTAGAACCACATTGCAAGACAGCATCAATCTGGAGAACATGGCGAACCATCAGCAATGGTGAACTTGGCAGCTGCTACATCACTAGTAGAGACTGCAGACTGTAAATGTTCTGCAAAGAGATCATGAGGTAGCATGTCCCACACCCACCATGATTTTTCATGCCAAGCTGTTAGATCACCCTGTATGCCACATATGCTGTTATCGTTACACACATCACATACATCTATTGTAAAAAGTGAGTTGGCTTAATATAGTTTTCAGCATTCAGAAGTACTTAACATGTGAAACTGGTTCGTACCTCAGTGTCTGCCACTGGAATGCAGGCAATCTCCTTCACTTACTGCCTACATCCACACACAGGTATAAATGTGTATCATTGGAGTCGATGAAGTATTTGGCTACCTGTCGTGAACATAGAAATATAGATCAGTTATAAATGGGACATAGAAAGTATGGACCCGTTTACTGCAAACAAAATACATAACTACAGTATTTTATGATGAGAGGACGTGCCACATTGGTAGATACATTGTATATATGCTCTTAGTCTGGTTCTTGAGATCCCAATAACCCTCCCATCAGGATTGTCTTCTGACCTACATGTATCGGTAACACTCACCTTGGGATGACAAATACCTTTGATATGATTGCATTGCTAGTTAGTGTTCTTCACAAAAGGTCATCATCAAGAGATTCGGTAAATTTAAATTTAATTGTTACAACGATTTAGTATTACTCCTTAGTCTAAACATTAATTCTTTCATCACTGAAATAGTATGTTAATTCAAAGCAACCATACCAATAACATGTTGAATATTTTGAAACTTATTTGACTGGAAGCTGTTGCTGCCTAAGGCTACGATCTAGCAACATTCTCGTGATATACAAATGAAAAAGAACCCTCTCCCCGGTTTATTTAGCGGATTATTTATAATAATTAGCCATATGAATAATTTTATGCAATACAAACATACTATATAAAAAGATATATTGCCAAAACCAATATTTCATAAATATGCCATTATGAGATCTTCTTCTTCTTTTCGTTCGCTGATCATACCGCCAGTCCTGTAAGTGACTATCGACATGATCATAAGCGTTAAGTGCATGGATCCATGGTTTATTAGAGTGCGCCGTGCGGCCTGGAACCTCCGTCTTCAGCACTCGAGGTTTCTGTCAGGGTTACCTCACCATTACCTCCTTTAGTCGCCTCTTACGACACGCAGAGGATACGGAAGGTGTATTCTAAGCCCCACCTACAGGGCAGTATGAGATAATGACAGGGGTTCTCGAACCGTCACATCTACAAAACCGGTGACGGTTCCAATACTGGTATACCGCACAGCTCTAGTGGTTGTAGCTGATACCGTGGATTTCCCTTCAGTTAGGCTATATATGCTCAGTTAAGGCCAGTCACAGAGCGGTTTCTTGCTCTTTCTGAGTGAGGCACTGCTGTGACAAATCAGCAAATGCCCCTTGATTGTGTTGTGAGTGTGTCAGAAAGACTGGTATTGAACAAGAATTTTGTTGTCGTCAGTCATATCCTCAACATATTTTGGACAATTACATGTATATATTGAATATTTATTGAACATATATTGTGAACATAACTTTAACAGGTATATTTTGAATGCATTTTGAACATTATATTTAGATCTATAATATATCTCGAAGAATAAGATCTTGAAATATACTATAGCAAACTTTGATCTGAAAGTTTCTATTATCAACACCTGACTATGGCTTCACGGTATTGGAAACATGAATACCGGTTATGGTATCAATTTCCATACTGGTATACCTTTAATACCGGTATTATTACAATGGACAAAATAGAGTGAGGCTCCAGTAGGACGATTCCATAGGCAATGTATTTCCCATACATACGATGTAGGCCTATGTATATCAGCGCTCCTGTAACAGTTGACGCAAATTTCCACAATAAAACCAATAAATTATACGAATCCCGATATTAAACGCTAAATATTAACTGTCTTCAGTTAAATCATATCTCAAAACGGCTGAAATTCAACCAAATCGTCCGTACAAAGGTAACCAGTGGCAATCTCGTCCCAAATAAACTCGCCCATTGAAACTGCGAACATCCAAGACGATTGATATTTTACTGACAAATGTCATTGCTACGTTGGATATGCTAAATGTAAATCTGTTTTACTCATTTTCCTGGCTACTTTTGTACTTGTATTAATGTATATGCCAAAATAATAAATAAACTGTCCACCAAAACATGTGCCGTATACAACAAAATTGCAATGGGACAAAACCGCCAGGAATCGTGCAAATCTCCACGCAGTGGAACAAGTAAAGCCATTATAACACATACTAAATTGACTATAATATGCTGATAATACATCTGGCTACGCTCACTGAGCCTTGTTCTCATTACAGTAGCGTGTATCGATTGATATCTAACGCTACCCGCCAACATAAGAAGTGAATATAGATCACGGGGACTGAGAAGTTTTTCTAATATTGATGGTTCCTCTTTACTTGGGCCATTGGCCGGTCACTACAAAGTTGTAAAATTCTGGGAAATTGCTTACTAATCAGGCTGTACTAATTGATATAAAATATCACGCAAAATATTCATTTGATATTATGATTTTCTTGAAAACAACGGCCCGAAATTATAAAATATTAGCGCAAGAAAAGATAGGTTTTAGATATTTTTAACCACCCCCTGTCCTATGAGGTTAATTAAAATAAGTTTATTCTATTTTTTACGTGAAGTACGTTCTTATAAGTAGTAATTTAGCAATTACTTTAACCCTAGCCTCTATCGGATAACTAAGAAAATTTTCAAGTGGTATCGTTAAATATCATTTTCCCGTACGAAGAGCCGTAACTTATCGCGTTAGACAGATATATTATTGGAATGTAACTAATGGAAAGTGGATTATCTGCCTAACAGAAGGGTATACCGGTTTTATGTTATATTTCAATATTTCGGTATTGGCAAAATCATACCGGTATGGCTATGATACCGGTATTCGGTATAATATCGATATATCGTGAAGCCTACACCTGACACTGATCAAGTTTCCATTATTTTGAATACATTTTTAACACTATATATAATAATATATCTTGAAGAATCATATTTTCTAATATGCTATAGCAAACCGTATTGTTAAGGTTTCTAGTATCAACACATGCCACTGATCAAGTTTTCATTGAATTCAGGATCGTTTAGTTGGTTTTATTGGCCGCTTACACCGAGATGTATTTGAGCCATGACTCACTCTGAGAGGTGCTTCCCCGAAGGGTTGCGATGCTTCCCCGAAGAGTTGCTATAAACAAGCATTAAAACTGAAAAAGTTTTTAAAAAATTATGTTGCTGGGGGTGTATGTGGTGCCTGTTGCTGCCTAGTGAACTGTTGTTGGCGGGTGTAAGTGTTGGATGCAGTGTAAGAGTGGGTGGGAGGTGGGGGATCCCTTTATTTCACTTGGGGGTAGGATGGGGACTCGAGGGCTTCCACAGTGGGGGTCAGAGATTAAATTTGCATCCTCATCAAATCATGGGAAAATCAATTCCGCCACCACCACCACCATGCCCCCCCACCCCCAAAGGCCTCCATTGCACCGCATGTACAGGATGGCTGGTTAGCTACGGTTCTCGGGGTAACGGATCCCGTATCGCGACTCTGAAAAGTACAAAGACCGACTTCTAGAGCTGGTGGAACGATAACGTTCCAGTGCGGCAGTGCGACCATTGCTGCCGAGAATGAACCTCACTGTTTCATCCCAACTATTTGTATCACCAGTATGACGGGCCATAACTCAATTTAGGAGCATGGACATGATAATTAATCTAAAAATATATACTATACAAACAATGGTACTCATTTGCTAGTAGACGAGAGAAAATATACAGTACATAGAATTAAGCCGGTGTCTTGTTAACGTGGATTCGTCAAAGGTAGCTCATTGATCCGTATATATCCATGAGGTATCCCTGCAAGGGAGCATCCTAACGAGGTCACTTATGTATTTTGATATAAACCATTATACCCCTGACAAAAATATTATTGTTGCGAGAGGCAAGTGCCTCGCGCGGGCCTCGTCACAGGAAAATGCCTTCAACGCCAAAGCGGAGGAAGAGAGCTGGCAAAAAGGGCCACTCTCTTGTTCAAACATAAGCTAAGTGTGGTGTGAGTCAACCTACTGAAATTATAATTAATGTGATGCACGCTGTATTGCAGTGTGCTCAAGGTACTGTGAGAAGACGCAGTTGTCTTTTCCTTCCAGTTTCAGAGTCCGCTATTGCCGAGAGTGATCGAATCATGGTGGGCCAAGCATGCTAAGAGAATGATTCTAGTGATGGAGACTTCACCGTGAATGACGTTAACATGGCAGACATTTCCTCAGATTATGATAGTGATTCATCATCAGGATCTGGCACGCAACATCTTTCACCAAAATTGTTGGAAAATGTACAGCAGTTTATTTGCTATTGACGCAGTTAAAGATAGCATATTGACATCAGTGTGGTGAGGCTTGATGGTCAACATTGAACGAGAAAATTGAAAGTTTTGCTTAGTAAATGTCCATTTGCCAACCAAGATATTATTTTCGAAAATTTATCACTGGAATGACTGGTGCGATCTTTGAGCCAGCCATTGGCATTCCATTGATAAATTTTCAAAAATAGTCTTCTTGGCCTCTAAGCTGACGTTCAGTACCGGTACATGTAAGTAAATATTTAGATTTTCTTGGCCAAATTTGACTACACGTACTAGAGAGTGAAACACATATCACAATTAAATAGCAGTGTGTGCCATGTTCCCAGCTTAGACGCTCCATTAACGCTTAGCATAATCATGTAGGCTAGGGTTTATTTTGAGAATTTCTTTGCTGTAGTAAGCATCACTTTAATGTAATTTGTTCCAAGTTCCCAGAAGTTACACCTTACTCACTGAATCTATCAACAGCAATTGTTTTACAAAGGTGAAGAGACCATGTCAAGTGGACAGGACGTCCACTTGACATGGTCTCCTCACTTTTGTAAAATAAGTTTAAATTCACTATTAAACAGTATGTGTTAAGTTATTTATAAGCTGCATTCTGTGGTCTAACGGACATTTGTACGTGACCCTTCAGCTCATGCCGACTGCCGTGAAAGCCTAGAGCTACGCAACTCACTGACTAAATTGTAAACACATGGTGTGTTTTCGATAATATTTTACATAGACTGTAAACAAATAGATTAGTTTTTACAATAGTTTTATATTGACACAACATTTTAGTTAATTTTAAGCACCTAACTGCTATATAATTGCAATTGTAAATTTACTTGTATGCCTACACAATGGTAAATTATGACCGTACACATACAGTGCACGGCTACTAACATTCAAAACATTGGGCATTTGTGTACATGCGTGTCTATAGCCTAGTATGTAAAATCATTACAGTCAATCCAGAAGGATAAGCTATATATAGGGTGCATTCATATAATTCACCTTTCCAGAGTATCTATCCATCATCTGACCTCATATGACATCATAATCAGCCCAGCGTGTGTACATTGATGTCACAATCATTACGCCACAAAGGGTTCCATATAGACCGTCATCAAATCTCAAATAGTCAAGGGTTCGAAATAACCGTTTGCCCGATTGCCCGGGGCAACCTAAATTTCAAGCGGGCAACTATACATTTGCTATTGTCGGTATATCGGGCAACCATGAGAGATAGAGAATTAATTAGTAATAATTAATTCAGTTTGCATTCCAGGCTGTTTGCATTGCGCGATAGCCTCATAATTTCCTTCAAACATGTAAAATTGGCCACGGAAATGTCCAAATTTGTTCTCTAAAACTGTGACCATGGCTGGGGTAACTTGTAACTGTGACTGTAACTTAGTTACATTTTTCATGTAACTTGTAACTGAAGAATTTTTTTAGTTACAGTAACTGAAATGTAACCAGTTACATTGCAAAAGTAACTGAAATTTCAGTTACTTTTCAGTTACATTCCAAACTTTTATCAAATTTATTACAGTTTTCTTAATTCGCGACATAGCTACTGTTATACAGGCGACATAGCTACTGTTATACAGGCGACATAGCTACTGTTATACAGGCGACATAGCTACTGTTATACAGGCGACATAGCTACTGTTATACAGGCGACATAGCTACTGTTATACAGGCGACATAGCTACTGTTATACAGGCGACATAGCTACTGTTATACAGGCGACATAGCTACTGTTATACAGGCGACATAGCTACTGTTATACAGGCGACATAGCTACTGTTATACAGGCGACATAGCTACTGTTATACAGGCGACATAGCTACTGTTATACAGGCGACATAGCTACTGTTATACAGGCGACATAGCTACTGTTATACAGGCGACATAGCTACTGTTATACAGGCGACATAGCTACTGTTATACAGGCGACATAGCTACTGTTATACAGGCGACATAGCTACTGTTATACAGGCGACATAGCTACTGTTATACAGGCGACATAGCTACTGTTATACAGGCGACATAGCTACTGTTATACAGGCGACATAGCTACTGTTATACAGGCGACATAGCTACTGTTATACAGGCGACATAGCTACTGTTATACAGGCGACATAGCTACTGTTATACAGGCGACATAGCTACTGTTATACAGGCGACATAGCTACTGTTATACAGGCGACATAGCTACTGTTATACAGGCGACATAGCTACTGTTATACAGGTGACATAGCTACTGTTATACAGGTGACATAGCTACTGTTATACAGGTGACACTCCAATATTCCAATTTCAATATAATTATTCAGGTAAGCTGCTGAATATGTTGATGCTAATTTTACTGGAAGATGCTAATGCCATGGGCAACAACTTTATTTCCAAGCGTCAGTGATATTTATTTTAGAAATTCGCCATTGGAATGACTAGCTTGATTATTGGGCCAGTCATTCCAGTTGTAAATTTTCAAATATAAACCTTGTAGCCTACAAAATATACATTTCTTGACCATTAAGGGTAAACCCACTCTATATCCGTATACATGTACGTGATATTTTAGCAATGATAATCTGAATGTTATTGCTACATCAGGCAACAACAACCTTTAATCAAACTCTTATACAGCTTTTATATTAATCTACAATGTATCTTAGAAATAGGTTGTTTACTAAATCATTATAGAATTAACCAATGCCCCGAAAAAGATGAACGGTGAAGAAGAAAACTAGCATTCACCTAGAAAATGTCCAGTTGCAGACCATGAGATTATTTTTTGAAGATTTGCCACTGAAATGACCGGCTTGGTTATTGAGCCAGTCATTCCATTGGTAAATTTTCTAAAATATCTCATATTTGTCTGAAAATGGACATTTCTCAAAACCTCTGCAAAAGTTGGTTTATCCCGCTTTAGTGTTAAAGGACTAAAAGGATTAAAACACAGCCAACTGTTGAATTGTAAAGAAAATTAAAATCTGCCACAGTAAGTGTTAACAGCGTGTCCTGTTGTTTTTATATATGCTATTGATTGGGCCAGCTTAGGACATCATTGCTCAGCAGTTATACTCGAGCTGAATTCAATTCACATAGGTGTGGTGATAAAGATCAAAGGACAATGCCATTTTGGTATAGCAGACAACATTTTAAAATAATTAAACTAGTGTACTGGAAAGCTGTTGAACATTTTGAAACTAATATGACTTTAAAAAAATTTGCTGCGATATGAAGCAACAGCTTTTGAAAGTAAAATTACAAATGTAGTAAAGTACTCAGCAGATTATCTGATCAGGATCAATTTGCCATTGCATCTAATGAAAGAAAGAAAATTTCAAAATATTAAAATTCCTACATGTATTTCAAATTAAGCAAACATCAAAGCTGATGGACATTTGGAGGCTAATTTCACTGGAAAGTGTTATATTGCCCTATGGTAGATGGCGGATTATCTTATCATAGAAAGTCAATGCTCTAAGGAACTCAATAAATATGGTAGCAAAGCTTTCAGTCAAATTAGTTTCAAAACATTCAACCAATTATTTCTTACAATAAGATTAATGTTTGTTATATGGCATGTCTGGGTTGAAAGGGTTAGAGGAAGAAATATATATGTACATCAATGAAGGCTGTGGAATTAAACTAGTGTCTTGTTATTTTGAGAACAAGTTGATTGAAATTTGTTATTGCGTATGGTCGCAGCAAAATTCAGTCAAATTTGTTATAGAATTTTCAGCAGATTTTATATTTTATATCTGAAATGGATTCAGTTATGTCAGTATATTATATCAGTGGTTATAGTGGTATTCTGTTTCTACTATATATCTCAATTTGGTTGACTAAATTACACCTTTTATGATGACATTAATGTTCACATAGTCCTTCATAATAATTATCAGTCAAAGTAACTAATGTAGCTGAAATGTAACTTTAGTTACATTATGCAAAGTAACTGAAATGTAGCTACATGTAGTTACATTGCTCAACGAATGTAATTGTAACTGTAACTGACATAGTGCAATGTAACTGTAACTAGTTGCATTTAAATGTAACACCCCAGGCCTGACCATAACAGATGTGATTGAGAATAAAATCTCAAACTGGTACCCGTCTATATGTGTATTTGGAACGCCAGCCCCGATGGGCTCACCACTCCTTCAGCGAGATAAACGAAAACGTCGGATGGTGTTTTTAATTTTACAATTCGAAGGCCGAAAATATTGCCAAGCGCAATGTAACTAGCTGTTTGCTAGTTGTAGTGATGACCGTAGCCATCACGGGCCGATCTTCAGTATGGTCGGCACACTATCAAAATCACACTAAATAATAAATATTCGAGTCCAAACTATGCTCAATCGTAGTACTCGTTTTATTCATGAGATAAAGGGGATTTCCCTGTGAAACTTTATCGGAATTTGACAAATTGTAAAGTTTACTAATGCACTTCCTGCCAGATTTAAGCCATTTACGTCCCTAAAACAATGTTAAATGCTGAAAATAGAATATTTTGTGATGACTTTCTACCTAATACTATCATTATTAGTCATTTGACGGCTTTAAAAGTGATCGAAATGGCTAGAATTTAGACAATATGGTGGATCGCATTTTGCAATTATTCCCCAGAGGGGGGTAATTGAATTGACGCTATTGAGAAATGTCTATGGCTACAGTAAAATGTTTGTCTGCTTCAATAACCGTGAAATAATAATCAAGTCTTTCTTTATTCAAATCCAAACACTATAATGAGTTTACTTCGCTTTGGTTTTACCAAAAATTGTGATTTAGCCGACGGTGATGGAATGGCCAAGACAGATGTGGCTGAGGTGCCTGAAAAAGTATCAAAATCATCCGATGTGACGAAATCTACTGATTATGAAAAAGACGTTCGTGTTAGAAAATTTCTGAATGTCTGGAGAGATGGTCGCTCATGGTTAGAATACAATGCTGATGGAAAGGTTATGATTTGTACCCTGTGCAAGAAATATAATAAAACTGATATTAGCTTTGTCAACGGTTGTGCAAGCTTGCGAATTGGTGTGGTCGTTGAAGTAAAAAATCAAACCTTCCCGAGGAAAAAATAGTGTATGAGTGAATTTGGTATCGTTGATAGCGCAAAATCGAGTGCATTAACATATCCAAAGTCACCTGAAATGGGCCTTGGGTTGAAAAATTCAGATTCGGTTAAATTTAGTTGATATTTTAGAGGCTAGACCAGTGGAAAAAATATTAAATACACATGGTATCATAAAAATTAAAAATTTTATAATGTCAAAATATTACTGGCCACCGCAGACAGTTCAACAATTGCCGTATATATTCTAGCAATTCATTTCTTACACATTCAAATTTCTTTGACCCAGATTTATACTGCGCTCACAAATAATCAAGCGCTCGCTCAACTGCTTTCAATATCACGGAAATGATAAAAGCGCACCATCATGTAAACCAGCGTTATTGTAACTTAGATTACATAAGCCACTTGTTCATTTAAAAGTTACGCTATTAATGATGTTGTAAATTATTTGGCTGAGTCGTGCATAATAAAGAGACATTATCCAAATCGAGGAATTAGTTATATAGGACATTTGTCCTATATTTTTACCATTTGTACCCAATGGCTGAAGAAAGCGGAGAAGAGTCGTTGAAATTTCCGAGAAGAGTGCTGTGTTATATGCAAATTGGGATTTGAGACTGAAAAGCCAGTTATAGTTACTAAAAATGCATTAATAAGTTTGATCAGCTATAGCGAATTATGCGGAGAAGTAGAATTACATACATATTTAAGTGAACACGCCAAAATCTCACCTATTGCAAAGGTATTGGTATATCAAAACTGTCGTCATGACTTTACTAACCCTAGAGCTGTAGCACACTCTAATGAAGTCAGTAACAGTCAATTACAACGCGCAAAGAATTTGCGATCCAGTACACCAACATTTAATTGGAAAGATGACTGCTTTCTCTGTGAATTTTCTGTGACTGTTTTTAGTCGACACCCAGGCAGAACAATTGTGCATGAAGTAACAACACTGCCCTTCAGAGACAGGCTTATAGAATGCTGTAGGAAAAGAGCTGATCCATGGTCTAATGATGTACAGAATCGGTTACATGGATGTTTTGACTTGGTTGCAGCGGAAGCTGTTGATCATGACGAGTGCTACAAAAGATTTGTGCTAATGAAGGGAGATAGCCTACCTAGTACTGGTGTAAAGCCGCAGGGGCAACCAGAAGATAGAGAAATCTGAGTTTGCTGTGAAACATTGTGTCATTGGCTTGAGACAGAAGGAGATGCAGAACTGTATACTCTTGTAGAACTTTACATTAAGCTGATAGAGTTATGTAAAGATTCTGAGGTATATTCAATTAAGAGACTTAAGCAAAAGCTCATAGACCACTACAAAGAATTTATCTTCTTTGCAGACATTAGTGGACGTAAAAGTGTCTGCTTCAGAAATATGGCGAACTACATAATTAATGATAAATGGTACTGTAACAAGAAAGCGAATCTCAAAGTGGAGGTTGAACGTATAGTTATAACTGCAGCTCAGATTATTCGCACAGAAATCAGAGATAAGGTGTATAATATAGAGGGGTACCCAACTAATGAGGATATAAGCGACATTGCCAAAGGCAAACAATGGGTCCCAAAATGCCTCCAGCTATTTTTGAAAACGCTTATTTCATCAGAACTGAAACAGAATAGTATTGGGCAGTCCATCCTACAGGCAACACGACCAAGATCAGTTATAGTTCCCACATTGTTTGGGTTAGGTGTTGAGATGGACCGCATATTCGGTTCAAAGTGGTTAATAAATGAGTTGTCAAAGTTGGGCTTCTCTGTGAGTTATGATGAAGTGACCAAATATAAGGAATCTAATTCAAAATGAGAATCTTGATAATTTATTTTCTAATTATTTTCCTGATACATTTACTCATGGGGTGCAACCATGTTGACCATAACGTCGCAACATTGGATAGACAAGGAACCTTTCATGGTATGGGGATCATAGCTATTTCAACTACTGACACTCCATTAATTCCGCAAGAACCCGCAATAGAAAAGCAGAAACGTATTACAGTTGGTGAGTTAGTAAGACATAAAGAGGTACCCATAGTGCAATACATAGCTCTACCTGAGCATGGGTTATCTTCAACAATATACAAGCCCATTCTTCAGCTACAAACACCTTACACATTGGCTCCAGAAATATATTCTGACTTGCTATGGCATTCTGTTTGGTTTTACAGCAAGGCGGCTAGACCTAGCCCAGGCTGGTCAGGCTATATGCAGCACATATTTTCTGGCAGTGAGCATTTGAAATCGGATATACATGTACTGTTTCTACAAATTATAGATTTAAATCCATCAGATGACATGTGCATTTATTCAACACTTCTATATATCCAAAATCAGGATGAAAAACTAAATGGAGTCACTCCGTGTTTAACATTCGATCAACCACTGTGGATCAAAGCACTCAAAATCATCAAAGTGAAATCAATAAATGCTCTATGCAGACTCTGTGGTTTTCACACTATGATTAGCTTTTTAGATAGTATTGGCTCATTGATGAGTGGCTCTGGATTGGAAGAGGCCTTGGAACATGTCTATGGTCCAAATGCAGTCACCCACATGATTACAGGAAAAGCTGCGGCAAGGGCTTTGTGGGGACACTTTTTAGTAGAAGCTGCACTAGTTAATCAATTGGTGAAAGCTGTTTTACCGCCTACATAAATTCAAAGTGAAGCATTGGCACAGAATAGAGAGGAATATCTGCACATAGATCTGCCACTCGAAACAGTTAATGTCGAAACAGAAGACTCCCATATGCCATTGGATGAAATAATAGATACTGAGACGGAAAATCTCCTTCATTTCAGATGAGACATCAGATATGAATAGCAGTGAACCTTCTTGCAGTGCTGAGAATGTGTGGGAAGAAGATAAGTTAGACAATGCTGCATTGGATAAACTATGTGATTTATATCGGGATTGAGTAAAAGACCTGTGTACCAGTTACAGATATTGGTGCATCAAAATAACTTGTGGAGTTGCAGAGATGTTTGATGAAGTACAAGGATAAGCTTGGAACGAGTTCCCGAACAGCCAGGCTTTGGCTGCAGTATATAGAATATGTGGAAACAATCAAACTTTTCAATCGTGCTGAAAGAACTGGAAATTGGAGGCTGCACCGTGTTGTGGTCAGTAAAATGATGAACCTGTTTGCTGCAACAGGTCACATTAATTATGCAAAAAGTGCCAGACTACTTACAGCTAATGTTAGTTACCAGAAGAGCATCCATGGTTGTATCAATGCTTCATCAACGATGGCTACCATACTGTCCAGAGGAGTAGTAGATAATGGGCAGGACTCTGGACGGATCTAGCAATTGAGCAAGTTCTGATGCGATCCATTAAAAGTTGTGGTGGGTTGACGAGAGGAAGAGGAATAACAGAAAGTGTCCGTCTGCAGTGGATTTACAGCATGCACAAATGTGCTGCGGTGCATACTGCTATGACAAGCTTAACACAAATTAAGCATACCACTAGTGAGAAACACATTGAGTTTGGAGCAACAAGAAGTAGGCGTGATTTCAGTGACTTGAATAGAGTGTGCGAGTGGTTTAATTAACATGAACCATTTAATTTGAATGAACCAAGATTACGCTCTTTGGCTTCTGGTTTAGTTGCTACTAATGGGGGTAGTGTAAATTGTGATGATACAGAGGAAGTGAACAATTCATAGCAAACTTTAAAATGTAAATATCCTAGCTGCAACTGTCAAAAGAAATGACCAGGTTAGATCATTGCAGTATCTGTATCCGGAGTATCTGTATCCGGGTATCAAAGATGACCAGCAGAAATTACACATGAATCCAACAACATTGTTAAGAGGATATGATTCCATGTTTTTCATATGAACTAACAGCAATACCAACATCCTTGTTCAAAGATTGTGCCATGAGGAAAACTGGCAAGGCACAGTTAGTAAAGACGCTTCTGAAGGATGCATCTCCTTCACAACCAGATAGCCATATGATGTTTGTTCTTGACGGGAGGGTGCACTTCTTTATAGAGTTAGATGGAGAACAAAGAACACATACAAGGATATAGTTGAACAGTATGTGAGTTATGTCAAAATGATGTATCGAAACTCTTGCATTGTTTTCGATTGTTATGAAGAGGGTCCCTCGACAAAGGATCATGAACACCAAAGAAGGGGTGGTAGAACATCAGCTGACATTCAAGTAAAGGAGTGTATGGAGATGTGCAACAATCAACAAATATTTCTGTCAAATGAGAGCAATAAGAGCCAATTCATTAAATTGTTGAGTACCTACTTAAAATCTGACGGCCACCATGCCTACATCAGTAAAGGTGACGCTGACACAATGGTAGTTTCCAATGCCCTCAGAATTTCAAGGCAAGGAGATGCAGTTACTGTTGTTGTAGCAGACGATACGGACATCCTAGTTTTACTGATGTATCGCTGGAAACCTGATATGGCTGATATATACTTTAGATCAGAGGCCAAGAACTCTCTTAAGAAAGGACTGACAATCTGGAGCATTCGTGATGTGGTTGGAAAGATTGATGCAAATGTAATGTGACACCTTCTTTTCGCTCACGCCTGGACTGGATGTGATACCACGTCTGTAATATTTGGCCATGGGAAGTCCAGCTTGTTAAAAAAACTACAGGAATCAGAAGTGCGTCCACTATCGTCCATAATGAGTGACTGTGAAGCAACAGCAACTCATGTTGGTGAGGCAGGAGTGCGTTTATTTAGTGTCATGTATGGTGGTAAGAGCTTTGACTCTCAACAGATTAAGGTACACAAGATTCATGGAGATGACTGCATCCTGTAGAACAGCCATTGAGCCACAGAAGCTGCCTCCTACTGAAAGAGCAGCGTTTTTTCACAGTTCACGTGTTCATTTACAAGTCATTGTGTAGAAGACACTCAGAGGCATGCCTGGATCCAGCGCATTGGGTTGGAACCTAGAGGGCAGAGTTAAAACCAATCATGACAGATAGAGATGCAGCTCCAGGAAGTTTGCTGAAGTTTTAGTCGCTGTAAATGCAAATTATCTTCAAAGAATCCATGTAGTACCAATATCTGCACGTGGTAAAAATGGATTAAAGTGTGTGGCAGTCTGTTGCGACTGCAGAGGTGAAGGTTGTAAAATGCTGCAGAAATATGTTTAATTTCTGATAATGAAGATGATAAAAGTTTGGAAAATGAATATAAATTGGTTTAAGCAGTGACTAAAATATTTGCATAATTTCTTTCTGTGGAATTTCTTGAACTGGACGTACACGTTTATTTATTAATTAAGTTTTCATGGCTAATATCCCATCACAAGTATAGCACCTGTTTCTGAGGTGAGGAGTTATGTGCTACTACTACTACTACTACGACTACGACTACTACCACTACCACTACTACTACTACTAGTTTAATTTAGGTTTTTATAGCTGCAGATATCCCACCTTAAGCATAGCAAACCATCAGAAAACCCATTGATGGCACTGGTAAAATGCCCACATAATTCAAATGGCTCTCAAAAAGTTTCCCCACGGACAATTTTATGCGATTTTGGATATGTTATTGTGCTCGAAATTACCCTTCAAATGGTACCAAGTTAGCGTCTACACCACACTAAATAACAAGCATAAAAAACATGAACACAGTGATGACCATTGCAAATCCATAGAAGCTGAAAATGCTGCAAAAGCACCACCTGGTTTGATTCCAATTGTAAAGGGGCTTATGCAAATGGAAAAGCAACAGCTGATTCGGCTAAAAAAAACCTGTTTACAACTGTATTGTATTTAGTGAAATCCAAAAGGCCATTTACTGATTTCCCTGGTCTCTTACAGTTACAGGATGTTAATTTTAGTGAAAATTTGAGCAATCATTATGCAAGTGATCTGAAGCTGAGCGTGGATTCTAACTCATGAGGAGAGTGAAAACTGACTGGCGGTCTAGGCTGTTACCCAGTACTACTAGTGAATTAATGTTATTAAGCCTAGAACCAACGACACTTGAGCAGTTTGATCCACTACCTGTTCTTAACAAATGGTGGGTTGATACCAAAACCACCAGGCGGTGGACCGATCAGTATGGCAAGCGGAAATTACAGAAAGACAGTGAAAGTTCTCAGTCTCAATCTGCTGAATTGGTCTGTTTGTCTGACAGTTCAACTTCTGAGTGCTGATTGACTTTAGTAGTTTTGACTTTTACAAAGTTATATGTTTATTGTTGACTTCTGTCCAGTTTCTGAATAATTCTCAGTATCTCTGGTCTATAATTTACAGTGCATACAATGACCCTTTCAACAACAAATCTCTGAAAAAGTAAACTCTGCAATGAATCATCTATCAAATATTTTGAAAGTAATATGACTGGAAAGCATTGCTGCCTTTGGCAGATATGACATCCAGTCAAATTAACTTCAAAATATTCAATAGAAATAGCATATGCTATAGTATTATACATTGCAAATAATCACTTTTGAGTGATTTGTTATTGAGAGGGTTAAAAAATACTAATTCTCCATAGTTAATGCAGCATTGCTGTTTCTGAGTAATTATTGTCTCGCCTGCGAATCAGGATTGAGACATAGGTATCACTTTTCCGGCGGCGACGTAAACTTTTAAGTTAAGTTTATATCTCAGCAATGCCTGATCCAATTAGAACCAAACTTGGGTGCATGGTAATATACATCAAAAGGAAGCAGTCCACCGATAAAAAGGCCATGCGGTCAAGGTTACAGGGGTCAAAGGTTACAGTATAATCTTTGTTAATATTTTACGTTAAGTTTTTGCGTTAAACAAAAGTTATTGCCTTGTATCTCAGCAATGCCTGATTTAATTGGAACCAAACTTGGGTACATGGTGACATACATTGAATGGAAGCAGCCCACTGATATAGCGGTCATGATGTCAAGGTTATGGGGGTCAAAGGTCACAGTATAATCTTTATTAATATTTTACGTGTAGTTTTTGCGTTAAACAAAAGTTTTTGTGTTATATCTCAGCAATCCCTGATCCAATTGGAACCAAACTTGGCTACATGGAGATATACATCGCAAGGAAGCAGCACGCTGATGCAGGCATCATGCGGTCAAGGTTATGGGGTCAAAGGTCACGGTATAATCTTTGTTAATATTTTACGTTAAGTTTTTGCGTTAAACAAAAGTTATTGCCTTATGTCTCAGCAATGCCTGATCCAATTGGAACCAAACTTGGGTACATGGTAATATACATCAAAAGGAAGCACCCGATGGCCAATTTGGCCGGCAGCAATCTTGGATTTAGGCTGATTTTAGGAAATGTCTTTCAAAATCTTCTCCGAAACCGCTTAGGGGATTGATGGAAATTTCATGAAATATGATCTAGGGCAAGCGCTGAACCAAGTTTGCTCAAGGGAACTTGATTGGTCAAATGGTTCGGCGGCCATCTTGGTTGGCCTAGTTGTAGCGAAAATGACTTTTTCTCCAGAATCGCTGAAGGGATCGGGCCGAAATTTGGCAGATATGATTATGGCCTAAGGGCGATTAAAGTTTGTTCAAGAGAAGTTGATCCATAAAAAAACATGGCCGCCGTGGGCCAATCAAAATATAGCATGTTTGGTGGCCATATTGGATTTTTTTATTTGATGGATTTTGAGGCCCAAATTGGTTTTGTATATGTTATGGGGTATTCTGAGCTCAGATTTGAAATTTTCGAAACTGTCGGATAAATGGTTTTGCGGACATCTTGCATCTTTTTCCCGCCTAAAGCTCCCATACTGAAGCAATGGGAAATTAAAAATGTTTTCTTCTGGAGAACTACCTGGCCGATTTCAATTATATTTGGCAGGAAGCATCCTTAGGGTGTAAAGATTCAAGTTTGTTCAAACGAACCCGATCGGCCAATTGGGCTGGTGGCCATCTTGGATTTTGGCCGATTTTTAGAAACGTCTAAAAATATTCTCTGAAGGCACTTATGGGATTGATGCATACCTGATGAAATATGATTTAGGGCAAGAGCTGAACCAAGTTTGTTCAAGGGAACTTGATTGGTCAAATAGTTTGGTGGCCATCTTGGTTGACCTACTTGTAGCAAAAACAACTTCTCCAGAACCGCTGAAGGGATCGGCTGAAATTTGGCAAATATGATTAGGGACTAAGAGCCATTGAAGTTTGTTCAAGGGAAGTTGATCCATCAAAAAACCTGGACACCATGGGCCAACCAAAACATAGCATGTTTGGTGTCCATAGTTGACTTTTTTATTTGATGGATTTTGAGGTCGAAATTGGTTTTATGTGTTTTGGTGTATTCTGATCTCAAATTTGCAATTTTCGAAACTGTCGGATAAATGGTTCGGTGGCCATCTTGTTGATAAAGAGCATTCTAGTTGAAATACCTATGGTCCAGGTGAGCGATACAGGCCCCTTGGGCCTCTTGTTATATGTATTTTTCATATGGTGCCAAGCAAAGTCTAAGTGTGTTTATTTAGAGAAACTTAGATTTTGCTTTTACTAAGCTATCCTTAACAAATTGTTCGTTAGGGCAAATCCCACCAGACCAAAAGAATGATGGCCCACCAAATCATTCCTACTCCCCAAATTGTGGATTTAACATCATTACCCCAAGCCAACAATATTTTAAGGATGGCCTTATATGGTGATATCTCATTGACAATTTCAAGTTCGTTTCTCTGTGTCTGAGCCATGGTTCCAAACCTTTCCCTGAAGCATATGCTTTCGGGGTTATCCATTCAGTTTCTCTGCAGAGAATGCCATCGGGGAGCATACATCAATCTATTGATTTGCCTTGTTTTCGATATTAGTGAATCTTTGCGCAACTTGAACAATGTATTGTGTCCATATGTGGACAATGAATTACCATAGAACACTGATGTGTAACAAAAATAGGTGCGTAGGTGCCTAATACACGCAGTAGTAGGTGCCTATGCTCCCTATGGTATTATTTCGAATAGTAATCTGACAGGAATTGATAGTGTGACGTCACAACTCTAGCTTGATAGCTGAAAACGTTTGGTTGTCAAGGTGGTTTGCTATCTGATTCTCATACGGGTCCTTTTGAGGGTATATACACCCAAAATTCAGCGTGGGACCCCCAAAGGTAATGACAGTGGGCCCCATGGAACCCCTGAAAATCTGTTAAACACTAAGTAGTTTTATAGGCGTTTGCATACAAATACCTCCCAAATCGAGCCAGGGACATACATAATTCATAGTTGTGGGTCCATGGTACCCTTTAACTTTAGCATGGATGAGATAATACTGCTTGGGAACTCCAAATTTTAGTTTTGTAACCCAAAGATTTCAGCTGGGGACCCCCCAGATTTCAGGGTGTGTGGTCCCTGGGCATACTAGGGCCTCCAAAATTTAGATACCATGAGAAACACTGGTTGCTATGTGCTTATGTTCTTCTAGTAAAGGAGAATATATACATGTATTATGATTGTCAAGTTAATCAGGTCAATGGGGTAGCTAGTCATCACAACAGCTTTAATCAATGGCCCGATCTCAACAAAATTTGGGTGGAACGATCCTGTCATGGTAGGCTTTTACATATCATACAAGAATCTTGATTAGTCTTTTTTTTTGGTGTCTGTCTTGGATTTTCGCAAAATTAAACACCATGTCTTTAAATCCAAATGGTTTAAACGTTAATGGTCCAGGTGAGCGTCACAGGCCCTTGGGCCTCTTGTATTATATTATATTAAATGTATATTATTATAATTGTAATTTTAGGAGTCTATAGCGACAATAGAATCAGAGCCACAAAATCCATTCACAGAGGTTCAAGTGCTACAGGGTCACACTGACATTGTGCGGAAATTACGACAGATAGATGAGAGGAGGTGTGTACGCTCTATTAACACATCATCATAATATTGGTATTTCACCCCGCTTTTGTGAAAAGAGTGGGGAGTATGTCTTTGCTTCCATCCATCCATCCCATCACACACAGGTTTGCATTCAATAACTTGACTTCTGCATGCAGTATCGTGACAGACATGTATGGAAAGGTTGGCTATGATGATGAGTGACTGTGTTCTACAGCTGTAGAAGTGAAAACTTCTTTTTGGGGCAATCAGTTTTTCTTCAAACTTCTCCTCTGTGTCTTGTCCACTGAAAGCGTCCTAAAACTCCTTTAGTTTCTTTATTCTCTTTAGATTACGTTCTTTGAGATCTGATCACAAAACACTTAGCAAGTTGAAGTAAACAAATAGCCCACAAATAGCAGCGTTATGATGCTTGTCATATTTTCAAAGTATTGAAGCCTATGAATGTATTGAAGCCTATAGGAAAAATACATTTGTGGCACATTTCACCATTTGTAAATGGATTTAACTAAATTTGACAGATATGTTTCTTTATGCAACATCTATTTGAGCTATGAATATGAAGTGGCCACGCCATTATTCTAAAACTAGATTGATCGGTCGATGACGCGTCATCGCAAATCCCCACATTCACCGCTTTGAACTTTTGACACACCCCACAACCCACCCCCGGAGGTGGAGCCAAATGTAAACATGCTTTTGCACACCGCAATCATATGGGTAACTCACATACCAAATTTGGTTGAATTTCGTACAATAGTGTCGGAGGAGTTGCATTGCAATCAGTTTCATGGCCTTTTGACCCCCATCCCCCACCCCTGGGGGTGGGGCCAAATGTAAATGTGCCCATCCACTCCACATTGATATGGCTAACTGACACTAAATTTTGTTGAATTCCATCCAATAGTGTCAGAGGAGTTGCACTACAATCAATTTTTTTACATTTTGACCCCCAACCCCACCCACCCCTGGGGGGTGGGGGTGTCAAATGTAAATGTGCTCATGTACTCCACATTGAAATGGGTAACCCACAGACCAAATTTGGTTGAATTCTGTCCAACGCTTTTGGATGAGATGCATTACAATCAATTTCAGCAGATTCAAATTTGACCTTTTGACCCCTCCCTATCGCCTGTGGGCGGAGCCAAATCTAACTGCCCTCTTGCACTCCGCAATCATATAGGTAGCGCGGATATTAATTTTGGTTGAGTTACATCTAGCAATTTCAGAGGAGTTGTGTTACAACTGATTTGACCTTTTGACCCCTGCCATGCCCCCCCCCCCCTGGTGGCAGGGCCTAATCTAAATTTCGTCTTGCAAATTGCATTCCTATGGGTAACCTACTTACCAAATTTGGTTCAATTCCACCCAACAGTTTGGGAGGAGTTAGCGTGACGGACAGAAAGACAATCAATTTGACCTTTTGTCCCCTGTCACGCCCCCTTGAGGGCGGAACCTAATCTATATCTCATCTTGCAAAGCGCATTCCTATTAGTAACCCACATGAATTCTGCGCAACGCTTTGGGATGAGATGCATTATAATGAATTTGACATTTTGTCTACTGCCACTCCCCTTGGGGCAGAGCCTAAGCTAAATGTTGTCTTGCAAAGCGCATTCCTATGGGTAACCCACATACCAAATTTGGTTCAATTCCACCCAGCAGTTTGGGAGGAGTTAGCGTGACGGACAGACGGACGGAGGCGATTACAATATCCCCGACATTTTTTCAAAACATGGGGATAACAAGGACCATAACTCTGGTTCATTAAGTCATTTTTAGCTCGACTTTATGAAGTAAATCAAGCTATTGTGATACCCTGCACTTCGTGCGGTGGTGGACGCGTTGTCCAATTTGTGGTTAGCTCAACTTTTTTGTTTATATCTCATGTTTGGTTAATCATAGGGAAGCCAAACTTGGACACATGATTCCTTATAATGACACAGCATCACACAATGACCTTGATTCAAAAGATTACGGTCACTAATCTTTGTAAAAACCTTGTTTCTTTCAACTTTAACATTTTCCGTTTAGCTCAACTTTTCTGTTTTATAATATCTCATGTTTTGTTGATCATACTGGGCCAAAACTTGAACACATGCCTCCTTATAATGACACAGCAAACTCACAATGACCTTGGTCAAAGGCCAAGGTCACTGTGACCTTGGCAAAAGCCTTGGTTCTTCACCCTTAACATTTTCCATATAGATCAACTTTTCTGATTATATCTCATGCTCGGTTAATCATACTGGACCCAAGCTTGAACACATGCCGCCGTATAATGATTCGACATCACACAATGATGTTGGGGTCAAAGGTCAAGGTCACTGATGCATAACATCCGTCGTCCGTCAGTCAACTTTTTGTATAACAGAATTTTGATTGATACATTTTTTGGGTGAAAACAAGATTTTATGACAAATTGACCGGAAATTGTCAAAATGCTACTCCTCATTAAGTGCTTGGTGGATCTTAACCTAATTTGGCTGAAATGGCGCTAATGTTTTTGGCTTCAGAACTGAATTTTGATTGGTCAGGTTTTTTGGGGGAAAAGCTTAGATTTTATGAAAATTTTACCGGGAATTGTCAAAACGCTACTTTTCATTAACCAGTTGGCGGATTTTCACTTACATGTACTTTGGCTGGAATGACCCTATGTGGCTTGGCTTCAAAACGCTACTCATCATTAACCGCCTGACAGATTTCAATTCTAGTTGGCTGGACATACCCTATCGTGCTAGGCTCCAGAAAATCTATTCAGAATTTTAAGGGTTCAATATTTTTGGTAAAAATCATAAATTTTATAATAAATTTACTGGGAATTGTCAAAATGCATCTCCTCCATAGGCACTTGGGCAATGTTGGTGGACTTTATCCAAATTTGGCAGGAAGAATTCTATAGTGGTAGGCTCTAGAATATCTTTTCAGAATTGGGTTGGTCGATTTTTTGGCGTCCATTTGGATTTTTGTGAAAATTTTCCAATCTAACTATTTAAAACACTACTTAATTAGTGTTCCGATTTCAATGAAACTTGATTGGAATCATTCTATGGAAGTAGGCTTCAACATAGCAAAGGAGAATTTTGATTGGTCAATTTCTTTGGTGGCCATCTTGGATTTTTCAAAAATTACCCGTCTTGTCTACTGGTATTTAAATGCAAATGGTACAAATGCTAATGGTCCAGGTGAGCAATACAGGTGCTTGGGCCTCTTGTTGATAAGGCTATTGATAACCCTTCTATATTTATTTTACATTTGAAGTCAAGCTTCATAGTTCATTACAAAATCGTAAAGTTGAGCCTCATGGTTGCATTGCAACCAGATTTCTGGTTTAAAGTTATCCTGAAGCAATAACATTAGGAAAATATTTGAAAATTTTAGTGACGATCATCTTCTTCTGAGCCGCCATTTTACTTTGATGTAGCCACCATTATTTGGGATTCTATTGTTCTCGTTGTCGCACCAAGTCCAGTATAAAACGATTCTCGTAATGCTAATGATAGTCATTGTACTGTTGATCTCCGAGGTTAGCGGATATACCTGTATAGCATGTAGTAAACGTACATGTATAGTACATATAGTTCGATTCTAATTGTGTGTTTTCTATGGTACATGTCCGTATGGCCTCAGTACAGCCATAGATGCATATGGCCTCGGTACAGCCATAGATGGATGATGGCAATGGGATGCGGCACCACCAACTGCAATGCTTTCTAGCCCACTTGGGTCTCAAAAGGTGTCCATGAACCCCAAGGGGACACATGAACCACGATTGAGACCATCTAGCTGTCAAAAAATTGACATATAAAACCATAGGTAACCCCCATGTCTACATGGGCACCTATATACTGACACCGCAGACACCGCAGCCAACGTTCAATGGCACAAATAACTCTGCCATCAGAACTGAGGTGCCCACACTGCCTGCCTTATCGGTCCCCTAGGGGGCACCACAGGTGACCTCACAATGCCCCCTACACACCGACATCACGGGCACTACAGCTGATGTTCTATGGCACAAATGACACCACCAGCATAACTGAGATACTCCTCACGGGGCACTGCCTCTGAGTCTCCCTTCGGTCCCTAGGGTGCCGTTAAAACAGAATCTGGTCATGTGGGTATCTGCACTTAGGGAACAGGCATTCACCATCATCCCCTGAAATGAAATTGGCACCTACATCGGTGATAGGGCACCTCGTAAAGGGGAACCGCGCCCATGACGGGTGTCCGAGCTAGAGAGAATAAAAGGAGGAGGCAAACAGCCATCCAACCATTCAGACTTTAAGTCCATTAAACACTCAGCGTAAGGTTATAAGAAGCCCAGCTCTTACAGAGATAATACGTTGTTATTAATCCCCCACATCTTATAGGTAGGTCAAGCTGACCTATTTTTCTCAGTTCTGAACATCATAGAAAATTCCTGTCAGTGTCAACACTTATTAGTATACCATGACCAAGATTGGTGTATGAATTGTATACTACTGGGCATTGGTGTGACTAGGTCATCCTGACATACTTTTAATGATTCACTGAATATTATAGAAATTATTATCTGGGTTGTAGTTTCAGGTTTTTTGTAGGCTGTAAACAAACTTGTGCTACTACTTTAATGAGTCACGATTCAGTGAAATTTCAAATAAATTGTTGTCTAGTCTGTGTTCTCAAAACTCTTGCCTCTATGATCACAAAACGTGGCGTATGTGTACATCTTAGGTTAAAGCTGTGAGATGTATCACACGTGTTCTACCATTCATGGGTCGCACAACATAATGGAAATTTAGTTAAGGGTGGTGCTGGGATATCTACAAGCTCTATGCAGTAGTGGATCACTAACAAATAGTTTTCTTAATAAGACCCAATAATAAAACATCAAACTACATTTTGAATTATTAGGGCCCCACACCAGAGTAAGTAATCACCGCATCTGTCTGTCTGTCTGTCTGTCCATCCATCTACAATATCTCATAAACAGTATCATACAGAGCCACTTCAGATATTTTAATGAAACTTGGTGTATGCCTCAGTTATGATACACAGATGGTGTCTTGAAGGATTCAAGTTTACAGGTCCAAGATTTTGGGTGAAAAGGGGGATTTAACACTTTAATGCAAAAACTCACAATTTTGATTTTTGTCAATTTTCTCGTAAACACCACATCATACAGAACCGTATCAGATATTTTAATAAAACTTAGTGCATGCTTCAGTTATGATACACAGATGTACCTTTTGAAGAATTCACATTTATGGGTCCAATATTTTTGGACAAAAATGGGCTTTTTAATGCAAAAACTTTTTGTCAATTTCCTCGTAAACATCATATCATACAGAATCGGTTAAGATAATTTAATGAAACTTGCCAGGTGGCGTCTTCATAATGGGTAGATGTGCCTTTTGAAGGATTTACCTTTATCGGACCAAGATTTTTGGGTACAAATGCCTTTTTAATCCAAAAACCCATAATTTTTGTTAATTTTCTCGTAAGCACAATATCATAAAGAATCGTTTAAAATAATTTAATGAAACTTCGCATATGCCTCATTTATGATCCGCAAATGGGCCTTCTGAAGGATTCACCTTTATAGTTCTAAAATCTTGGGTGAAAATGGTTTTTTTAATGCAAAAACATGATTTTTGTCAATGTTCTCGTAAACAGCATAACATACATGTACGGATTTGCTTAAAATAATTTTATAAAATTTGGAGGGGCCTTCTTTATGATGGGTACATGTTCTTTTTGAAGGATTCACCTTCATAGCTCCAAAATTCTGAGTGAAAATTGGCTTTTTGTTACAAAAACTTTATTTTTATTTTTTTTTTATCATTTTTTTTAATTTTCAGCTATAATTAGACCAATGGAGGAATCTAGTGCAGGGACTGATTGATTCCACCATGTGCAAAGAGTGGGTGGAGCTTAGCTAGAGATGGGAGGGGCATTGCTAAAACTGGATTCCTCCATTATGTTGAATCATTTGAGAATTACGTGTTATGTAGGCTTAGCCCTTTAACCTTCGAATTTCTTTTTAAAAAAACCTCAAAATGTCCATTTGCAAAACAAGAAAAGACTGTTTTTGAAAATTTACAACTGGAATGACTGGATCGGTTATCGAGCCAGTCATTCCAGTGATAAATTTTCAAAAAGTATTCTCTTGGTTTGCAAATGGACATTTTATGTAAGAAAATTTATGATATGGGTGTTAAAGTGTTAAGAGCGATGAGTATCAGGCAACAGAGCGTCAAGGCCATTGGGCATCTTGTCAGTTTATTGATAGTTGTAATAGAAGAAAGGAAAAAAAATTTCTTGCAAACAATCCCCCCCCTCCTGTTTTATAGAGATGATAGACAAACAAGTGAGCATGCTCTGCTCTGTAGTTGCGACCTACCAGTTTCAGCATCTGACAAAAATGTTAAAACATTTGACAGACAGACAACTTTGTCAGACATGTAAACAAATTGGACAGACAGAGTTAGACTTATACAGCGCTGCACCTTAGCCTATGCCCTAATGTAAATGCATGTGAAATTGTCACGGGCATGCTGATCTGACTGGTCAGTCATCTACCCTCATAGACTTTTTCTGTGTCTGCACAGAATATGGGTATCCAAATTTCAGTGAGAGCACACTGTTTTAATAATTAGCATAGCCTTGGATGGCATTCACCTCAAAATGCTAAGTTACAACACTGTCATGCCATACTATAGTTATGAGCCGCAACTAAAGATAATGCAGTCAGGATTCCACAAACAAAGAATGTGTATAATCTACCTAATGGTGGTTGACATGGTAGAGTGGGGTAGGTTTGCACGATTATTGCGTTGAGTGATCGCGATCGATTATTTAAAAATAATCGTGATTTAACTCGATTAATCAGCTTGGGTACAAATTACCAAGACATAGCAACAAACGAATATCAATAACGAAAGATGCTATGGTGTTGAGAAAAGTTCATTTGCAGGGTAAGAGAAGCCTATTTCTGAAAATGTAGGACTGGAATGGCTCACTCGATTCTCTAGCCAGCCATTCCAGTCCTACATTTTCAAAATAGACATCTCTTGCTCTGCAAATTGACATACATTCACTAAGAAAAATGTCATATTGGAAAGTAATTAAGTTAGGTTTTGAAATATTTTATGCAATAGACGATATTCACGATTATTTAATTTTTAATCATATAAATTCACGATTTAAAACATAATCCCGATTTTCGATTTAATCACGTAATCACGCAAGCCTAGCGTCTGGGGGTCACGGATTCTGAACCATCCCTGATTATCATTCTTATCTTTGTAGTGTCTTATCGTTAACAGGTGTATCTCCGCTGGTGATGATAATACAGCCATTGTTTGGGATATCAAGGTACGTCAATCAGCTGTATATCTGCTATCTGTATGGAGGCGCTAGCATCTGCAAGCTTTAAACCGGAGCACTCTGATGTCAAAATTTTAATTTTTCAAATTGAATTAAAAGATGAACAGGTGTTCATTTTTCAACAAATTTGGTGGGAGATGGTGCTGTCGTAGACACCAACATCGTCCACCAAAATTGTTGAAAAATGTACACCAGTTTCTTTGCAATTGACACAATAAAAGATAGAATATTGACATCAGAGTGGAAAGGGTTAATACACAATTTAGCTCATTAATGGTTAATATTATTCAAAGAAATATCCAGCTGCCACCCGAGAGATGAATATTTTAGAAAATTTAGCACTGGAATGGTTGGCATTTAGAGATTTTCAGCCATCATTCAGAGATACTGATGCACAGACTTCACTTTAGAGACCAGACTGGGTCTCCTTAGTGTGACACTAAATTCCCACCATTACGGGTCAAAGATTAGATGAGTTCTGCTTGACGTCATATTATAATAGGAATGAAATAAAACATGGCATGATATCGTCATGATAAGGATTCCCACTACCATCAAACAATCACAACTGACAATACAGCATGCGTTAGAGTTTCTTCAAGTGAGCAGTTGTGCTATATAGACTATAGTTCAGCTTGCTAAACTGGGACAAAGTCTTGGATGTTCTTCATTTTCATATAGCATTCTACAGCTTTATGTCAGCAGGCAATGTCTGTCCACTTTTTTTACCCTGCCAAAACAATTGAGGTTGGGGGAGGTGTATTATGTGATGGCGTTTATGGGCAGGCAGGTGGCAGAGTCGTTTCCACACGATAACCCCGCTACCGTTTATTGGATAGCTTTGAAACTTCATAGGATGATTGGACTAGGTCTGAGGAAGAAACCTATCGAAAATGATAATGATTAGAAATCCAAGATGGTCACCAGTAGTCATCTTGAAAATGGGTTTCCGTACGATAACTCTGTTATTGTTTATCGGATCGCTTTGAAACTTCATAGGATGATTGGACTAGGTCTGAGGAAGAAACCTATTGAAATCAACAATGAACCGAAATCCAAGTTGGCCGCCAGCCACTGGTGGCCATCTTGAAAATTGGTTTCCATATGATAACACAGATATCGTTTATCGGATCGCTTTGAAACTTCATAGGATGATTGGACTAAGTCTGAGTAAGAAACCTGTCGAAATTGATCATTCGAAATCCAAGATGGTCACCAGCTGACGCCGGCCATCTTGAAAACGGGTTTCCGTATGATACATGTTTACGTCCGCTATCGTTTATCGGATAGCTTTGAAACTTCATAGGATGGTTGGACTAGGTCTGAGGAAGAAACCTATCGAAATCGACGATGATTCGAAATCCAAGATGGCCACCGGTGCCCATCATGAAAATTGGTTTCTGCACGATCACCCTGCTATCGTTTATTGGATCGCTTTGAAACTTCATAGGATGATTGGACTAGATCTAAGGAAGAAACCTATCAGACCCGACGTTGATACGAAATCCAAGATTGCCACCAGCCACTGGTGGCCATCTTGAAAATGGGTTTCCGTATGATAACTCTGTTATCGTTTATTATTATCGTTTATTGCTTAGCGGGATGTTTAAAGTGCAGTGACTCTGAATTTTCATTTTGCACATATCATCATCTCATGTTTTAAACATGCAATAACCGGACTTTATTTGCGGGAGTAGAAAACCTCTGCTCTCCAGGACGCATTCTCAGCACTTATACCAAGGCAACACACTCACTACTACCCCTGTTTACTAGAGCACACGACTGACCTGCTCTATGATGCCACTACGGACATAACGTCACCAACACCACCATTGTGATGTCATCCATGAACCTGTTTCCATTACGGATGTGACATCATCAATGTGACGTCATCCATGTACCTGTTTCCAATGCAAACGTGAGATCATCCACTATTCTGTTGCCGTGACGAGTGAGTCATCACCGTTGCCATCAATGTGATGCCATTTGCATCATACTACCACCAACGTCTGGGACGTCACCACTTCCAGCGATGTGCTGTATTTTAATAACATCGTGTTTAGTTTCATCCATTTGACTGGTTGCTCATTCGTGACGAGCCCGTGTGATGACCTGACAATGTGTAACTACTGAGTTTGACTAAGACGCTTCCCCTGAGCTCAACCCCATTTATGCAGTCAATCCTGTATTCACCCTTTCACACCATTGGTAGGGTTACCTTTATGTTTCACTGGATTAGGAACTCCCGTGTTATACTGTCCCCCAAATATAAACATTCATGTCAATATATAATCACTTCATAAACCCGTTTTACCTGTCCAACCACATTGACAGGAGCTGAACAGAGCCATGTTATTTAACTCTCTAACACTTTATTAACTGCGCTAAGTTGTTAGCATTAGTTAAGCTAGCCTGCTTATGAGAGATCACTGAAATGCAATGTTTTGTGATTTGCTATATCCACCCATGTTTGCATTGTGGGTGTTAATTTGTGTTGACTATTGGTGTTTGACAAGATATCATTCATCGTCTTACATACAAGTGTGACATAATATTATACTTATAGATTGTCACACCATAAGGTGACAGCCATGACATCATAGTATACATAGTAGACAGATCTGTCATCCAAATCAAGTTTAGTATACCTTGGACATTTTATGACATCCTGATAATTACATCATAGCATAATACGGCCGATGATGCCCTGATTATTACGTCATAACTCTGTAAAAATGCTGTGGTGTCATAATGTTTACGACATAATGCGATAGGTTATTGGTTTGATTCTGACGACACAATACGTCATCAACTAGCTGGTCATAATTTGGGTCAATGGTCATGGTTGCCTGAACAACTGGAAGTCGCCTTAAATTCCATAGTGTTCCCGTTGAGCGGACATTAGTTCAATTCTACTGTTCATAGGGGGTACAACTATGTTGTCAAATTATAGGTATAGACTGTCACACCATAGGGTGACAGTCGTGATGTCACAGTACAGTCATGATGTCACATCATCAGCCGTGACTTCACAGTATTGTTTTCAAAAGTCGCATAGTTTTTAGAACTTTACATTATTTAGACAGCATATCACTATTTCTATCAGACATTAAAGTTCTCGTGTCCCATTAAATATAGACCCTCTTGCACGAGATATGAGATGCCTGCTGATTCCTCTTCAATTAATCCAGCATGCTATACTACCCAACATGCAACTACCCAGCATGCAATTTCCTGACTCCATACTTGTTGTAACTATTGGAAGCCATATTCGTTTAGTCTATTGTCTGTTCAGCGCAAGTGTGTCAATGTCAAGAAGAAATTTAGAGAAAGCTTTTATATATATTTTGAGAATAATAAGTGAATGTAAAATTATTGTCAAAATAATTATTAGGTAATGCGATTTTTACCTGGTACAGATTTGATACTAAGGTCAATGAAAACTGTTGCTACAAATGTACAACAGCTTTCAGTCTATATATTCTAAAATAATCATCATAATTTTAGTCAAATCTTGCTATGGATTGGAATAGCAATTTGACTGTAAGTTGTTGGTTTCTATACGCTTTCTCGACAAGAGTGAATGATTAGCAAACGGCGTGTGCTTCGTTGACAGATTTGTGCATTTGTTTGAAATGCATTGATAGCTAGGCGAAATATTTCCTTCGTGCAGGCAAAGCGTATTTTGGACATATACTCACTCTACTTAGATAGTAATACTGAGTGCTGTGTGATTCTATGGACAACAATTTGATAATGTTGGTGCCTTAGTCAGCAACAACTTAGTCAAATTACTCTTCAAATCCGTAGCAAGTGTTATTTTTTAATACATAGACTGAAAGCTGTTGCAGCAACGGTTCAATACAATTTTTATCAAATATATAGCAGGTTGTAATTGCATTGCATACTAATTATTTTGACAACAATTTGACTGAATGTTGGTACTGTCATTGATAGCAACAACTTTTATGCAAAATGCTGTCAATGTATATAAAAGCTTTCTCTAATTTTCTTCTGGACATTGACACACTGTCTCTGAACAGTATTTGAAATGCAGGCTGTCGAAAGTACTATCGTGAATACGCCCTACGTGCACGATTACGCTTCCAGACCTAGAGGACAAATGACTATTTGCACGTGCAGGCGGTTTGTTTTTGTTTGAGAAATCCTGGTCTTTACAGACAATAGACTAACCGAATGTGGCGTCCAATAGTTGCAACGATTATGGAGTCAAGAGCATTGCATGCTGGGTAACATTGCATGCGGGGTAGTATTGAATGCTAGGTAAATTGACCGGGCATCTTATATCTCGTGCAAGTGTCTATTTAATGGGACACGAGAGCTTTAACTTTAACAAAACTTAGTCACTACTGACGTTACCATTTTTGTCTTGCCTGTGTACACTGTGTCACACCTATTCTTTAAATGTCAATAAAGCTTGTTAATTTTGGTTGGTCAATATTTACTTCAGTGTGCCCGTTATTCTTGATAGCCATTCTTTTACCTGTCACCAAATAGGTGACACCCAAGACACTCCCCACAATCTTATTATGTCATATTGTCATAGGTCGTACTGTCTTACGTTAGTTACTCATGTTAGTATAGGGGACAAATTGTTATAAATCAACTGCTTTAATACATCACTTTCAAGCTTAAGGTGAACTTAAGCTGCTGTGATGAATCGATGTTGAGGTTTGCAAAGCCAATCCTTCATTCTTGCTTTTACCCTTAGACTGTTGACAACTAGATTTAGACATCAATCAAGCTTAGTCAACATGATTAAATTCAGTCTGTAACACCGGAACTCAGCATGAATTTAGGTAAGGCTTTGTTGCAATACGCATGGCGACCATCTATTGACAGTCCCCCATCAACTTTTGTTTAAAAACGCTACTCCTCATTAACCGCTTAGTGGATTTCAACCTAATTTGGCTGGAAGGACCGCATGCGCGTAGGTTTCAGAACTTTTATTGGCCGATTTTTTGGATGAAAGTCTGATTTTATGAAAAATTTACTGGAAATTGTCAAAACGCTACTTTTTATTAACTTCTTGGCAGATTTCAACTTACTTTGAGTGGAAGGTGCCTGTGGGGCTAGGCTTCAGAACTTGTATACAGAATTTCTCATTGACCGCTTGGTGGATTTCAACATACTTTGGCTGGAAGGACGTTATGTGGCTGTGCTTCAGAACCTATATACAGAATTTTGTATTTAAAAAAAAAAATGTACTGGAAATTGTCAACGCTACTCATCATTAACCGCTTGCGGACTTACTCTGGCTGGAACAACCCTAGGGGCTAGGCTTCAGATCTTTTATACAGAATTTTGATTGGTCAATTTTTGGGGGTGAAAATCTTCGATTTTTATGAAAAATTTACCGGAAAGTGTCAAAACACTACTCATCATTAACCGCTCGACAGATTTCAGTCCTTGTAGGTTGGACAGACCATATCACGATAGACTCCAGAACATTATTCAGAATTTTAATGGGTCAATTTCACTGATGAAAATCATAAATTTTATGAAAGATTTAGCGGAAATTTTCAAAATGTATCTTCTCCATAACTACTTGGTGGATTTTATCCAAATTTGTCTGGAAGGATTCTATAGATGTAGGCTCTAGAACATCTATTCAGAATATTTGTTTGTCGATTTTTTGGTGGCCATTTTGATGTTTTGAAAACTTTCCAGAACCATTTAAAACGCTACTCCTTAGTTAGAGGCCAGATTTCAACGAAACTTTGGGTGGAATGATCCTATGGCTGTAGGCTTCAACCAGAATCTTGATTGGTCAATTTCTTTCATGGCTATCTTGAATATTTCTAAAATTATCCATCATGTCTGCCGATATTGAAATACAAATGGTTCAAATGCTAATGGTCCCGGTTAGCGTTACAGGCCCTTTGGCAAAAATGTGATTGGCTAATTCAAATGTGATTGGCTAATTAAAAGAATTTAAGTACAGCCATAGAGAAAAGACTCTTTGAAAACACATCACTGGAATGACTGGCTCGCGAACTGAGTCTGTCATTCCAGCGAGTTCTCTTGGCCTGCAAATGGACATTCCACACGCAAGTATTTTGATATTCTAGACCAAATATTGAATAGTGAAACCTGTTTGATTGAAAGCTGCTACTAGCAATGAATTGTATGTACTGGTTCACATTGGTGCTTACATCGTATACTTGCAGGCCTTTGGTATATAGTGCTCTATATTAATGTGCTTGATTGTTTAACTTAACCCGTTAACACTCATATCAGCCAAAAACAGCTTCTCTAGCCGTCTTGTGAAATGTCCATATGCAGACCAACAGAAGACTAGTTTTGAAAATTTACCACTGGAATGACTGGCTCGATAACCGAGCCAATCATTCCAGTGGTAAATTTTCAAATAATATCCTCTTGCTCTGCAGATTGACATATTCTTAGACAAAATTGGAATTTTCCTGAAAAAATTTAAGACTTAAAGGGTTAATAAAACAATGTATGTTTTAGATTTCACATTATGTGTCGTGACGTGTAAGACGTCACACGTGAGACCTAATATCTGAAATAAACTATTGCTCAATCTCAGTGGAAGCAGGCAGTAAAACAGCGCATTGCGCATGTCCACTATATGTAAATATGTGAAAAATACCTACGTTTTCGCCTCTCTTTTGCAAATATTTTAACAAGGATTACGTATTTAATCCTTCAAACCATCATCCTGGCATCCTTTACCAGTGATGAAGATTAGCAGTCACTCAGTAGCCCATGGCTACTAGGTTTTAGGCTGGGGTACAAAAATTTCAAACTTACTAGCTCTTGCCGGGGTATTATGTAATGTCGCCATCCATCCGGGCGGGCGGGCGTGCGGGTGGCAGAGTGGTTTCCGGATGATAACTCTGTTACCATTTGTCGGATCGCATTGAAACTTCATATGGTGGTTGGACTAGGTCTTGGGAAGAAACCTATCGAAATCGACGATGATCCGAAATCCAAGATGGCCACCAGCCACCGACATCCATCTTGAAAATTGGTTTCCGGATGATAACTCAGTTACCGTTTATCAGATCGCTTTGAAACTTCATAGAGTGGTTAGACTAGGTTTGAGGAAGAAACCTATCGAAATTGACAATGAGCTGAAATCCAAGATGGCCACCGGTGGCCATCTTGAAAATTGGTTTCCAGATCATAACTCTGTTATTGTTTATCGAATCGCTATGAAACTTCATAGGGTGGTTCGACTACCTCTGGTGAAGAAATCTATCGCGATTGACAATGATCCGAAGTCCAAGATGACCGCCAGCCACCAGTGGCCATCTTAAAAATTGGTTTCTAGATGATGACTCCGTTACTGTTTATCGGATCGCTTTGAAACTTCATAGAGTGGTTGGACTGTCTAAGGAAGAAACTTATCGAAATCGACACTGATCCGAAATCCAAGATGGCAACTAGCCGGCCTGCCATCTTGAAAGTTGGTTTCTGGATGATATCTCTGTTACCATTTATTGGATCACTTCCTAGGGTCATTGGAATATGTCTGGTGAAGAAACCTATCGAAATTTACGATAATCCGAAATCCAATATAGCTGCCAGCCAGAGGCAGCCATCTTGAAAATTGGTTTCCGGACGATACCTCCTTGACCGTTTAGCGGATCGCTTTGACACTTCATAAGGATGATGGGTCTGAGGAAATAAATATTTTCTGAAAGCTGTCATTCATTAGTTTGTCATCATGGCGGGGTATTATGCGCTGTTTGCAGAGCTCTTGTTTCACTTCTGTTTTAAGATTGTGAACAGAAAATCATTTTATATATCTGACAACTCTTTTGCAGGCTGAGCCAGTTTCATTAACTCTTTCAATTCTTAAAAAGTAAATTCTTTACGATGTATAGCATATATTGAATATTTTGAAATTTATATGACTGGAAACCATTGCTGCCTAAGACATTCCAGTGCCTAAGGCCCCTTACAGAAATTTAGGCATGCAGCGGGCATGCGCCAAGTGTGCGGTAAAATTTTTAGATTGCGTGATCTTGCGCAAGCTCGCCGCAATCTTGTGCTAGCTCGCTGCAACCGCAACCTTGCGCGCAGCTGTGTGCTTTTGGCCGATTTTTAGAAACGTCTTTAAAGATCTTCTCCGAAACCGCTTAGGGGATTGATGCAAATCTCATGTAATATGATCTAGGGCAAGAGCTGAACCAAGTTTGTTCAAGGGAACTTGATTGGTCAAATGGTTCGGCGGGCATCTTGGTTGATCTAGTTGTAGCAAAAATGACCTCCAGAACCGCCAAAGGGAGCAGGCCGAAATTTGGCAGATATGACTAGGGACTAAGGGTCATTAAACTGTGTTCAAGAGAAGTTGTTTCCGTCAAAAAACATGGCCGGCATGGGCCAATCAAAATATAGCATGTTTGGTGGCCATATTGGATTTTTTATTGATGGATTTTGAGGCCGAAAATGGTTTTATATAGTTTTTTGAGTATTCCGATCTCAAATTTGCAAGTTTCGAAACTGTCGGATAAACTGTTTGGAAGCCATCTTGGATCCTTTTCCCCCAAAAAGCACCAATACTAAAGCAATAGGAAATTTTTATGTTTTCTTCTGGAGAACTACCTGGCCGATTTCAATTATATTTGGTAGGAAGAATCCTTAAGGCATAGAGATTCAAGTTTGTCCAAACGAAGCCGATCGGCCAATTTGGCCAACGGCCATCTTGGATTTCGGCCGATTTTTAGCTCACCTGGCCTGAAAGGCCAAGTGAGTGTATGCCGAGTCGACCGTCCATCGTCCGTCAACTTTTCCTTTAAACGACTTCTTCTCAAGAGCCGATTTCAATTATATTTGGCAGGAAGCATCCTTAGGGCATCGGGATCCAAGTTTGTTCAAATGAACCCAATCGGCCAATTTGGCCAGCAGCCATCTTGGATCTAGGCCGATTTTAGGAAACGTCTTTAAAAAAAATCTCGGAAACCGCTTAGGGGATTGATGCAAATCTCATGAAATATGATTTAGGGCAAGAGCTGAACCAAGTTTGTGCAAGGGAACTTGATTGGTCAAATGGTTCGGCGGCCATCTTGGTTGACCTAGCTGTAGCAAAAATGACTTCTCCAGAACCGCTGAAGGGATCGGGCCGAAATTTGGCAGATATGATTAGGGCCTAAGGATCATTAAAGTTTGTTCAAGAGAAGTTGATCCGTTAAAATACATGGCCGTCGTGGGCCAATCAAAATAGAGCGTGTTTGGCGGCCATATGGAATTTTTTTATTTTGATGGATTTTGAGGCCGAAATTGGTTTTGTATGTGTTTTGCGGTATTATGATCACAAATTTTTGACGCTGTCAGATAAATGGTTTGGCGGCCATCTTGGATCATTTTCCCATCAAAAGCTCCCATACTAAAGCGATGGGAAATTTTAAATGTTTTCTCGAGAATTACTGGGCCGATTTCAATTATATTTCACAGGAAACATCCTTAGGGCATAGAAATTCAAGTTTGTTCAAACAAAGCCGATCGTCCAATTGGGCCGGCAGCCATCTTGGATTTTGTCAGATTTTTAGAAACGTCTAAAAATCTCCGAAACCGCTTATGGAATTGATGCAAACCTAATGAAATATGATTTAGGGCATGGGCTGAACCAAGTTTGTTCAAGGGAACTTCATTGGTCAAATGGTTCGGCGACCATCTTGATTGACCTAGTTGTACCGAAAACGCCTTCTCCCGAACCGCTGAAGGGATCGGGCCGAAATTTGGCAGATATGATTAGGGACTAAGGGTCATTAAAGTTTGTTCAAGGGAAGTTGAGCCGTCAAAAAACCTGGACACCATGGGCCAATCAAAATATAGCATGTTTGGCGGCCATATTGGATTTCTTTATTTGATGGATTTTGAGGCCGAAATTGGTTTTATGTGTTTTTGGGTATTCTGATCTCAAATTTGCAATTCTTAAAACTGTCGGATAAACGGTTTGGTGGCCATCTTGTTGATAAAGAGCATTCTAGTTGAAATGCCTATGGTCCAGGCGAGCGATACAGACCCCTTGGGCCTCTTGTTAGAAATGTCTTTAAAAATCTTCTCCGAAACCATTTGAGGGACCGATTCAGAACTCACGAAATATGATCTAGGGCAAGAGCTGAACCAAGTTTGTTCAAGGGAACGTGATTGATCAAATGGTTCAGCGGCCATCTTGGATGATCTAGTTTTCGCAAAAACGACTTCTTACCCAGAGCCGCTGAAGTGATCAGGCCCAAATTTGTGATATATGATTAGGCACTAAGGGCCATTAAAGTTTGTTCATGGGAAGAGGGTTTTTTTGGTGTTCTGATCTCAAATTTGCAATTTTCAAAACTGTCGGATAAACGGTTTGGCGGCCATCGTGGATCATTTTCCCGCCAAAAGCTCCCATACTAAAGCAATGGGAAATTTAAAATGTCTTCTTGATAACTACTGGGCCGATTTCAATTATATTTAGCAGGAAGCATCCTTATGGCATAGAGATTCCATTTTGTTCGAATAAAGCCAATCGGGCAATTTGGCTGATGGCCATCTTGGATTTCAGCCGATTTTTAGAAATGTCTAAAAATCTTCTCCGAAACCATTTGAGGGATCAATTCAGACCTCATGAAATATGATCTAGGGCAAGAGCTGACCCAAGTTTGTTCAAGGGAACTTGATTGACCAAATGGTTCAGCAGCCATCTTGGATGACCTCGTTTTCGCAAAAACGACTTCCCCAGAACCGCTGAAGCGATCATGCTGAAATTTGTGATACATGTATATGAGGAGGCATTAAGCGCCATTAAACTTTGTTCAAGAGAAGTTGATCCGTCAAAAAACCAGCCGCCATGGGCCAATCAATATATAGCGTGTTTGGTGGCCATATTGGATTTTTTTTATTTGATGGATTTTGAGGCTGAAGTTGGTTTTATATATGTATTTGCATATTGTGATTTCAAATTTGCCATTTTTGAGACTGTCTGATAAACGGTTTAGCGGCCATCTTGGAGCATTTACCTGCCAAAATCTCCCATACTAAAGCAATGGGAAATTTAAAATGTATTCTTTGGTCGGTTTTTAGAAATGTCTTTAAAAATCTTCTCCAAAACTGCTAGGGGGATCAATTCAAAGCGCATGAAATATCATCTAGGGCAAGAGCTGCACCAAGTTTGTTCAAGGGAACTTGATTGGCTAAATGGTTTGGCGGCCATCTTGGATAACCTTTTTTTTTTGCCAAGACTCCAGAACCACTGAGCAGATTGTTCCAAAATTTGGGAGATATGATTAAGCACCGAGTGCCATTGAAGTTTTTTTAAGGAAAAGAGCTACGTCAGAAACATGGCCGCAGTGGATCAATCAAAATGTAGCGTGTTTAGCGGCCATATTGGACTTGCAAAAATGTCCACAAACCTCACTTAAAAGACTACTCCTAAACCACCCACCAACAATTTTGACAAAAATGCATAGTGCTCCAGGTGAGCGACACAGGCCCCTTGGGCCTCTTGTATATGCAACTAATACTGCTTTTAAGCATGCATGTTGCCATCTGACTACTTGGACAGGAGACATTGCTGATAATAAAGCTGATATATATATATATATATATATATACACACCAAAAAAACACAAAAGCAATCCTTAATCGGATGGGTTATGTTAGAACCTTGCAAAGAGAAAGCAGTCATTACTCCGAGATTCACAATCCTATGGCGGTGCAAACCTTACTTCCAATCATAAACCTGTGCTTACCCGAATAAAGATTGATTGCATCTCATTTAAAAGCAATCATCAAAACCAAAATCCAGCACCTGAACCATGATCTCTCAAAATAAACCAACAACAATACCACCCAGACTTTGTATGGAAATACAATAACTGAGCAGGTGGTCAAAATTGACCTCAATTGTGAACCAAACCAAGATTTTAAGACAAAGTATTCGAATGTGTGGCGGATCCTACAGTTTGCTAATGATCTACAGATGGGAATCGACTTGTCACATGCATTTGATGCCATCAGTTTTCCAATTCCTCCAAACTGACAGTGACGATGACAAATTGCGCCTAATGAGAGTCCTACTGGCATGACTGGCCAAGAACAGCAATAGGATCACTGCTTATAAATAGATGGTTTATCACCAGCGCTCTTCATCTGTGTCCTCGCTGCAGTTCAAATATCTATTCGAAAACATTGAAAAAGACCAACGCCTCCAATCTCAAAGCTAGCCATGCCACTAGAGATGGAGTATGCAAATGATGTCGATTTCGTCGATGAAGAAAAGGACCACCTTGATGAGCTTCTTCTCGTGCCAGCTACAAAGCAGCTCAAAGCTACAAACACAGTGGAAGTCTGGGACTAGTAATATACTCCCAAAGTACATGTTTGGACTTACAAAACAATTACAAGGACTTCCTGGACTTCCTTTTTATTTTTAGCTTTAGCGCTACTTAAACAATGCTTTTAACCCTGTAAGAGTCATATTTTGTCAAGAAAATCTAAATATTTCCCTTTTAAATGTCCATTTGCAGGGCACGATAAGAATATGTCATCTATTGCCCTGCAAATATTCATTCCGCATTTTTGGTCTGCGTGACCACTAAAGGGTTATGCAAATTACATGTATGTGAACCATTTTAAGCTTCCATGTTTCCTGCTTGGACTCCGAAAACTATGACCCAGGATGTCCCAGACGTCCTGTGTTTAGAAATTAGTGGACGCCCTGGTTGAAGTGATATCAAAATACTCAACAGCCCCACCCCTTGGGTGGGGTGGGGGTGGGTGGTGATAAAGTAACCTTGTGTGTACATTCAGTGGGCGGGGTTAGCACAGCAATCGAATTAAGCGTGTTTCCAATGTGTTAATTGTTTCCAGTGTGTTAATAAAATATGCAAATACTACTACAGCCAGTGCAGCGATGGTACCGGGTGAGGTTAATAGCATAGACAAAGCATGGATGAAGCCCAAATATGACAAAAATATTTCCAAATACGTAGGTGCCGATCGTAAGATTTTACTTATAATGCCAAAGATACATGTAGTCGAACATAGAACATCAGTCGAGTAAGTGTTGATCAGTAAAGTAAACTAATGTATGCATTCATTGAGTGATGGAAGCCAGAGCATTAATTAAAAAAATAGTAAAAATTACTACAACCAGAGCCATACTGGATCCGTGTGAAGTTCATAGCATACACAAAGCATGGATGCAGCCCACAAGATAGTACCAAACGAATTTGTAAGTGTGTCAGGCTACCATACGCCTGACAGCTTGTCTGCTAATCCACAATTTTTGTTTTGTTGCTGTGGTCCAGTAGCAAGGTGCCTGAGTTGCTTATGCTGTGCAGTGTTGCAATTGGTTGTACGATCCTCGTTCTGAGAAATGGTGAGCAACAAAGTATACTAATTGGTGCATTCAGTTGGCGGAATTAGCACAGCATTTGAAGCCATAATGTATGGTTACTGTATCCTGGGGTTGTAGTACTAGAAACATCCTATAGCTGCAATCAGTCCTTCTTCGCTTTTGCCCACTTTGTCTTGTCCTCAGTCAAAATCTTTAGTTTCCTCAGGTCCATTCTTGATTTGACTGTACCGAGTCCTGCTTTTTTTCATTTATGCAACGATGTACTCTCCTGGCTTTTGGGGTGTTTGGTCTTGTGGAATTTTCCAGCACGGATTTCAATGCAGCAGAAAGGTAACAGGTGAAAAGCCTGTGGGGAGCCGATTAATGTCTCGAACTCTGCGGACTTCACTGCTTAACTCGTACTCTCAACTTGGTGTCTGCAAGTAGTAGTCTCAACCATTCGTAGCTCATCTTCATTGGAACTGGCCTAGCATGGTACATCTAGGATCTTTAAGCGTTTAATTGTGTTGAAGGCTCATAACATGTCAATGCCCGTTTTGTGGAAAGCCCAGTGCTTGGACATGACCACTGATACAAGCATGTGTTGAGCCCATACAATATCTGCGCAGCTGCGTCCACGTTTAAAGCCACTTTGACATGATCCGGTGAAGTCATCGATCTTGTTTCGGATGCGGAATAAAATAACATTGGATAGGAGTTTCCTTTGCTCTTCTTCCTCTTCTTCTTCTTTTTGATCGCTGGTATCACACTTGAGAGCCGTTCTCAAGATGAAATCTGTGGTTTTCTGCAGTTCTTCCACAGGCCCATACAGCTTTTCAGGAAAAGAGGTTGACAAAGGCCAGATCTCTTCTCTCAGCAGCTGATACGTACTGCAACATTGAAGTATGTGCTCTGTGGTCTGTTCTGCTTCTCCACAAGGACAAGCGGGCGATGTCGTAAGCTGGAACCGCCTGTACATGTGTTGGTTTAGTCTGTTATGTCCAGTTCTGAGGCGAAAATTGGTCACTTGCTCTGGCCTCGAGAGATGATGGTAAGCATCTTCTGATTGAGGTGTTCTATAGAGTGACTTGATGATAGTCTTCATCTCTGTATGCGTAACCATGTTTTCTGTCTGATTCTCTTCTGCACCCACCTTTGCCATCTTGTCTGTTTCCTCATTTCCTTGGACTCCACAGTGTGAGGGGATCCACTGCAATGCTATCCGAAAGCATTTGATGGTTTGTAGTGCTTCTTCAAGTTGTGGCAGCTTACCTTTGGTGATAGCCTCAAGGACGGAGCGAGCATCAGATAATCTGTGCTCTTGAGGAGCGCAATAATGAGCCACAGTTTGGCTGGGGACAAGGTGCCTTCTTGGGCTTAGATAGTGCAATTAAGGTGCCTTGGTCTAAAGCATCGAGGGTAAGGTAGTGCGTAACAGCTGAATTCATTAGATGCATGATCAGTTTTCAGATAATGTCACTTACATATTTGAATAGTTCATTGCTCATGCGATCAGGTGTGGATGCACATCCATTTTTCAGGCCTTTGAGTGCATTCTCAACTTCTGCTGTTTTAATTGGTGTTAGTAATGGCCTGAGGTCTCCTGAAAATGGGTGGAAGGGCTCATCATCATTGTCAGTGAACTGTTCCTTGAACCATTCTCGAATTGCCTCGGCTTTGCCCTGGTCAGTCCCGATAAAGTGTCCTTCAGAGTTGAGTACATTTGAGTGTTGGTGTATAGTCAGTAACTCTCAGGGTTCGGGCTGCCCGAAACACTTAAAGCCAGCGCCTTAATTAAATAAGCAAAAACTACTACAACTACTAAGTAGGGCTGCGCGATATACCGATACCATATTTAAAACCGATATCCCGCACTGACGGTTTCATAACCGATTATAAAAAATAAATATCGAAAAACCGAATATGAACATATTTTCAGTTTTTCGTATCAGGATTGTTAAAAATAAAAGATACAAACTAGCATGAAAAGTGTAATGAATAATAATGGCCAGACTTTCCATTAAGCTACATTCGGGGCAACTAATAATTTAACGTGGCCCGAATTGCGCATATTGTGTAACTCCATGTAACTCGCTGTACGCCGAGAGAAATCAAGCAGCGAATTAATATCCACTCGTCTTTTCTCTGATAGTCTCAGATAAATTTGCAATATAAAACATAATACTAACGCGGGAATTTGTCATTGAAATTTGTGTCGGGGAAAACATTTCTAAACAACGGCATCCATTTTATTTACGTCACCGGCTAATTAACATAATAAGTCGTCCCAAAACTAAATCGCCCGAATGGAAAAAAAATCTCGCCAATAAATATAATGCTGAATACATTTTGCTGATTAGGATATAATTTTAAATAAAATTATTACTCAAACCATTTTTAAAACGTTATCTTCTATACATAATATCATATTAACTTATGAAATTCGCGTTCGCAATATTACAGTTAATATTTTCTTCAAGGCATGATTTCGTCCTCCGGCCGAATTGGAAATGAAAGAAGAAAGGGAGATAATTACATCATAATTAATTACAATCACGTGATTAGGCTACGTCTTTTCGCAACCTGTTTTACTGATTTATGACTAATTTTGACAAAATAAACGATGTTTATTTAACTGTGCTTAATATTTAGGCGGTCTAATTAATATAATTTTTTATAAGGTATATCAAGCTTTAAAGGCGTAAAACGTTAGGACTGTATCAGAGCGTGAAAATACGTTCTGTTTTCGTGCTATTTTTTATCATTTAATTTTTTGTTTCATGTCCATAAAACCGATATGAAAAGTCATATCGAAACCGATATGGCTGTAAGCCAAACCGCGCAGCCCTACTACTAAGTATTCCGTTGGCAGAGTTAGAAGTTCAGACAGAGAGGCACATGCATGCATGCAGATACTTATAAACAAACTTGGGCAAATACATATCAGTGCCATTTATTTTTCAAATTGGATGTATTATTTAGAGGTGTAAAATTCTGGTAATTTTTGTATTTCATCTACAGTCTGGACAGAAGATTCATCAACTCTGCGGTCACACTCGTCGTATTATTGAGATTGTATTATTAACGCCACCTGATGAGCAGGCAGCAGAGATAACTCTTCTAACAGCATCAGCAGATAAGTCCATAAAGGTCAGTGACTAATGCATTTCTATACACATTACATCCATATTCCTCTTACTAGTATTATTAGCCCACCGCGTCAGAATGGCCAAGTGAGCTTATACCATGGCAACCGGCATCTGGCCATCAACTTTTGCTTAGAAACACTATGCCTCATTAATCGCTTGGCGGATTTCAAATTAATTTGGCATGGATGATCCTATGGGGGTAGGCTTTAGAACATAGAAATCTCCTGCATTTAAAGCCGAGCAGAAATAGCAGAATTTGCCAGAGTGCCGGGCGGAGACTGATGAGTGGTGGGCGTGGAGCCCAGCACTGCCCATCATGGGCACATCCCTGGGTGATACATCCTGTAGTTAATCTCATGGTCATTATTTTGACTAAAAGTCATTCCTTTCCAATATTGCAGCAGTCTACATGCATGTTGTAGACCATATAAATAAAGAACAAAGGAATAATCAATATCCTTTTTTAGAATACAGCCTTGTTGATGGAAAATTGGTGCTGTCTCGGGTAGGAACACATTTTAGGCAATATGCTTTTGAAAAATTCAGGATGATACTAAACATTACTTTGAAAATAATTTGACTGATTTGCATCTTAAGACACCAAATGATTTTGTATTAAATTGTTTTCAAGTTAATCAAGTTATATGTGGTAAGTAATGTAATATTGCATGGATTTTGCTGCACATGTAATAATTTATTGGCATCAGCGTAATAAGGGTTAATGTGTCTAAAATAGATAACTGAACATCGCAATGTACATCTTATGTGTACATATATTACACATATTCTTAAAATATTGTTGTACATATAGTTTTCAAAGAAACCATTTAGACTAAGATTTTAGGTTGTAGACAGATTTCGACATTTAAGGTGTCCAAGACCTAATTTTTGGTGGACGTGTTAAACCATGGTTTATACTACTATGTCCAAAACTTGCCAACCCTGTCCATCGTCAGTCCGTCCGTCAACTTTATCTTTAACCGACTTCTCAAGAGCACCTGGTCGGATTTCAATTATGTTTGCCAGGAAGCATTATGGCATAGAGATCCACGTTTCTTCAAACGAAGCCTGTCGTTAAATTTGGCCTTTGATCATCATGGATTTTGCCAGATTTTTTAGGAATGTTGCAAAATCTCCGAAACTGCATGGCGGATCAATGCAAAGCTTACAAAATATCTTCTAGGTCAACACCTAAACCAAATTTGTTCAAGGCAACTTGATTGGCCAAACTTTGACAGCCATCTTGTATGACTTAGTTTTCGCAAAAACGACTTCTCCAGAACCGTTGAACGGATCAAGCTGAAATTTGGTAGATATGATTAGGCACTAACGGTCATCAAAGTTTGTTCAAGGAAAGTTAATGCGTAAAAAAACAAGGCCACCGTGGACCAATCAAAACGTTGCATATTTAGTGGCCATATTTGATCATTTTCATTTGATGGATTTTGAAGCCGAAATGGATCTTATATAGGTTTTTTGGTATGCCGATTTCAAATTTGCCACTTTCGAAACTGTCAGATGAACGGTTTAGCAGCAGCTATTTGGATTTTTTTTCCCCACCAAAAACTCCCATACTATTGAAATAGTAAATTTTAAATGTCTTCTCAACAACCACAGCGCCGATTTCAATATTTGGTGAAAGCGTCCTTATGGTATAAACATCCAAGTTTGTTCAAAGGAAGCCGATAGGCCAATTTGGCCAGCGACCATCTTTGATTTTGGCCGACTTTTAGAAATGTCTTTAAAATTGTTCTCTGAATACGCTTAGGGGATTGATTCAAAACTTAGGAAAAATCATCTAAGACAACCAAGTTTGTTCAAGGGGACTTGATTGCCCAAATGCCTTGGCGGCAATCTTGGATAACCTAATTTACGTAAAACAACTCCAGAACCTCTAAACCAATCAGGCCGAAATTTGGGAGATGTGACTAGGGCCTAAGTGCCATTAAAGTTTGTTCAAGGAAATTGATGGGCGAAAAAACATGGCCATCATGGAATTTGCCACTTTCTAAACTGTCTGATAAATGGTTTGGTGGCCATCTTGGGCAATAGCAATAGGAAATTTAAAATGTCTTCTCGAGAAGCACTGGGCCAATTTTAATATTTGTCAAGAAGCTTCCTTAGGGCATAGAGGTAGCTGTCTGTTCAAATGAAGCTGATTGACATCATGCAGCCATCTTGGATTTTGGCCGATTTTTAGAGAGATCTTTAAAGCGCTAATCCAAACCCGCTTGGAGGATTGATTCAAAACTCATGAAACATCATCTAAAGCAACAGCTGAACCATGTTTGTTCAAGGGAAACTGATTGGCCCAATGCTTCAACGGCCATCGTAGATGCCCTAATTTTCACGAAAACGATCGCTTCTCCAGATTCGATTCAGAACTCTGAAAGATCATGTAGTGCAACAGCTGAACCAAGTTTGTTCAAGGGAACATTATTGAACAAATGACTTGACTGCCATCTTGGATTACCTAGTTTTTGCAGAGCCACTGAACAGATCGCGCTGAAATTAAGAGATATGATTAGGCCTAAGGACCATTGAAGTTTGTTCAAGGAAAGTTGTTACATCAAAAAGCCTGACCGCTGTGGACAGACCAGAATGTAGCTTGTTGTGCGACCCTATTGGATTGTTTTGTTTGAAGGATTTTGCAGCCAAAATTGATTTTATATAGTTTTTTTGGTATGCTGATTTCAAATTTGCCACTTTTTAAACTGTCAGATAAATGATGTGGAAACCATCTTGGATTTTGTTTCTCACCAAAAGCTCCATACATGCCATAGGAGTATAAATGTTTTTTCAAGAACAGTGGACTGATTTTAACCAAATTTGTTAGGAAACATCCTTGGGCCATAGGGATTCAAGTTTGTTCAAACTAGGCTGATCGACCAATTTGTCCTGTGACCATCTTGGATTTTGGCTGAATTTTAGAAAAACATCTTTAAAAATCTCCAAAATCACTCGGGATGAACTCATGAAACATCATCCATGGCATGAGTTAACCAAATTTGGTTACGGCGTATCCTTGTTCTTGCCAAACCTTAGGCTTCTACTTATACATGTAGGTGATGGCCTTTCTAGTTGAAATGCCTATGTACCAGGTGAGCGATAAAGGCCCTGTGGGCATCTTGTTTTTAGTGCATATAAGCAAACTGTGTGGCCATCTTGGATTTTCCACAAATATTTTCAGGAACTTCAAAACGTTACTCCTTAATCTATAGGCTTCAGTACTGCAGGACTAATGAAAATTTGGATTGGTAAATTTATTTGGCAGCCCTCTGGGGTTTCTAAATATGTTCAGGAAATCATTTAAAATATACTAACTGCCCCGGCCACAATTTATACTTTTTAAACTTAGCTTTCTATTTCTGACCAGACATGCCATAACTCTTGAATTCTGTCAAAAAATCTGTCAGAACATGGCCTTTCTACTCAAAATGCCAATGTTTCCATGTGAGTGATACAGGCCCCATGGGGGCTTCTTGTTCCCAATACTTTGATTTTAATGTTGCCATTGCTAATATTGAATTATTATTTATATTCACTAAGTAATAGTATACCAAAGGCTTGTTAATTATGGTTGGTTTTGTGTTTCTAATTAGATTAAATTGTTTTGCTGTTCAAAAACCTGTTTATATGTTTTATGCTTTTGCAGCAATGGGATTTGAACACGGGAGATTGTTTGAAAACTATCGCAGACAAGGCCAGTGTATTCAGGGTATGGATTGGGAGTATAATGTAGGAAGGATATGTGATGCTTATTAACCATTTAACACTTAAATTTATTCAAAGAAATTCAATTTTCTTTTCTAAAAAATTTGATCAAAAAAATTCAGTTTTCTCAAAGAAAACGTCCATTTGCAGACCAAGAGAAAACAAATTTTGAAAATTTATGACTGCAATGACTGACTCGGTTATCGAGCCAATCATTCCAGTTGTAAATTTTCAAAGATAGTCTTCTTTGTCTGCAAATGGACATATCGCAAGACCACTGCAGAAGACGCTTTTTGCTGATACATGTATGAGTGTTAAACGGTTAACGCCGCACCTCTCTCCACCCTCCACCCTCCACCCACCTACACTGCCAATTATATTAACAATGTTTCGTGTTTTGAAAATATCATTGCCCATATAGCCGCACCATAGCCTATTGTTTTCTGAGGTCAAGAGTTTGGTGTCATGGTGCTTCAATTATAGATACCGGTATCACTATAGCTAACAAATGTATGTAGGGCTACATTTAGTTAGGCGTGTCATATACGTTGTTGAGACTCAATGTGATATACATGTATATGTAATCGAAACTGTTGTCTTCATTTCATTGGTCATGTCACAGCATGTCAGATCGTGCGTGTGATGCACTGCCCGACTGGTCTTTGGTAGGTTTTAGCATGTCAGATCGTGCGTGTGATGCGCTGCCTGGCTGGTCTTTGGTAGGTTTTAGGATATCATAGCATGTCAGATCATACGTGTGATGCACTGCTCGACTGGTCTTTGGTAGGTTTTAGCATATCGCAGCATGTCAGATCGTGCATGTGATGCGCTGCTCGGCTGGTCTTTCGTAGGTTTTAGCATGTCACAGCATGTTAGATCGTGCGTGTGATGCGCTTCCCGGTTGGTCTTTGCTAGGTTTTAGCATGTCACAGCATGTCAGATCGTGCATGTGATGCACTTCCCGGTTGGTCTTTGCTAGGTTTTAGCATGTCACAGCATGTTAGATCGTGCGTGTGATGCACTGCCCAGTTGGTCTTTGCTAGGTTTTAGCATGTCACAGCATGTCAGATCGTGCATGTGATGCGCTTCCCGGTTGGTCTTTGCTAGGTTTTAGCATGTCACAGCATGTCAGATTGTGCGTGTGATGCGCTGCCCGGCTCCTCTTTGGTAGGTTTTAGGATATCATAGCATGTCAGATCGTGCGTGTGATGCACTGCTCGACTGGTCTTTGCTAGGTTTTAGCATGTCACAGCATGTCAGCTCGTGCGTGTGATGCGCTGCCCGGCTGGTCTTTGCTAGGTTTTAGGATATCATAGCATGTCAGATCATGCGTGTGATGCACTGCTCGACTGGTCTTTGGTAGGTTTCAGCATGTCAGATCATGCATGTGATGCGTTGCCTGGCTGGTCTTTCGTAGGTTTTAGCATGTCAGATCGTGCGTGTGATGCGCTGCCCGGCTAGTCTTTGGTAGGTTTTAGCATGTCAGATCATGCGTGTGATGCGCTGCCCGGCTGGTCTTTGCTAGGTTTTAGCATGTCACAGCATATCAGATCGTGTGTCTGATGTGCTGCCCGGCTGGTCATTGGTAGGTTTTAGCATGTCACAGCATGTCAGATCGTGCGTGTGATGCACTGCCCAGCTGGTCATTGGTAGGTTTTAGCATGTCAGATCGTGTGTCTGATGTGCTGCTCGGCTAGTCTTTGGTAGGTTTTAGCATGTCAGATCGTGCGTGTGATGCGCTGCCCGGCTGTTCTTAGGTATTATATTTCACATTGGATTCTGATTACATAATTATATAACACAGGCCTAACTAATTGTATTAAATTTGTTAGCTAGCGATAGTGAAGCCGAGGACGTATTATTCCAAGAGAAACTGAACAAGGTTGTTGTTGCTTTAGTCAGCAGTGACTCAATTAAATTGTTCAAAATTTCTGTTTCTACTGTACATTGAAAGTCCTGCTGATGATTTTGAGAATAGTTTTATTGAAAGTTGTTTTAGCCATGTTTTTCAGTAAAATCGCTAGCAAAACATAACCTTAAGTGCCATTCAGTGGCATAGCGTAGGGTGTAGCATGGGGCGACTAACTCACTTGGTCAGAATTACGTGTCAGTCGGAAATTTGAGACCAATTGCAAAGTGTTTTAGATCGAATTTACAAAGTAACCCGAGCTATTGTAATATCCTGTATGGCGTTGGCTGTGGCATTGTCATCCGATTTGCGTTTAGCTGTACTTTTATATTTATATCTCATGTTTGGTTAATCCTACTAGATCCAAACTTGGACGCATGCTTCCTTATAATGACACCGCATCACTCAATGACCTTGGGGTCAGATGGTCAAGGTCACTGTGACCTTGTTAAAAACCTTGTTCTAAAACTATTTAGCCTAACACATTTTACATCTACCATAGGAAATACACAATTAGAAATGATCTCGTGTACTCTGACTATGTGCTACTGAGGCAGCTCTGGTTACCATGGAGAGCAGGAGGCCAACAGTACAATGACTATCATTAGCATTACAGGAATGGTTTTATATTGATCATTGCGCAAGAATGAGAGCAATAGACTCCCATATAATGGTGGCTGCAAATATCAAACTAAAATGGTGGCTTTGAAGTTTATGATGATCACTGAATTTTCTAAATAATTCCTTCTAGGCTTATTGCTTCAGGATACATGTAGCTATAGCATATACATAACAATAGAATTTTCACAAAAAATTAAAAACAAATTTAACATTATCAGCAGCTCTCGCAAGCATATGCTTTCACTAACATAATTGATCTCATGATTCTCTTCTGTATAATTTGTGTAATGGGCAGTGCTGAGCTCCTACCCTTTGAGGTTGAGCCATCTTTCTGCAACAAGGTATTAACCGTTACCACTGTGATTTCAAACTTTTTAATTTTCAAATTAAATTTAAAAGATGAACTGGTGTTCACTTTCAATAAATTTGGTTTAAAATGGTGCTGTCATAGACAGCAACATCGTCCACCAAAATTGTTGGAACATGTACACCAGTTTCTTTGCCACTGACAGTAAAAGATAGAATGTTGTCACCAGAGTGGTATGTCTTAACTGTCTGATTGCTGAGTTTTTGCAGACAACATATTCCTGCTAAATATTTTTGAAAACAAGTTGTCTGAAAGTTGTTGGTGGCTAAGCCACCAGCAACTTTCAGTCAAATTGTTTTAAAAATGTTCGGCAAGTCTGGTAGCTCTGGCCCTGTAAGCTGTAAAGATAATTTATTAATCACAGCCAACTTCTCTTAGTAATTGATTGATTGATTGATTGATTGTATCTTTCTCTGATGTGACGCAGTGCCTCCTGGTATTTGATGCTGGTCATTACTTCTGTGCGGCAGGAAATAATGTGTGTATTTGGGACCAAGATGGTGCCTCGGTGGCTCGACTAGAGCGACCTTGTTCTGAGGGTAAGCCAGTTGATACTGTGAAACATGTCTATATATCAGACCCTCCATCACGTGTAATTTTAGTTTCACCCAAAAGAAATATGGTTTTAATCCTTTCAACGATAAATCCCTGAAAAAGTATATTCTTTACGATATTAAGCTTATTCTGTTGAATATTTTGAAATTAATTTGACTGGAAGCCAGTAAAATTAATGTAAAAATATTCAACAATTTTAATTTTTAAGAGTAAGATAGTCTTGAGAAACCACAATAATTTTGTATTTTGTAAAAGTATCTATTTATCATGTTTGCTATTGAAAATGAGTTGTATTAACCCTTTAACACTCATATCAGCCAAAAACGCCTTGTGCAGTGGTCTATAGGAATGTCCATTTGCAGACCAAAAGAACACTATTTTTTTTAATTTACCACTGGAATGACTGGCTCGATAACTGAGCAAGTCATTCCAGTTGTAAATTTTCAAAAATAGTCTCGGTATGCAAATGGACATTTTCTATGAGAAAATTTAAATGTTTTTAAATAAATTTGAGGGTTAAAGGTGCATATTCACACTATTCGATAACAGAGCCAGTCATTCTTTGTTAAATTTTCAAAAATAGTCTTCTCTTGGTCTGCAAATGGACATTTTCTGAGAAAACTGAAATTTTATTGAACAGATTCAAGGCCTAAAGGATTTCTCAACAAGATTGGTGAACCAAGGCAAAAATCTGTCCAATTGAATGTCCATTTTCACGCCAAAAGAACGCTATTTTTGACAATGCTAAAACTTAAATGACTGGCTCGGTTATCTTTTTTCGTTGCCAATCTTTGATCTCTGCACATGTCCAGGACAATGGATAAAATAATACGCCTTAATTCCTGCGACAATTTCAAACAAACATGGCTGGAAGAAGATTGCCTAGCGTAGTCTTTAGAAAACATATACAGAAATTTGATTGATAAATATTTTGGTTGCCGTCTTGGATTTCCACAAAAATGTTCAGAAATTTGTTTAAACGATTACTCCCAAGATGCCTTTCACAATTTGTGTTGAGATAATGGCATCATTTGCAAGATTTTAAACCAAAATTGTCATTAATTTGTGACTATTTCAGAGTGTCAGATTTTATGGAATTTGTATAGAGATTGCAACACGATTGGTTATAATCAATTCTTGTGCTGTCAATCATTTAACATTTTCAATTCGAAAAGTAACCCTTTAATGGCCAAACTGACATCTACATTTCTCTTCAAGAATGTCCATTTACAGTCCAAGAGAATAAGATCTTTAAAAATTCACCTCTGAAATAACTGGCTCAGTATACCAGAGCCAGTCATTCCAGTGTTAAATTTTCAAAAATACTCTTGAACTGCAAACGGATATACGTTGAGAAAAAATTTAGATTTTCTTAACAAATCTTGAGTATAGGGTTAAAGAGTCTCTGCTTTCATAGAAGACTGTCATTTGCAGACCAAGAGAAGACCATTTTTGAGATTTTAACACGGGAATAACCGGCTCTGTTATAGGCTCAGTTAATGAGCCAGTCATTCCAATGGTAAATCTTTTGGATTTGGACTGACTTGCTCAGCTGACGAGCCAGTCATTCCAGTGGTAAATTTTCAAAAAATAGTCTTCTCTTGGTCTGCAAATGTACATTTTTCAATAGCAGCGCCGAGGCAGGTTTTGGCTGGATTGAGTGTTAATCCTTACCACTCTGATGTCAATATTCAATCTTTTACCATGTTAATAGCAAAGAAACTGGTGTTTTCATTTTTCAACAATTTTGGTGGACGATGTTGCTGTCTACGACAGCACTATCTTCCACCAAATTTGTTTACAAATGAAAACACCAGTTCATCCTTTAATTTAATTTAAAATTAAAGATTTTAACATCAGAGTGGTAGGGGTTAAATGATTAATCATGAATCGTGTCTTATATTTTCAGAGGATATCCAGTTCTTGATATGCATTGAAGACCTCAAGCTGGTGGCTGGTGTTGATAAACAGTTATGTAAGCTCTTTTACAATACATCTAGGTGAATCACCCAGGGACCGATGTACTCATCGCCAATTAGCCTAATGCTAGTAAAATTGAAATCTGGCTAATGAAATCCAGAATTAGCTAAATCAGTGGCTAATGATTAAAACTAATTTAATTTTCTTGATTGGCTGAATCCTGACTAATTCCATCATTACAATTACAAAGCAAGAATTCCTGTTTATCTTGTTGAATATTTTGAAACTAATATGACTGAAAGCTGTTGCTGCCTTAGGCAGGCAGCAACAGCTGTCAGTGATATTAGTTTCAAAATATTCAACATATTTCTTATATATTAAGACCCTATTGTATGTGGACTGTAAAATTAATATTAACTGATGATGACTGATTGCAAACATGTTCATAAATGACATTGAGGTAAAGATCTGGGTAAAATATTTAATATTTGGCTTACAAAAATGATATTTAGATAATCTATTGGCGATGACATTGCAAAAGCCCGGTCTGTCCCTGGGTGAACAATACTGAACTATTGTGTTAGCTCCCTTTACTAGTCACAACAAGGAAGATGACTCTTTCTCTCAGGAAATAATCAACTACGGGAAAGGAAGTGTATTGTAGAATATGTTCCACTGATGTGATTTCCTCTTTTACCTAGTCAGTAATGTGACGCAAAAGTTGTCAAAATGCATTTTCATGGTCCACACATTAACTGAGGAGCCTAAAGCAGAGACCTTACCTGCCTAAAGCAGAGACCTTCTCTCATCTGCCTAAAGCAGAGACCTTCTCTCATCTGCCTAAAGCAGAGACCTCTCATCTGCCTAAAGCAGAGACATCTCATCTGCCTAAAGCAGAGACCTTATCTGCCTAAAGCAGAGACCTTATATGCCGTTTAAGTATCTACTGTCATAATTAAAATATGGTAAGAAAGCTGACTCCACAATCGAATAAAGTAAATCTGTCACCAAAGAGTCTGACAGTAATAATCTGATGTGTATGGCCTTGGTAAATTTACAATTTAACAAACATTGTTATCTCACTTGGCGAGAATGGTCAAGTGAGCTTATACCATGATGACTGTCGTCTGTCCATCTTTCATCAACTTTTGCTCTAAAATGTGTTTCCTAAATCTTTTAGCGATTTTAACCAAATTTGATTAGAAGGGTCCTATGGGGGTACGGTCAAAAACTTGTATTCACATTTTTGATTGGTCAATTTTGGTGATGGCTATCTTGGATTTAGCTGAAAGGACCTTTCAGCGGTAGTCTCCAGAATGTCTATTCAGAATTTTGACTGATCACTTAAGACATTACTCATCCGTAATAAATGGCCTGATTTCAATCCTAGAGTGGTCGTCTTCAACACTTATATAGTAGCAATATCTCATGTCTCGTGCAATGATGTACTCTCTATTTATCAGTATTTCAGAACTTTAACCTTTTTACACTCAGATCAGCCAAAAAGGGCTTCTGCAGTGGTCTTGCAAAATGTCCATTTGCAGACCAAGAGAAGGGTATTTGTTTTAAATTACCGCTTGAATGACGAGCCAGACATTCTTGTGGTAAATTTTCTAAAATACTCTTCTCTTTGTCTGCAAATGGACTTATTCCATGAGAAAATTTTTTAAAAACAAATTCGAGGGTTAAAGGGTTAATCCTATCTTCATTGTGATTGACAAAAGTATTTTACCCTTAACACTCTGATGTCAATATTCTATCTTTTACCGTGTCAATAGCAAAGAACCTGGCATACATTTTTCAACAATTTTGGTAGACGATGTTGCCGTCTAGATGGTGCTGTCCTAGACAGCAACATCTTCCACCAAATTTGTTGAAAAATGAGCACCAATTCATCTTTTAACTGTCTCACTGCTACAAGGCGACGGACAATAATTTCATTGAGCAAAAACTCCTGACTTGCTGAATATTTTGAAAAGAATTTTACTGAAAGTTGTTGGTGGCTTAGCTTGGAATATGTGGTCTGCAAAGACTCAGCAGTCAGACAGTTAAATTAAGTTGAAAATTTTAAATTTTAACATCACTGCTTCAGTCAGTATGATTTTTGCTATGTGTGCTTGTTTTGCAAATAGTTATTGACATAATTTACTGTTTTTTAATTGTTTTTAGTTGTTTACATACTTGAGCATTTCTCTCCAAATACATTTGGAACATCTAGCAAGATTTCACTGCTGAGAAAGTTACCTCCTCACAGAGAAGCTATCTCATGTCTAGTCAATGTCTCAGGTATGTGTCAATGTCTCAGGTATACATGTGTCAATGTCTCAGATATGTGTAAATGTCTCAGGTATGTGTCAATGTCTGGTATGTGTCAATGTCTCAGGTATGTGTCAATGTCTCTGGTGTGTGTCAATGTCTCTGGTGTGTGTCAATGTCTCAGGTATGTGTCAATGTCTAAGGTATGTGTCAATGTCTCAGGTATATGTCAATCTCTCAGGTATGTGCCAATGTCTGTGGTATGTGGCAATGTCGCAGGTATGTGTCAATGGCTCTGGTATGTGTCAATGTCTCAGGTATGTGTCAATGTCTCAGGTATGTGTCAATGTCTCAGGTATACATGTGTCAATGTCTCAGGTATGTGTCAACATCTCTGGTATGTGTCAATGTCTCAGGTATGTGTCAACATCTCTGGTATGTGCCAATGTCTCAGGTATGTGTCAATGTATCAGGTATGTGTCAATGTCTCTGGTGTGTGTCAGTGTCTCAGGTATGTGTCAATGTCTCAGGTATGTGTCAATGTCTCAGGTATGTGTCAATGTCTCGGGCATGTGTCAATGTCTCAGGTATACATGTGTCAATGTCTCAGGTATGTGTCAATGTCTATGGTATGTGTCAATGTCTATGGTATGTGTCAATGTCTCGGGTAAGTGTCAACGTCTCAGGTATGTGTCAACGTCTCAGGTATGTGTCAACGTCTCAGGTATGTGTCAATGTCTCAGGTATGTGTCAATGTCTCAGGTATATGTCAACGTCTCTGGTATATGTCAATGTCTCGGGTATATGTCAATGTCTCGGGTATGTGTCAATGTCTCGGGTATGTGTCAATGGCTCGAGTATGTGTCAACATCTCGGGTATGTGTCAATGTCTCAGGTATGTGTCAATGTCTCTGGTATGTGTCAACATCTCAGGTATGTGTCAATGTCTGATATGTGTCAATGTCTCTAATATGGTGTCAGCGTCTGGTATGTGTCAATGTCTCTGGTATGTGTCAATCTCTCTGGTATGTGTCAATGTCTCAGGTATGTGTCAATGTCTCTGGTATGTGTCAACATCTCAGGTATGTGTCAATGTCTCTAATATGGTGTCAACGTCTGGTATGTGTCAATGTCTCTGGTATGTGTCAATCTCTCTGGTATGTGTCAATGTCTCGGGTATGTTGTCAAGTGCTATAGCAAGGTGGTCGCATAATTCAAATAACTTGCTATATTATATAGTATATAGGTTTTGCAGCCCAGTGATGCTGGTTCTTTTGGTCAGGTGGTCTCTTCAACAACTTAACCCTTTATGCCTTACGCACCAGAAGCAACAGATTCTGTATGATGTCGGTAATATGCTGTTGAATATTTTGAAACTAATTTGATGTAGCTAATATACTGAACATTGAATATTTTGAAACTAATTTGACTTGGAACTGTTGCTGGATATGGCAGCAAAAACAAATTGTTTTCAAAATATTAAAAAGCTTTCCAGTATAAATGTTTTGAAATTGATACGTTGGAAGTTCTTGGGTCAAATGGTCAATAGGTTACTTGCTTCATAACAAAATCAAATATAAGTCAGAGATTTTTCTAGACTACCTACTTTAACCCTTTAATGGTCAAGCCGGCCAAAACCGGCCTCGGCAATGGGTCTGGGAAATGTCATTTGCAGACAAAGAGAAGACCATTTTTGAAAACTTATCACTGGAATGACTAGCTCGATAATCGAGCCAGTCATTCCAGTGGTAATTTTTCTAAAATAATCTCTTGGTCTGCAAATGGAGATTTTCTAAGAGCAAATTGAAATTTTCTTAACCATATTTAACCATGAAAGGGTTACGGAATAATAATTCACAATTCACATTTTTTATGGTACATTTCTTGAATTTGCAGAGGCCTTGTTTGCCAGCGGCTCTCTTGATGGAACCATAATCCTGTGGTGCATTGACAGTTTAACTCCGTCTCGATACTTCAACTCTATACCAGAGTATGCTGGTGTGGAGCACATGTACCCATATAGTGTACAGCATATGATCAGTGTCGATGATGTAAGAGTCAAGCAAATACCTGTTATTCATTCATTTTCTTATTGTGCTTGTGCGTGCGTGTGTGCGCATACGTGTGCATGTGTATGGGTGAGTGTGTGCGTGTATGTATGTATGTATTTTTTATTTTATTGACACACTGGCAACGTGTGGCTTCAATTTCTATGTGCTAACTTAGCCGACAGTCATGCACCCATTAGTTTAATTTGTTGATCACCATCTCCCGGTCGGGGGATCGAAGCGCCATTCTGCAACTCTGCATAGCATCAGCAACCAGAGATCTTTCCACTGGACCACCGCGCCAAGACTAAAAGTCAAGGTTTGGCCGACCAGCTTTCACATGTCTGATATATCATATGAGACTATCTGTGGATGCACCTGCCCAGTGCTGGTGGGTATATCTACATTGTGTGCATGTGCATGTATGGCTGTTTTATGTATTGTCTTCTCTTGAAGGAAACTTGCAGTGAAAGACATTTTAGAAGGGAGATTGGCCATTTATATCAAAAAGAAGCTGATTGGTTCTTTAGAGAACTGTCAACAAACTAGCGGGCTGAAACTCTGGTAGTATGAGAAGGTGCAAGCACATGACACAAGAAAACCATGGTCCACCCAGTCTTATCTTTCTCACAGACATCAGGTCCATAACAGAAAAGCTATATTCATCAATGTAGCAGGTGGAGAAATCAACAAAACACCTGCTAATCGCTCATTGAAGAAACAGCATGATCACTGGGAATTACTAGGAAATGAGTAGGCAGATAAGCTAACTAAAAATGTCAAATGACTAAAGCTGTCTGACTACCTAAAGGCCATGGCTGTAATAGTCTCCCATGACTAGATTTAACAACAGTTACTATAGCATGACCAACAGAACACTATCATTAGACTCAGAACTCGACATTATTGCATGCTAACCCATCTGTCTCATATAAGATTATTCTACCCATATGACTGCACATGCGAGTTATGTCCCAAGACACTGGAACATGTTCTGTGGTCCTGCCCCCTTTACGTACAGAAACAAGCGTACAGCACTTTATAAAAAGTGCACTTTTGGCAGACAAGCTTTGAGGGCAAAAAGGACATCCTTATCCTGACCACCACCTTTATGAAAAGTGCACATTTGGCAGACAAGCTTTGAGGGCAAAAAGGACATCCTTATCCTGACCACCACCTTTATGAAAAGTGCACTTTTGGCAGACAAGCTTTGAGGGCAAAAAGGACATCCTTATCCTGACCACCACCTTTATGAAAAGTGCACTTTTGGCAGACAAGCTTTGAGGGCAAAAAGGAAATCCTTATCCTGACCACCACCTTTATAAAAAGTGCGCTTTTGGCAGACAAGCTTTGAGGGCAAAAAGGAAATCCTTATCCTGACCACCACCTTTTTAATCACGACTCGCAACTATTAAGGGTTTGTCTGTCCATCAGTCGCTCGATCAAACCTTTACATTTCTGACAAAGATGCCTATGTCGTAGCTATTGCATGTTTAAAGTGACTATAGCAGATGGATATAGAAAGTTAACCCTTTAACCCTTGAATTTGTTCAGGAAAAATTTGATTTCCTCAAAGAAAGTGTCCATTTGTAGATCAAGAGCAGACGATTTTTGATAATGTATCACTGGAATGACTGTTTCGGTTATCGAGCCAGTCACTTCAGTGCTAATTTTTCAAAACTAGTCTTCTCTTGACTGCAAATGGGCATTTCTCAAGACCACTACAGAAGTCGTTTTGGATGCTTTGACGGTTATAGGGTTAATATATGAAACATGTCCATAAGCCGTGTATGCTGTAGCAAATATTCTGCTGAATATTTTGAACCTAATTGTACTGTGGGCTGTTGCCGCCTAATAAGGCATGCTCGAATCAAATTAGTTTTAATAGATTCAACAACTTTAATGTATAGCTCTCTTAAAACTGAGACAGGAGGATTTCAAGGTTAAGCGTGTTAAAATTGACTGCATGTTTTCCTTTCTTAGAGATACCTGTGTGTGGCTATTGGCTCGGGATTCAGTATCTATGATGTATTTGTTGGCAAGTCTATAATAGAGAAACCGCACGCACACTATTCAAAGATACTACACATTGGATTTGTATGGGACAAGTAAGTCTGAAATCAATCCAGGTTTAGCTATGTCCCACCCATCTCTAGCTAAGCTCTGCCATGCTTTGCCAGTGTTTGGATCGAACCATGAACTCCCTGAATCTACATTTCCAGAAAACTACAGCTAATCTGTTGAGTGTTTTTAAAATAAGCTGCTGAGCGCCCAGTCAAATTAGTTTCAAAATATTCAACAGAATGGTTATTAAGTAGTAAGACAGACTTAGCTACGCCATTCATGGCATGTTTTAATTGTGAGGTCAGCCTAACTGTGACATATTTGATTATGACATCATATACTTGACTGACAGATTGGATTCCTCTACTATCTTTGTCCTTCAATGGTCAAGATATGCTAAGAAAGCTTTTATTTTGATTTAATTAAATTCCTTTACAAGCCAAGTGAAGCTTGTTTAAATTTACTAGTGAAATGACAGCAGTTGTTATCTTCTAGGCCGGCAAAGGGGAATTTTGTAAGACCATCACAGAAGCCATTTGTGACCTACAAGCTTAACCATTTGTATTATATAATTTTCATTTATTCAGGATAAGCTATTGAATGCTTATACTATAGATTAAAGCAAAATTCCAGTACTTCTAGAATAATGATTTCTATCCAAAAGGTCTACAGTTACCTGTTATTAGCTCACCTGGCCTGAAAGGCCAAGTAAGCTTATGCCGCCTGTCGTCCGTCCGTCCGGTGATTTCAACCAAATTTGGCTGAAAATACCCTATGGTCGTAGGCTCCAGAACTTCCATTCAGAATTTTGATTCCGCAATTTTTTGGGTCAAAATCTTAGATTTTATTAAAAATTTACCAGAAATTGTCAAATTGCTTCTTCTCCTTACCATTCTGAGCGATTTCAACCAAATTTGGCTCAAAGGACCCAGTGGGCGTAGGCTCCAGAACATACATTCAGAATTTTGATTCATCAATTTTTTGGGTCGAAATCTTAGATTTTATGAAAAATGTACTGGAAATTATCAAATTGCTACCCCTCTTTAGCTGCTTAACATATTTCAAAAAAATTTCTCCAATGGCTTCTATGGTGGTAAGCTCTAGAAAATCTATTTAGAATTTTGATTGATCAGTTTTTTGGGTGAAAATCCTAGATTTTATGAAAAATTTACCAGAAATTGTCAAAACACTGCTTCTTATAGTTGCTTGACATATTTCAAACAAATTTGGCTAAAGTGACGCTATCAAGGTAGACTAGAATTTCTATTCAGAATTTTGATTGGTAAATCTTTTGGGTGGCCATCTTGGATTTTCCGAAAATTATCCATCATATCTATTTAAATGCAAATGGTTCAAATGCTAATGGTCCAGGTGAGCGCCACAGGCCCTTGGGTCTCTTGTTTTATTACTCTGGGCCTGCATGAGAAAGTGCAGGGATTTTCTTATGGGTTCTTTTGAGAGTATATACCTCCAAAATGCAACTTGGGACCCACAAAAGTAGTAGAGTTGGCTCCCATGGAACCCCTAAAAATATATGATTTTTAGTCTTAATTAGTTTTATAGGGGTTTTTTGCACAATAATATCCAAAATACCTGTCTTGGCAGCGCCATAATTCATAGTTGTAGGTCCATAGTTCTTTCTATTCTTAGCATGGACAAGAGAAGCTGCATCGTAACCCAAGATTTCAGTTTGGGGGCTTCCAGTTTTCAGCTGGAACTCCCAAGATTTTTAATTAAGTCCCTGGGACCTCCAAAACTGTGATGCCATTGGAAGTAAAACACTGAGAGATTTGCATTTGATTAGATTAGATTCTGACTCCTAATTCTAATACAAGAACAAGTTTAACAGAAAACTAAGATTTTGCCAAACTTGCTCTTTATCCGATAAAAAAGTTGTTATGCATTCATATCCTTGTGTATCCTTCGATATTCGTTCACATACGATATTGTCATCGAGAAAGCCAGACTAATGAGACCTCTAATTCTTGTTAAATTGCTGTGTAGTTATTCTGATGCTGTATGCTGGTGATTGTTTGAACATTGTCATAAATGTATTGGACCTTTCTAGTTTATCCAGCAATCATGACGTCATAATCAACTACGTTACAACATGTATGATGATGTCATAATTAATGACATCATGAATGACGTAGCTAAGTTTGTCATGAATACATAATTGATGATGGAGTAAGCGTTGTTGTGCGAATTTTATGTCTACTATTTAATAAACATGCGGTTGATTATTTTGAAGCTAATTTGACTGGGTGCTGTTGCTGCAGCAAGAGCACTCAGTCAAATTAGTTTCAAAATATTCAACAGCTTACCAGCATAGTTTTCAGGAAATTGAGATTCAGTGAGTGCAGGGATCGATCGATCCTAAGACGGGCGAATTGTGGGTGTAGCTTAGCTAGAGATGGGCAGGGCATAGCTAAAACTGGATTTCTCCATTCTGATGCAGTATGCTGGTGAGTGTTTGAACATTGTCATAAATATAATGACCTTTCCAGTTTTACCTATGCCCCGACCATCCTTAGCTAAGCTCCACCTATGCGTCATCATGTTAGGATTGATCGATCCCTGAACTGCCTGACAACCAATTTCTAGAAAACTATACCGGTAATCTGTTGAATACTTTAAAACTAATTTGACTTGGAGGTGTTGCTGCGTATGGTAGCAACAGCGGCCAGTCAAATTAGTTTCAAAATATCAACAGCATCTTTATTAAATAGTAAAGACACAATTCGTACAACAACGCTTAGTCCGTTGTCAATTAAGTGTTTGTGACAGACTTATCTATGCCATTGATTATGATGTCATCCTACACATCACATAGTTGATTATGACATCATGAATAATGGCTAAGCTGTAAAGGTACATTGCATGGCTGTATTTCTACCACTTACAGCACTTTGTTAGCTACATGCTCTGAAGATGGTTCTGTCAGACTCTGGGGACGCAATGAAGTGGCTGCTGACTTCTGCCATCGTGCATGTCCCACTGAAGTGCAAAGCATCATGGGAAGATTTACGGGACTCGGGTATGTATTTAACCATATAACCCTCAAATTTGTTCAAGAAAATTTCTACTTTCTCATAGAAAATGTCCATTTTTGAAAATTTACTACTGGAATGACTGGCTTGATAAATATTAAAAAATAGCCTTCTTGGTCTGCAAGTGGACATTTCTGAAGACCACTGCAGAAGCCGTTTTTGTCTGATATGAGTGTTACAGGGTTAAAGATACTTATATTTCTATGCATTGAAACTGATGGTGAGGCGTCGCAAACATGAAGCATCACTTCATATATAATTATATATCTTTTCATTTGGGAAACGGAGATCAGTAATTTCAGTAGAAAGCCAAAGTTCACAAGGTTTTCCGATACATCTGTATGTTTGACATACTGTAATGCAATTCGGGGAAATATACAAAATTGTTTTATTTATATTTACCCTTTGCCTGTTCTGGAAAGCTGTCTGTCTGTTTGCCTGTGTGTCTTTGCCTGTCTGCCTTTCTTTGTTTGTGTCTGTCTGTCTCTGTCTATCCATCTGCCTGCATGCCTACATGCCTGCCTGTCTGTTTGTGTAAAACATCTGGATCAGATCAAAATCTTGATGTCTGAATATGTCGGACACGTGTTCTAATATTGCTCAAATTATCATGCAAGAAACAGGTGAAACCATGCCATAGGATTCCACAACAATATATATCACTTGTTAGATGACGTCACCATCAAATGAAGTAGGTCCGACACTAAAGGGCAACGGTCTGACTGTAGCCGTCTGAATTGTATGACTTTTGAAACTTCAATTTAGTAAACATTAAGTTAAATATTTTGAAACTAAATTAAATGGGTTCTGCTGCTGACATTGAGATTCTGAGAATCCTGTGTTGAAGAAAGTGTGTTAAGATCGTTTTAAGCATGCATACACAGTGGGGAGAATGTAGCTAAAGATTGGTGTGCCATGGCTAGAAATGGTTCTCTATTAAACCTTGAACACTCATATCAGCCAAAAACGATTTCTGCAGTGGTCTTGAAAAGATTCCATTTGCAGACCAAGACAAGACTATTTTTCTAAATTTATCACTAGAATGACTGCCTCGATAACTAAGCCAGTGATTCCAGTGGTAAATTTTCAAAAATTGTTTTCTCTTGGTCTGCAAATGGACATTTTTAATGAGAAAATTGAAATTTTGTTGAATAAGTTTGAGGGTTAAAGGGTTAAAACACTAACTTTCTCATTTTGATGCTCCTGAACATTTGCTAGTAATTATCCCCTCCACCCCCCACCCCCCTCTACCCACTCCCCCATACAAATATAAGGGGACTATATAGCGTTTGCTTTGTCTGGCCATACATCCGTTCGTTCAGGCTTTCGTTTCCGGAACTCGAGTTCGATTGAAGGGATCATTAACAATCTGGCGTGGGTGCTTGCCCTTGGTGGTCCAAAGAACACTATCGATATTGGCATCAAGCAGTCAAAAATCAAGGCCACTGACCTAATTGTTTATGTAATATTGCGTTTCCGGATGATAACCCGAGTTTGATTGAGGGGATCGTTACTAATCTTGGGTGGGAGCTTATCCTTGGTGAGTCATAGACCCTATCAATTTTGGTGTCCACGGTCACGGTGACCAATCTTGGGTGGGAGGTTGTGCTTGAGGGTGGGTGGTGGGGGCGAGGGGGAAGGGGGCATACTTTAGGAGTCTCTGATTGTCGTTCTTGTTTATTTAGAAAATATTTTGCCCTTTGAATGATGAAAACAATTGGATAACCATCGAAGAGCTTGCTGTTGTAGAGTACGTGTAGCAATGGTCCTTATGTTTCAGCACTGAGGTATTGCGCACCTGGCGAGGTGAAGATCTTCTACATGTAGAATTGATAGGTGAATGTTTAGGTCATTCTGGAGGAATACAGGTGAGACTGATATATTACTTTGTCCCTATTGATCTATGTATAAGCCAATCAAGGCTTAACGCTTAATATTCTGGTGCCGTTTTCATGAAAGATGTTTTGTGAATACGGCCTGTGACAATGTCTGCTGGAAAATGTGTAATTGTACAAGAGACTTTCTTAGACAGCAACATTGTTTCCAAAATGCACATTATAATCTAGAATGTATTGGAATCTAGGAATTATTAAAGATTAAAATATGGTCTTTAGCCCTTTAACACTTGTATCAGCCAAAAAATGGCTTCAGCAGTGGTCTTGAGAAATGAACCGAGCCAGTAATTCCAGTGATAAATTTTCAAAAATAATCTGTTGGTCTGCAAATGAACATTTACTATGAGAAAAGTAAAATTTTCTTGAAAAGATTTAAGGGTTAAATGGTTAGCCATTTAAGGGTAAAGATTTTTCAAGAAATTCTATATTTTCTAATGTCCATTTGCAGGACAAGCCGAGTATTTGTCAAATTCGATAACAGAGCCAGTTGTTCATCGTAAATTTGCAAAAATGGTTTTCTCTTGGCTTGCTAATGGACAGTCTCAACACAAAGATTTCAATTTTCTTGACAATTCTTGTAATTATCAATGAAAGATTAATAGCGTGAGCTAGAAAATGGTTCATTAGCTCACCTGACCCAAAGAGCCAAGTGAGTTTATGCCATGGCGACGATCCGTCGTCTGTCTATCGTCCGTCAACTTTTGCTTTAAAACACTACTCATTAACCACGTGACCGATTTCAACCAAATTTGGCTGGAAGGACCCTATAGTCATAGGCTCCAGAACATCCATTCGGAATTTTAATTCCTTAATTTTTTAGGTCAAAATCTTAGATTTTATGAAAAATGTACCGGAAATTGTCAAAATGTTTTTTATCCTTACCATTCAGAGCGATTTCAACCAAATTTGGCTGAAAGGACCTTATTGTCGTAAGCTCCAGAAGTTTCATTTGGAATTTTGATTCATCAGTTTTTTGGGTGAAAAACAGATGTTATGAAAACTACCAGAAATTGTCAAATTGCTTCGTCTCCTTACCATTCAATGGTCATAGGCTCTAGAACTTCCATTCAGAATTTTGATTCATCAATTCTTTTGGGGTGGAAATCTGTGATTTTATAAAAAATTTACCTTAAATTGTCAAATTGCTTCTTACCATTCTGAACGATTTCAACCAAATTTGGCTTAAAGGATCCTGTGGTAATGGGCTCTAGAATGGCCAACCAGAATTTTGATTCATCAATCTTTGGGGGTGAAATCTTAGGTTTTACTTTAAATGTACTGGAAATTGTCAAATTGCTTCTCCTTACCGTCTTGACCGGTTTTAACCAAATTAGGTTGAAAGGATCGTATGGCCATAAGCTCTAGAACCTCAATTCAGAATTTTAATTGCGTTAAAATCTGAGATTTTATGAAAAATGTACCGGAAATTGTCAAATTACTACTCCTTAGCTGCTTGACATATTTCAACCAAATTTCTCTAATGGATTCTATGGTGGTAGGCTCTAGAAATTATATTCAGAATTTTGATTGATACATTTTTTGGGTGAAAATCTTAGATTTTATGAAAGATTTACCAGAAATTGTCAAAACGCTATCAAGGTACACTAGAATTTCTATTCAGAATTTTGACTGGTCAATCTTTTAGGTGGCCATCTAGGATTTTCCAAAAATTATCCATCATATCCATTTAAATGCAAATGGTTCAAATGCTAATGGTCCAGGTGAGTTTTTTATACCCCTGCAAAAAATTAGTCTGATACTATGTGATCAACGATGGATCCAATCTGGATGGCAGCTATCTTGCAAATTTGTTTCCAAACATGCCAGTCGATAACACGGCTACCATTTATTAGATCATTTTGAGACTTCATAGGTTGATTAGACTAAGTCTGGGGAAGAAACCTTTTTGAAATTGATGATGATCCAATATCCAAGATAGCTGCTAGCTACTTGGGCATCTTGAAGATTGGTTTCAGTATGATAACTCTGCTACCATTTATCGGATCATTTTGAAACTTCATAGGTTGATTGGACTAGGTCTGGGGAAGAAACGCCTAAAATCGACAATCAAAAATCCACGGGCTGCCATCTTGAAATCAGTTTCCAAATGATAACTTGCTATCTTCCAACAGCTCTCGTTCTTTGGTGTATTATCTAAGTGTGGTATTATGAACAATTTGCGGAGTTCTTGTTAAAATGGTGTTACTGAAAGCTGTGACTATTAGGAATTAGCTTACATCAGCATTGTTTTCAGAATTAAACTATTCATCATTCAGAATTGAACTTTTTATCACCTGCACATAATGGAAGGATCTGATCCGTCACTCAAGTACCTAACGTCATAATCAAATATGTCATTTGTTAGCCGACGCCACAATAAAAATGATATACGTCCATCATAAAGGTGATAATAGTCGGTCATGAAAGTGTCTGAATTGTATGTCTGATGAATTTACAATTTCATAAACATTCTGTTGAATATTTTGAAATTAATTTGACTTGGAACTGGTGCTGTCATAAGCCAAAATGTTCAACAGCTAACCTGTATATTTACCGTGAAGTTTGGATTTGTCTGCTTTCCAAGCTAACCTGTATATTTACCATGAAGTTTGGATTGGTCTACTTTCCAAGCTAACCTGTATATATTTACCATGAAGTTTGGATTGGTCTGCTTTCCAAGCTAACATGTATATTTACCATGAAGTTTGAATTGGTCTGCTTTCCAAGCTAACCTGTATATTTACCATGAAATTTGGATTGGTCTGCTTTCCAAGCTAACCTGTATATTTACCATGAAGTTTGGATTGGTCTGCTTTCCAAGCTAACCTGTATATTTACCATGAAGTTTGGATTGGTCTGCTTTCCAAGTTTCAAATTGATTCCAACACGTATACAAAGGTATACAAAGGTGGCGTGAGTTTAAATAGAAATGGGCATGGCATAGCTAAAAATTGCTCCCTTTATTTGGTAGAAAGGCTAATGTAATCAGCTAGTGGAATCTACCGCTCACTCACCGTGCAAGCTAGATGAGCTATTCCATAATGGTTTCAAGCCTTATTCTTCAAAGTGATTGTCTCCCCCTGTGTTGTCTGATAACATATTCCTTGTTATGATCGTTAGAGCTTTATTTCTTTATATCCAGATGTTTGTGGATTTTGGGTTTTCTGGTATGGTGACGTGTGGTGTTGATGCACTGGTATTGGCATGGAAGGTGAGTAGTTCTTGACAAGCTGGAAGTTCGTGTTATGGCTTATCATCAATATTTTTTATTCATGTTTAATCATACAAGAGCCTCTTACATTTGTTCATCGCTCATCAGTATTGGCCTGTGCTTTGAGTACACTGTTTGGCAGAGGGTCTATCTAAGTTTAAAGAACTTGTACTCGATCCCATTGTATATTTTCGTGCAATAAAATATGTTTTAAATCAAATATACAATTGTCCAAGAAGCATAATATAGCTGTATCTGTGAAGCAGGCTCGTGTTGCACAGACATCAGTAACATAGCTATATACATGGAATGCACCTTGTCATGCTTGTCAGTTCTCAAATATATCAAACCTCAATAATATAGCTAACCTGGAACCAATCACAATATTCTTGAGCATTAGTGATATAACTAAGTTGAAACCAGTCTTGTAATTTTCAGACCTCAGTAATACAGCTTTAACCTGGAACCAATCTCATAATCCTCAGATCTTAGTAAAATAGTTGTAAACGGGAACCAATGGGAACTAATCTCATAATTCGCAGACCTTAGTAATATAGTTGTAACCGGGAACCAATCTCATAATTCTCAGACCGTAGTATTATAGTTGTAACCGCGAACCAATCTCTTAATTCTCAGACCTTAGTAATATAGTTGTACCTGGGAACCAATCTCAATTCTCAGACCTTAGTAATATGGTTGTAGCCGAGACCCAATCTCATACTTCTCAGACCTTAGTAATATAGTTGTAACCGGGAACCAATCTCATAATTCTCAGACCTTAGTAATATAGTTGTAACCGGGAACCAATCTCATAATTCTCAGACCTTAGTAATATAGTTGTAACTGGGAACCAATCTCATAATTCTCAGACCTTAGTGATAAAGCTGTAACCTGCAACTATTCTAAGAATTTGCAGACCGTTATGATATATCTGTGACCTGGAACCAATCATAATTCTCAGACCGTAGTAATGTAGTTGTAACCAGGAACCAATCTCATAATTCTCAGACCTTAGTGATAAAGCTGTAACCCGCAACTATTCTAAGAATTTGCAGACCGTTATGATATATCTGTGACCTGGAACCAATCATAATTCTCAGACCTTAGTAATGTAGTTGTAACCAGGAACCAATCTCATAATTCTCAGACCTTAGTGATAAAGCTGTAACCCGCAACTATTCTAAGAATTTGCAGATCTTTTTGATATATCTGTGACCTTGAACCAATCTCATAATTCTCAGACCTTAGTAATGTAGTTGTAACCAGTAACCAATCTCATAATTCTCAGACCTTAGTGATAAAGCTGTAACCAGCAACTATTCTCATGCTTCTCAGATCCTAGTGATATAGCCATGACCTGGAACCAATCTATCGATCCTTAGTCGGTTGATAAGACCACTGTTGAGACCGGTTTTGAATGACTTGATCATTAATGGGTTAATTTTGTTCCTTGTAGAATTCGGAGATGCAAAGCCTCTGGCGCACAGAACTGCTTCAGGAGTTAATGGCAGGTGCTGTTGGTGTTGTATGATGCACAAGCGTAGCCATCTCTTTAAGACAAATGTGATCTTCCAGCTCAGAAATGTGTGACTGACATGGCTGATAGCCATTCCTCTCAGAATATTCATCACATTCTCTCTAAAAACTGGAATGATGCGCATGAAGAGCTCAGGGTAAAATCAATATATTCAAAGATTGCTTCGGCAGTCAATATTGCTATGCGAATTATATTATCTGTTATGTCTGTTACTAAATTTTTTAATTATTATTATTATTATTATAATTGTTATTATTATTATTCCTTCATGCTTTATGTAATAAGGCTAATAATACAGGCAGTGTATTGCTATGATTGATCTGCTTAAGTAGTTAACCCTTTAATGGTCAAGCCAGCCCAAACCCGCTTCTCCAGTAGTCCTGAGCAATGTCCATTTGCAGTCCAAGAAACGATTTTTTACAATGTGCAGTGAACTGACTGGTTCCAGTCATTCCAATAGTAAAGTTGTCTTCTCTTGGCCTCAAAATAGACAATCATTAAGCGAAGGTTTTAATTTACATGACCAATCTTGACCATTAAAGTGGTAACCCAATTCATTGAGCATGCTGTCTGACCGCTACTGCTTGATGTCACTAGATTTAACATGGTAATAGGTGGATCCATTTCTAGCTATACCCCACCCATTTCCAGCTGTGCCCTTCCCATTTCTAGCTATGCCCCGCCCATTTCTAGCTATGCTACACCCATTTCTAGCTATGTCCGACCCATTTCTAGCTATGCCCCACTCTTCAAGCTATGCCCCACCCCTGTTTTGCCGATGTTTCAAATCGATTTATATACATTGAACCATGAATTAACAAAATCCCAATTTTAAGGTATCTATACAGGTAAGCTATTGAATGGTTTGAAAGGAATTTGACAGGCTTTTAGATCTTCATGACAGAGTTTTAAGACGTTATTGTGATTATGACATCAGCCTACATGTGATGTAATTGGTGATGACATCATATACTTGAGGGACAGATCAGATCCCTCCATTCAGCATATCTGCATACTGGAACTTGATCTAAATCACCATTGAATTTCCTACCTATGCATATCTCTCTCTCTCTCTCTCTCTCTCTCTCTCTCTCTCTCTCTCTCTCTCTCTCTCTCTCTCTCTCTCTCTCTCTCTCTCTCTGGACGGTTTTACCGTAACTGTGGGGACATCACTTTTTTCTCTCATTTTTTGATTTTCATTTCCTTTGTGTTTCTGTGTGTGTTGGCAAAATAAAAAATACTTCTAAGAGGGATAGCGATTATTACCATTAACTAAAAAAAGTGAGAAACACTGTGGGACATACTCTCTGATTGGCACTCATGCAGTAGCAGCAGTATGTGGATGGGAGATTACACCGCCGCCTAGTCTGCGCCCGTGGGTGTTTATCATATCACGTGTTCGTATGTGTCGTACAATTTTTTTTTTTACATGAGAGAGATAATTTTGCGGGGACATTTCAATGTGAGAGAAATGAAAAAACGTAAAAAAAATTGAAAAACATGAATTGTGGGGACACAAATTCTAAATACATTTTTGGACGTTTCACGCTTATCCCGATCGTTTGAGCTACCGTAATTGTGGGGACAGGGCATTGTCCCCACAATCCAAGCATGTCCCCAGAGTGACGGCCTAGACGTGAAAATGTCCCCGTATTTACGGTAAAACAAGTTTCTCTCTCTCTCTCTCTCTCTCTCTCTCTCTCTCTCTCTCTCTCTCTCTCTCTCGCTGTCTCTCTGGACGGTTTTACCGTAACTGTGGGGACATCACTTTTTTCTCATTTTTTGATTTTCATTTCCTTCGTGTTTCTGTGTGTGTTGGCAAAATAAAAAATACTTCTGAAAGGGATAACGATTATTACCATTAGCTAAAAAAAGTGAGAGAACACTGTGGGGACGGTCCCCACACAGAGTGGGGACCTAATGAGAGAGTCCCCACAAATGTGAGAAACACTGTGGGGGACATACTCTCTGATTGGCAGTTTATGCAGTAGCAGCAGTATGTGGATGGAAGATTACACCGCCGCCTAGTCTGCGCACGTGAGTGTTTATCATATCACGTATTCGTATGCCTCGTGCAATATTTTTTTTACATGAGTGTGAGAAAATTTTGTGGGGACATTTCAATGTGAGAGAAGATGAGAGAAATGAAAAAATGTAAAAAAATGGGAAAACATGAATTGTGGGGACACAAATTCTAAATACATTTTTGGATGGTTCATGCTTTTCCCGATCGTTTGAGCTGCCATAATTGTGGGGACAGGGCATTGTCCCCACAATCCAAGCATGTCCCCAGAGTGTAGGGCCTAGACGTGAAAATGTCCCTGGAATTACGGTAAAACAAGTTCTCTCTCTCTCTCTCTCTCTCTCTCTCTCTCTCTCTATCTCTCTCTCTACTATAGCTCTCTCACTCTAATTATATAGCATGAGAATGTAGGTACGAAATATCGTCAGCCATTCGGGGCGAGGTTTATGAGGGCGTGTTTGGGTGGATGCTCCGTCAAGTACTGTGCGATAATGTTTTGTAATGTACTTTGATGATGACGTCAAAATAACTATATGATAATTCAAGTGTAAACATCTGACAAACTGCCTGCTCTAATATTATATAGTCAGTCTAATGATATTCTGCTCAATGGCGGTGAACAGCAGAACAGAAGATCAATGGTTCAAGATACTTGTATTTCTTTAACCCTTAAATCACTGATGTCCTAGAATCCCAATTTTAACGCAATCATCATTATACATGTTTGCTGTTGAATAATTTGAAACTAATTTACCATAGGCAGCATCAGCTGCCATTCTGATTAGTCTCAAAATATGCCACAGGTATATACAAGTATTAAATTATAAATGATTTTTCATATGTGCTGTTCGGTGTTGAAAGGGTAACACTTTAACGTTTATCTGAACCAAGGAAGCTAATGGTTAGGCATGTAATGTTAGCCATCTGCAGTCAATGAGAAATATATATTTTCACCAATATGACTAGCATCTTCAGCCCTTCATCCACACAATCTCAGCCTCTTCCATTCAGGATAACTACACATGAAAGCTGTTTTCTGAACAGTATTTTGATTTGAAGGCTGTAAACTTTCAAATCAATTTAACGTTAAAATATGTCTCCTCGTAAAGAAGTTACGTACCTTATATGATTTGTATGTTTGGAAGGTTTTATGTTGTTAATATAAATTTTGTTTTTTTAAGTTTGATTGATTGATTGATTGATTGTTGTCACTAATAATATCTTCACATATATATATATATATACAATTAACTGTTTCGCTGCTGCAAGCCACTAGACAATAATTGCAATGAGCCAAAACGCTTGACTTGCTGAATATTTTGAAAACAATTTGACTGAAAGTTGTTGGTGGCCTAGCCACCAACAACTTTCAGTCAAATTGTTTTCAAAATATTTAGCAAGTCCAGACATGCCAGAGATATCACCCCTGGAATATGTCATCAGCAAAAACTCATCAGTCACCCAGTCAAATTGCAGTTTTGTAGACTTTGACAATGTAACCTATCCATCAACTTGTGCTGTCTGTTTACAATTAACTGAATTATTACTTAGTCGGTAATTTCATTACAGATTAATCTACCGTTGATTCACTACCTACCATGAAGTGGTGTATAAGCAAAGAAGAGTAGTGCCAAAATATTGAAAAAATATTTTTACTGAAAATTCGCTATTTTGAAAGCATATTTCTTGGAAGTCAGTATTAAAGTATTTGACTATGTATTACATTTATAAACATCCCCACAAAACAATGTGATCTTTAACACATAATTCGGATGACTCTTCCCCCTCCCCCCCCACCCTACCACCAGCTGATCTATGTTGATTTATGGACTGTTTGTGTGAGGAGAGCCACTTAATGCATTGTCTAGCTAGTCAGTGTTGAGCAAATTAAGAGTGAGATAAAACTAGTATCATGCCAGTTTAATATCAAATTAAGCTTATAAGAAAATATGCTTGATAAATGTTGTTAAATTGTGATATTTGTCTCGTCTGTGAAACACAAATGAGTCATAAGTATCACCTTTCCAATGATCACTACGGTGAGGCAGAATCAAGTTTTCCCTTTAATAGATTGCTTTTGCTTGTATTTCAGTTTTTGTTATTTTAACTAAGCTTCCACCAAATGGTTGCCTATGTCAGTAGTAGGAATAATATGGAGGTAACAAGGTCAAAGGTCAATGCCACTGATCTTAGTACAACACACACACACACACACACACACACACACACACACACACCACCACCCCCACCCCCCACCCCAAACCTGATAAAAAAGGAAAGGGGAAACATTTACGCCTGCAGTATTCTTGTTTTAGCTGAATATTGCAATCTATGCACAGTTCAAGTTTAGAAATATTCTCTCTTAATGGTGACTAGATTTTCATACATTTATGGGGCTTGGCCATGTAGACTGGCCATGTATAGCTGTTCCTGTTTTTGGGGCCTATTTTCCTTTAGTTATCACGCCCTGGCCATCGCAGGTCAATAATCCTGCAAAATTGCTCTGGATTTCATCAGGATTCACATTCTTGTCATTCATAATTTAATGTTATTCTGGAACTAATTGCTCGTTCACAGTGCATTGTCCATTCGTTCTAGCACCGTCTGTAATTCATCTTCTGGGAGTACGGTGCCTGATTTATCCAGCATTTCGATCATCTCGTTTAAGTCTGTGGGCTCCCAAATGTTTGACTTTGTTTTTTGGGTCCTGAACCCTAAGGGTTATGAACCATGTGTCTTGTACGTTTGCTTTATAAGCGATAACGGCCATTATGACAACTATGGGTATGGAAGCATAGGTGACTGTCTTTGTTGTCGGGCCCCCTTTCAGGCTCAAAGGTTAATGATAGTGGCTCTAGTTTTGTAGCATAATTTTAACTCTCCAACTCATCCCATGATTTGACTTGTAAATGTGCTATCCCTAGTGTCTCATTTAATGTCTCAGGCAAATGGAACATGCTCATGTTTATTATTTCCATATCTAACTAATAATTGTCAGTATACGAGTTTATGCATCAAAATTTCCATTCCCATCTGCTATAGCTACAGGTCTATGGATTTAGCAGATAGAACCACGTCGCCAATCTTCTATGTCTCTCACTTGCACTTGCACCTATTTTCCCTATGATTTTAGGACCATGCCCAGACCGGTGAATTTAATCAGGTCACTACCTGTACCTTCAATTACTGTCAATTTTACCTTACACAGGACGATTTACAATTAATATACTAACTTTGCTGGATAGGTGGCTTGATTTAAAGAATTAAGTTACCTTTGCCTCTTGATCGACACATGTTTGCCTGTTGTGTATCATACATCGCTATTCCATGCATACAAACAACCATACGTCTTCCACGTACCATCTGTTTAACTCTCTCATATAAATTTAATGTCAGTACTCTTACCCATGAAAGCAGAATCTTGTGCGTGAGATTGAAGTTGTCTCGTGCGCCATTGCAAGTAAAACATTTTTGATCTGATACACAAAATTTACCATTAACCCGTTTACACTTATATCAGCCAAAAGCGGCTTCAGCAGTGGTCATGAGAACTGTCTTTGTAGACCACGAGAAACTATTTTTGAAAATTTACCATTGAAATGACTAGCTCGATAACTGAGCCAGTCATTCCAGTGGTAAATTTTCAAAAATATTCTCTTGGTCTGCAAATGGATATTTTATGAGAAAATTGAAAATTTTGGAACAAATTCAAGGGTTAATGTGTTATGGTTCCTGTCATGTTCCTAGCTGTTTCTGCATCTGCTATTGAGATTGAGAAGAGCAGGGGAAATGCGGAAAACCTTCCAGAGAGACTAATTGGACAAAGCAGAAAACAACAAAATAACTACAACTTGAATAAGATATTAAAATATATTTACTATACTAATGCTGGATTGAAAACAGACATAAAAAAGAAGCGTAAATGAATTGTATAATAGCAATAACTAATTTATTATAATAATCACAACCAGAAATGAAGCCCATCTGATTGATATAATTCTGCGTATGATTCTTATTTGCAGAAAATATTTTATCCTGAGGATGCATAATTTATGACTTGCACTAAGTTGTGATGTAATGTTATGGCGAAATCAGTCAGTTGATTAAAAAGACCATTTTAAAGAGAGTCCTGATTGAGGTAGTAGTTCAGGCGGTAATGTTCTGAGGTGTGAAACCACTTAGCTGAGGGTTCACGGTTCAGGTCCGCCGTCTAGCGATCGATGGAAACTTGGGCAGTCTCCTCCCCTGCCCACTGCGCCTCTCTACCCAGATGTATTAATTGTTACTGGTACAAAAACGGGTATTTATCTGCGATAGACATGCTGTCCAGTGTGGACGGGATTGATTGGTCCAGTAGATCGAAATTTAGTCGAAGGTTAGAAAAACTGTACTTTTTGCCACAAAATGGAGAAAGGGAAAACTTTCCGGAGCACACATACACGCTTAATATATAGATGTCATGTGAAAACGAACTGCTCAACAATAAATGTGGTGTATCTCCTCACCTACGGTATTTGCAACAAACAATACGTAGGAGAAACTAAGAGAGAATTCCAGATCAGTATCAAAGAACATTTGAGAGATGTCAACAAACACAAAGACACACTGGTCGCACTACACTTCAACCTGCCAGGACATGATACAAGCGGTATCAGATACAGAGTCATAGAAGTTCTACGTCACGATCCTGAAAGCACTGAAGCCACAGCTTCACGAAAGCCACAGCTTCACGCAAGGACTGTGAATCTTACTGGATCCACCAACTCCATACAATGAATCCTGTTGGTATTAATCAAACAGATTGCTAAACCCGACACCCTGTGGGTGAGACACCAAGTATTAGCGTACGGGTAAGTCACAGGTAGGTCAGAGGTAACACATAATCACAGAAAATGTGTACAATCCACGGTACTGTACTGGCACCTGAAGACAAGTTAGTGATACACTATTAACATATGTCCAAAAGAGTTCACATATTTTTAACATAGGCATTCCAGGTACACAGGTAAATTCCAGGTAAACAGTTAAATTCCAGGTAAATGCTGAAAAATGTCAAGTACACATGTAGAGCTTGTTAATACGTTTTATGTACCTTTATCATGTTATAATCCACTCAAATCCTCATGACATGCGACTTCTTATTCCATGCAAGTTACAGATGTGCAAAAACATGGTTCGTACAGCAGACTGACAATTTTTTTCAAGGCTCTGAATTTCAATTTTCAAGGGCTGCAAACCTGAGTGACTGCGGCCTACTGGCTAAAGTAGCAACAGCTTACAGTCAAATTAGCTTCAAAATATTCACTTTGAAAATGAGATACATGTAGAGGTTTCATTTGTGAATAATTATTTAACCCTTAGCACACTGTTGTCGACACATCCATCCTTTACTGTGTCAGTAGCAAAGGAACTGGTGTACATTTTATAAACAATTTTGGTGGACAATGTTGCTGTCTATGACAGCACCATCATCCACCAAATTTGTTTAAAAATGAGCACCAGTTGATGTGTAAATTTAATTCTAAAATTGGAATCTTTTAAACCAGAGTGCTAAGGGTTAACCTATCTTACCTTAATCTTTTTCTTTTTCCTGAACCCACAACTGACAGTCAATGTTGCAGAAGTCATTAAAGTAATCCGTTATTATTATGTGAAACTGTTTATATTATATGATATCCAAAAGTTTTAGCAAAACAAGTCGGACTGACAACTCTCATGGCACTATGTACACTATAAATATTCATCCAATCACTGTTTTAAGCTAGACACCTTCTCGTCAAGGAGTTCATCTACTTCTTTAAGAAGGAGCTTCTTGTCCTTACAAGTTTTTCTAAGAGAGTTAGATTGAGACACAAATGTGAGCTTCCCTGTCATCTCAGCTTTTTCAGAGTATTTATCTGCTGAATTGGTAAGCGACTCAATGTCTTCTGACAAACGTGCCTTTTTCCGTTTTAATCCATCGATCTGTTCCAGATTGAGAATGTCTTTGCGTTTTGTTGTTAATTGGATTGCTTTCGTTTCTTCTCTCTGTTTCTCAAGATGTGCTGTATACTTTTGCCTAGCCATGGCAACAGATACTAACAGTTTATTAGTTATATCCACTGATAAAACACCACCAACAAATGTAATATGGTCACAAATAACTCTCTGGGAAATTAAAGACTGCTCATGCAAGTTTTCTACTTCAACTTCCTTGTTGACAGAAAACCCTCTTTCAACCTGTGCCTGACCATGAGAAATGACAAGCAATAGTCTGATAACATCATAGAGCTTACCAAATCTGTCATCATTAACTATGTATCTCATGAAGAATTCATCCAGTCTGTCAGTATTAATATTAAAATCGGAAAAGTTCTTTGATCCAAACACTGCTATGTTGTCTATGAAACTGCTGTACTCATTGGAAATAGTGTCGCATTCTACTTCTTTGACACGATCTGCAGCTAACAAAATTGACAATACTCTCTTAAAGCTGGACCGAGCACGTGTTGGATCCCGTACCATTTCCTTCGGATTGAAGGAGGAAAGATGACGAACCAGCGAGTATGATAGGGGACATTTCATTAAGGCTTTCTTAAGAGAGAGAGAGGGGGATGGGGGGGGGGGGGGGGGGGGGGGGGGGGTGGGGCTGAATAAAGATTTCTGGCTGGCATGATATAATTGTCTAACTGTTGCATCGGCGCAGGCCCATATACCCACAGCATTGTCAAGGCATGTTCTTTTTCAGGGCAAGAAGACTTTTTTAAAATTTACCACTGGAATAACTGAGCCTGTCATTCCAGTGGTAAATTTTCAAAAGTAGTCTTCTCTTCACCTGCAAATGGCGAGCAATTTGCAATGTAATTTAATTTTGTGGCAACAATATAGTCATTATGTGGTTAAATATACATTGACTTACCCATAAACTGAGATCCAATGTATCGAGTTGTCACTTCGTTGTTGTCCCAATACCTAATATGGATATCCATTTGTTTCTTTTGGGGTTTTTTGTTCAAACTTTCGTCAAACAAAATTGTGTAATAATCGCCGACAGATAACAAGCACTGTTCTCTAAAATAGTCAGCTAGGCCAAATACACAGTAATACGCAGGTTTTTTTTCGCCACATGTAAATCTCTTGGCAATCTCGCTGTCCGGAAACATAACTTCAAACAGTTTTGATACACCTTCATTTGACCGATAAGAGTTATGATTATGTATGGTATTCAATGTCCACAAGATTTCAGATTTTAGGACATCATTTTTTGACACACAAATGGGTGCCTGTACCATGCGAACCTCATTAGAGATGCCACTGGTTCCGCATGTTGCTACACTTTTGTCAGAGTGAGACTCACTCTTGGGAACATTTTCCCCTGAAGAATTCTTTGACTGAGTACCGAAATATAATCCAAGACCTAATTTGCCGCCACTCGCGCTCACGACATTAGCCTGGTGTTTTGCACATTTCATATGTGATTTTAAAGCACTCCCCCATTTTGGAATGGTCGACGTCTTTGCGACAAAGTGTACAAACGACCTTATGTTTGTCCGTTTTGCATTCACTCACCCATTTATACTGCAGGTTTAGTGTCCATTGTCTGTTGAACACGCACTTTCCCATGTTTATAACTTAAATATTCAGTATAGCGAAAGGAATAGACGTCACAATAACTCACAGATTCGAAAAATTACCGCGAACTTTTACAAATGTACGCCACATTTATTCATTTGTTCCGTGAACTTCTCGGTAACTTTCGTAAATTAGTTCCCGGTAGTGTGCTATGCTAAAGTAATGCGTACCGGAAACCAGTTACGACGCATTAACATATAAATTTCCGGTAATTTTCGTAAAGGGTAATCCCCGGCCAGTTCCCGGTACATAGTGTATTCAAGTAGCGCAATCGGGAACTGATTCTAACCACCGGGAATCGCTGCTATGTTCGCATATGCATAATTAATCACGGAGACAACAGGCCAATGGTATTATCCCATTTACTATAGATGTATGACGTCAAGAACGCGTAGTTTTATCAGAAATATTACCGATCGATACGGAAAGAATGACAAACGACAAAACAAAATCTTTTTTATTTTAATCTTTATTTACTCGACTGAAATCTTTGTTCACAAAAAATAACTGGGTGGAAATAGTCATTTTCAAGGGCTATTCCTCAAATTCAAGTACTTTTCAAGGCAACTGGCAAATTCAAGGGCTTTTCAAGCCAATGGTCAAAATTCAAGGGCTTTTCAAGAAACGTGCGCACCATGAAAAATGTAGCTCCAGCAAACAGCTTAATCAGGTTTCTGAGATCCCAATTTATCCAACATGGTTATCTCAATGTTATTGATATAAGCTTCCTGATCAACAGTAATTTCATCATTATGTTCGATAAATAAGCCCAAATATTTGAACATTTCACTGTCCTCACTACTGATTTGAAATTTATTTTTAACAGTTTCAATTATCTTCTGTTGAGAGTTCAGAACCAGCCCAATAGAAGTCATCTAGTACATGACTTCATGAAGATCACCATTATACATCCAGTAAAAGACTGCTTCATCAAACTTACTCATTTGAACATCCAATTTTAATAGTTCATCCTAATCTGTCAGGTACTAAGTCCGAGAAGCATCTGTCAAATCATACACAGTAGTGTGCAAATTCCATAGTTTATCTGAGCCACATTCTTTAGGGGGTCTCTGCCAGACTTTCAAATTTTCAAAATTTACACTAGTAATAGCCGATTTGCATGTCCGAATGCGCATAACCGGATATAAAAAACGCGCGCGGTGCAGTCTGGGATTAATATGAGTCCTAACAACGCGTAAACAAATCCGCGAAAACTATCGATACAACGTCTGCGATGGACAAATTAACCGAAAATGACATCCCTGGGGCCCGTTTAGTTAAACCATTTGAATGCGCGACGGTACCCGAGCTTAAGCGATGGCTTAAATGCAGAAATGCATCAGTAACTGGGACGAAGCCGGCGCTAATTGACAGGTAAGTTCTGAAGATTAGATATATTTTCGTGGCAATTACTGTTTACTAGCTGTCAACCGTGTGCTAAATATAAACAATTACAAGTGTATTGATGGTATTTAAACGCAAACGGATGGTATGCTGCGCTATGACACTCACCATGCCTACATAGTTTAACCCTTCAGTGACCAAGCCGATCAAAACACACTTCTGCAATGGCTTTGAAAAACGTAAATTTCCAGGTCAAGAAAATACTATTTTTTAGATTTACACCTGGAATGACTAGCTTGATAACAGAGCCAGTCACTCAAGCGGTAATCTTTAAAAATAGCATTCACTTGCCTTGAAAATGAAAATTTCAATAACAAAAGATTAAATTTTTCATGACAAACCTTGACAATTACACGGTTAAATAAGAAAATATTGAACATTAGTACATCTCTGTACCCTCCTCCATGTAGACTAAGTAAGTAACCTCCATGTGAACACACACCTCTTGCTGAACATTAGTACATCTCTGTACCCTCCTCCATGTAGACTAAGTAAGTAACCTCCACGTGAACACACACCTCTTGCTGAACATTAGTATATCTCTGTACCCTCCTCCATGTAGACTAAGTAAGTAACCTCCACGTGAACACACACCTCTTGCTGAACATTAGTACATCTCTGTACCCTCCTCCATGTAGACTAAGTAAGTAACCTCCATGTGAACACACACCTCTTGCTGAACATTAGTACATCTCTGTACCATCCTCCATGTAGACTAAGTAAGTAACCTCCATGTGAACACACACCTCTTGCTGAACATTAGTACATCTCTGTACCCTCCTCCATGTAGACTAAGTAAGTAACCTCCACGTGAACACACACCTCTTGCTGAACATTAGTACATCTCTGTACCCTCCTCCATGTAGACTAAGTAAGTAACCTCCATGTGAACACACACCTCTTGCTGAACATTAGTATATCTCTGTACCCTCCTCCATGTAGACTAAGTAAGTAACCTCCATGTGAACACACACCTCTTGCTGAACATTAGTACATCTCTGTACCCTCCTCCATGTAGACTAAGTAAGTAACCTCCACGTGAACACACACCTCTTGCTGAACATTAGTACATCTCTGTACCCTCCTCCATGTAGACTAAGTAAGTAACCTCCATGTGAACACACACCTCTTGCTGAACATTAGTATATCTCTGTACCCTCCTCAATGTAGACTAAGTAAGTAACCTCCATGTGAACACACACCTCTTGCTGAACATTAGTACATCTCTGTACCCTCCTCCATGTAGACTAAGTAAGTAACGCGAACACACACACATATGCACACCTCTTGCTGAAGAGACAGAACATTTCAGGTAAGCATACATTAAACGTTATTTGTAGGGGCATACTTAACCCATCACCAACACATCCCTGAAAAAGTATATGCTTATCGATATAAAACTTATTTTTGTCAAATATTTTAAAATTAATTTGACTGGAAGCAGTTGCAGCTTCCAGTCAAATCAATTTCAAAATATTCAGTTTTCATGGCAAATGATTGCTATTAAATTGATATCCTAGGATTTTACCTGTACAAATTCTGACTATTAGTTCTGTCTAGCATCAGTCCAGAGAATACTTCAAGCAAAATTTGACTAAAACGTTCCAAGAGGTATAGATCAGATTTACAGAAAATTTAGGACAATCCAAGCTAGCTAATGAAAATAAATTGACCAATCAAAATTCTCATTAGTGATCTTGAAGCCTATCAGCATAACATTGTTCCCACATCCTTCTAGCCAAATTTGGTTGACATCCAATATGCGCCTAAATTCTGTAATAAAATCTAAGATTTTCACCAAATAAATGGATCAATAAACTGAACAGAATTTCTAGAGCCTACCAGAAAACCTAAATTCTGAATAGTTCTAGAGCCTACTGACTACTATAGAATCCTTCCAACCAAATTTGTTAAAGTCTGTCAAGCCGCTAAGAAACATTTTGACAACTTCCGGTAAACTTTTCATAAAATCTAACATTTTCACCCAAAAAGTGAACCAATCAAAATTCTGAATAAACCATCTGGAGCATACCCTGATTGGATCATTCTAGTTAAATTTTGTTGAAATGTCAAGCAGCTGAGGAGCGTTTAGCCAATTTCCAGTACATTGCTCAAAATCAAAAAAAAATAGATCAATCAAAATTCAGAATCGAAGTTCTAGAGCCTGCCACCATATATATGGTTTACGTAACCAAATTTGGTTGAAATCCCCTACACCCTCCCGGCCTCCCCAAAAAGAAAAAATATTGGCCTATTACAATTCTGGATACAAGTTCTGAAGCCTACACCCAGGGTCCTTCCAGCCAAATTAGGTTGAAATCCATCATGCGGCTGAGCACTAATGTTTTTAAGCAAATGTTGACGGACAGTCGACGGATACTCACCACATCCAAAAAAGTTTTCATGAACTTTGTTTGCGATGGGAAATACATCTGACGATAACAAAACTATTTTGCTTAAATGTCACAGTGGTCACATATGCAGGGATCTATATAACTCAATTTTTTAAATGGTGATCCATACAGATCGGTACACTAGAAACTTCAAAGATCCCTGGAAATTTGTACTGATCTGTACAGTAGTATTGCACCGAAAACTAGAAAACATTATTTGACTCAGAGGGCTCCGCAGTCAGTGAAAATACCTTTCTCTATGTAGTAGGTAGCAATTTTATTCAGAGCCTTCATATTATTAAACAAGAGGACCAAGGCCCTGTGGTGCTCACCAGGGCCATTAACATTTGAACCATTTGCATTTATTATGAATCATGTCTTTAACCCTTACCATTCTGATATCAAAATTTTAAATTTTCAAATTAAATTAAAAGATAAACTGGTGCTCATTTTTCAACAAATTTGGTTGAAGATGGTGCTGTCATAGACAGCAACATCATCCACCAAAATTGTTGAAAAACATACAGCAGTTTCTTTGCTATTGCCACAGTAAAAGATAGAATATTGACATCAGAGTAGTAGGGTTAAAACCATTTAGTGGTCAAGATTGGTTTAGAAAATCTCTCAGTGTTCATCTGCAGACCAAGAGTAGACTATTTCTGAAATATTATCGTGGGAATGATTTTTTGGTTATCAAGCCAGGCATTCCAGTGATAGATTGTCCAAAATAGTCTTCCGTTGCTCTGCAAATGTCTATTTCTCAAGACCTCTGTAAAGACTTATTTTGGCCATCTTGACCATTAATGGCATTGGACATGTTAGAATCAGTTCTGAGTAGCCAGTTAGTGTCTTAGTGATCAATGTCAGCAGGGCTCTTAAATGTATAAATGCTATTCTCGATTATGTCAATATTAGCTGATATTATAATTGTAAATTGTATTAATTGTTATTGAACCACCTTGAAAGTAATTGCATATAAATCTCTAAGTTGTAATGTAAATTGTAACTAATTACTTTCAGACCAATGTAATTTGCTAGTTTAAAGGTACTCAATGGTGGCAGTAAAAACTATGATCACATTATTACTTATCTCCAACAATAGGTTCTCTGGTTAAAATTCACTAAATAACAGCAAATTACCCATATCTTATTCAAGTCATTTGTCATTGAATTTGGAAAAACAAAGTTCAGCATTCGATAGTTCTTAATACATTCAACATGAATCCGTACTCGAGCAATCCGTCGAGTTTGTTCTTCATGTTCTGGTGACAGTTGGAAATTTCCACCCAGGAATGGTGGGATGTTCAGTCCAACATTTTTCTTTGCAAGATACTCATCAATTAAAAATCCACGGTCTGCCATTACTGAATCACCTTTGCTAATTAGCTCAATAAGGCCACTGTTCACAGTAATTTCTTTGTCCGACATCTTACCAGGTACAAGGTCAGAGCTGATAAAACCATTTGGTGAAATGCCAACTAAGCCCTTTGCCGTGTTGTGACTTTTTTACGATGAATATGTCTCTGATTGCACCCTGAAATGAGACGGTGTTTCGATAAAAAGTTCTGTACAATCAAGAATAACACGCGTACTTGGGTATGCCTGTTTAAAACACTCAGGCATATGTTTATCCACCGTGTGCTTTGATGGCCATATCAGAATTTGCCTGAACCGACGATGTAGAAGGTCAAAGTAGGTCCTACAGATTCCGGACACAGTTGATACATGAATTGCGAACCTGAAAAGCAATAACATAGCTCATTAACTCTTCAATCGTCAAGATGTTATGTGTCTAGAAAATGTAAATATGTCCATAATGAATGGATGTATAGGTCTTGACAAGGTCAACTTTTTTTTCCAATTTCTCACTAGAATTAGTGACTTATTCCTACTGTGGTCAAATTTAAATAATACCATCTTTTTTGGCTGCATGGTTTATGAAGATCACTGCTAATTCTGGGTCTGGATGGTAGGGCCAGTAAAAGTTAAATAACAAATTTTAGGCTGACATGGCTAGCACAAGAGCATTGTACATATTGAAGATTTTGGTATCTCCTTGTTCGAATTAACTGATTCTCACTACTACCCGGAGAAGACTTATGATGATAGATTGCTGCGACAACCTATCTCCTCCGCGTGCTAGCAAGAGGATTACTATGCTCGCCTCTTCTGATGGTGTTGAAGATATTTATTAAGTAATCTGGGCCTATCTGACTCTCGAAGATGCTCAGGTACGGCAAGGGGTTTGCTCCTTGCTTCTGGAGTATATTCACAAACTCAACTACGAGATATGCTTGTATAACTAATTGATTATTTATTCGCTACACTACTGATATAACAAATTGACGACTTTTACTGTCGTAACTATGAATGATACTTTCTACAATATGATATGATTTACTTTGCAACTAACTTATTTCGTACTAACTCTATTCGGTCCTATCTCTAACTTGAAGAATTACTCCCAACCTGCCTTGGTGTGCTATTCAACTATCTATTACGATTTACTGCTAGACTTATATTCACGAAACACGACTGTTACGGAATCACAGATGACCAGGATTCCTCTTCAATAGACAAGGTGCCTATTATATAACTTCCAAAATTGTCCTACTATTCTATACATATTACGATATATAGATCTATATATATCGTAATACATAGTTTTCATTTCTATCATCCTTCTAGGTAGTCATATCCACAGTTTGATTGGCCTGCATCATTCTTGCCCCCAATCAACATCTGCTTATCCCTTCCTAGAAGTCTGTACCTATTCTCGTTGGTCGTTCTGACCAATCCCTGTTCGCCTATCTCTCGATTTTACTTCAAAACTCTGTTCCTTTGGTTTCTCTGCCACAGAGTTTGAGTCGATGCTCATTGATTATGACGCCATCTTGACCAATCAAACTCTGGGCTTCTCTTCTGCGGAGATACTGCCAAACAGGGTCAAAGCGGTGTTGGCCGGTTCTGATTTGATGCGACCTGTCAGCCAACTAACAACATTACGGTATGTGTTGTTGTAGCATGCCTTCCTTTGACTGACATATAGTTGATATACAAATTTTGATTGTGTTATTAATTCCTACCAGACGCTACAATGCCTCTGTCCTGTCCCTTGCCTATTATGGATAAGTCTGTAGGAATGAACGTTAATAAGCACATGAGCTGTATGATCTCATTGTCAGCTGGGGTTGTTGTACTTGCTTAAGGGAGTCGGAATGCCGACCGTCAACAACTAACGTCAGTCTGTTTCCTATAATTCACTATCATCTCTCTCGATTCTCATCTATTCTCATCACTCTATTATTTACTAAACTATTGTCCAAAACAACTGCTGAATATTATAAAAGTGTGTGCCGATCCCACAGCAACAACTTTCATCTTCAACTATTGACATATTTCACCAACTCAGAACCGCCGTTCCCAAACCAATTCCTTTACTTCCTTATTTACTATATGATTATTCTAGTTACGATTTCGCATCGGTTTTGATACAGTTTCCACTAAACTGTATCAGCATCAGCACTGGCTGAAGTCATCCAGTACAGCATCCTACTATGTACCTAACTAATACGTACAATCCAACTCAGTTCCCCTAGCTCACCTGGTATTTTCAAATAATAATTTCACTGAGGTCTTACTCATAAATATAAGACATCTAGCGGGGTCATGACTTCCCATAAGACAATCCGATATCTACACATGCCCCTCAACCGAAGTTAATTAGCCGTCTCATAAGGCCTTAAGAGAGCGCTAATTAACTCGTTGTACACTATCAACAACAAAACCACACTATACCAGGGCTATCCAGAACTGCTACCATCCTTAATAACAATACACTCACTTATTAACCGAAAATGATGATAAACAACGCTACAAAACAATCAAAGCGAATCATAAACAAAATAAGATGAACAATGTGACAACAATATATCAACCTTAATCCTACAGGATCATCATTACAGGTCATGAACAACTCCTAAACATCATAATATATTGAACAATAAAATATGGCATTATACTAAAGTCTGTGCTACAGTTAAGATGATGAAGAATCCACTTACTCCCTCTCAACGTTAGGAATGATGAATCCATAAAATCACAATAAAACAAACATGGCACTATTATAAGTTTGTGCTACAGTGACAAATCCTTGTAGGATACACGAATGTTAGGACTGTCTATCACCACGTCTATCCAGTCATCAGCCGTCGGGTCGATCCCAGTCCTGGCAACTGCGTTAGGCGACGACCCGGCCGACATCCTCAGCGGCTCCGGTAGGGCTGCAGGTCTCCGGGGCCTCTGAGGGTGAATAGTCTGTGGCGCACTACTACGGGCCGCATGTGGCTTGCACTTAATCCATTTCCACATGCGTGAAATAATACCACACTTCCACATTATCAACACAACGACGAGCACTACGACGAAGGAGCCGGTTGAATATGACACAAATGACCGTACCCCCATGCCATCGACCATCGCTGGATCGACCGCAGATAATGGTGCTAGCGGCACGTACTTAGACTTATGCAATTGGTCCCATTTCTGCATACTCAACTGATTAACTATCATTGATTGGTTTAGTACTCCGGCCACATCCAACCGTGGTGTATCAATGGCCCGACTGATTCGAGTGTAAGTCCTACTATAAGACTGTACTGGCTCAAATCGCCAACCCTTGCCACTATAATCACATTCTCCAGACATTAGAGCAAACACACCATTCTTAACTACACACCGGTCTGTCAGTCATCCGCCGCAGTGTACTTCAACAGTTTCTCCGAACGTTTGCAACACCACTCCAATTTTCTTGTTGGCAAATACTCTACTAGATGTTTCGTTGGACTCAGTCAATCTAATATTACATGTACTATCCGTGGTATTTGTTAGCAGACTTACGATGCACGGTACATGAGTCTTATCGACCCGTAACAGTCCATGACATACTCGAGGTTTACTACCTTGGCACTCAGATGGTGTAAAATACCAACCCGTCTTAGTGTCAAGTCCAATACTGGTTCTGGCTATCAATACCTGCATATAGTAACCCACCGTGACCAATGGCTCGGGCCATGAATGCAACCCATATTCTATATACTGTCCTCTGTCGATCAAAGGTAATGTAGCTACATAATGCAGTCTTCCGTCGTCCTTCCACAGGGGATATACTACTACGTTTCTGTAGTACCATTGGTAGAGACGTATTAAACGGTTGCCTACGCTGACCTGCTTAGCTACTTCGGCCAGGTCCATAGGGCTAAATAATTCTTCCGATAATCTACCCAGTTCCAGTGAGGCCGTTTGCCTATGGAACTGTGCTGCAGCTTTCTGGTAACTAGTTACCACATTTTCAGCCGCATCAACCAAGTGTCCAAGATGTACCAAAGCATAGAGTTCGGCCTGGCGCGTTGCCTGTATTTTGAAGTCGACTCACATTTCTAGTTAAATCTACTAGTCCGTCAGCAACGTTGTTAATTCTATCCATATTGGAGTCTATCGCCTTAAACGCGAGTTTCACGTGTGATGCCAGTTTATTAGAGAAATGGACCAATCTATTTACGTTTCTCATCGCTTCCTTCACTACATTTCGGATCGCTTCTATGTCGCCGGATGTAGCTGTTCCGAATAAAGATGATGCAATGTCACCCACAAAGTTAAAGAGTCCCCGCCTCCTTCTTCTAGGGTTGTGGTGTTGCATGGTTTGTTGTGTACTGATGGCAATCTTTCTTATACCGTTTATCCTATGTTGTAGCCCTAGAATGTCATCGCCGCCTAACGACGTCTTTAGACCAATATCCGCAACAAGAACACGAATTTTTACCATCTGGTTAAGAAATTCAGTAGGTAGATACGGATGGTCTATGGACACTACCACCGTCCATTCAGCTCGTATCAATGATATTTTCTGGTAATCGGTTATCATAACACCGTTTGACAATCTATGAATACTAGAATTTCGGCAGATACTATCAGCCACACCCAATACTATCAGGACTATGCCTAACTGTAACGTATACATGGTGACTATCTAACTCGATGCTACCAGTACAGCTATGCTACCGCGATGTTACCAATACAGCTATGAGGCATAGATTAACTTTATCTCTGGCTACGTCGCCTTATAACTGCTTCTATACGACCGATGAAGTCCTCGTATAGCGCTCAGCCAAACGCACCAATCCTGAGCCGCTTACTGTCTGAGTCGACCTCATGATCATGACTGCGCTTGCGCAGAAAGTACGGGTGAGATGGAAGCGTTTCCATTGGCTCCCGGGCAGGTTCGTGTACTTCCCCCGAGTTATCCCTCACTTTTTGATGCTTTGGCTCGGTTTCACTACTTGCCTCCCGGTTTCGCTTCCTACTCGTACTAGGTTGACCTCCATCCACATCAACCCTCTTACTCACCTTGCGCACCCTACGCTCCTCATCGGAAGCGGGTCGCTTCCTTTGAGCCCTACTCTGGTTCGCATCGGAGTCGTTTACTGGACAAGGTTTGGACTCGGGTACTTTCACTCTTGGATGATGGCTGGCTTTCGTACCTTTACCAGGGTTACGAATAGGGCGTGGTCGGACCTTGTCCCAACACATCTCTGAGTCGACCACACGTAACTTAGCTACATTAAGCACGCGCACCTTCCCAGATCTCTGATGGCGGACATGAGCTACGGGACCATTGATCTTAAAGATCTCGTATTCAGGGTCACTGTGAGAGGTCAATTTCATCCTCTCCTCAGCCTTTACAACCACTGAATCGCCCACCTTAAATTCACCAGCGTTTGCACGCTTGTTAATTTGTTCTCGGGGAACTTCTCGAGACCTAGCCGTCTCTCCACGAGCGCGCAGCAAGGCATTATTAAGACATGTATGTCTCTCGCCAAGATCCTGCGTGGCATCCAATGGAATGGTTAACGGAAGTCTTGCACGACGACCATACGTCAGATAAAATGGCGTATATCCAGTCGTGGAGTGACGAGAGCTGCGGTATGCTGTTAAAGCTGCGCCCAACTCGTCCTCCCATGCACGAGATTCATTATTAACACCTTTCTGTATTAACTCCTTAAGCGTACGATTGAACCTCTCGGTACGTCCATTGGTTTGTGGATGATATGGACTCGATCGTCTATGATCAATACCGTGTTCCTTAAATCGTTCCTCCAGACTATTTGAACAAAATTCCTTCCCTTGATCCGTTATCAGAATCTCCGGGACCCCATGACGAGCTACATACTCGTTGAAAAACTTGTCTTCAACGTTCTGAGATGTCTTGGCAGCAATCGGATATGCTTCTGCCCACACAGAACAGTGATCGATTATCGTCATGATATACACATTACCTCTGCTTGATTCTAACAGTGGACCGATCAAATCCATACCAATTATCTGCCATGGGCATCTCACTGTATTTAGGCCGTGTAGTGACGGGTCGGTTGACCTGGCACGTTGTACATGTTTCAAGCATACGAACCACATCTTTCGTTAAAGACGTCCACACAAAAGAATCTCTTACCATACCGATGGTCTTTTTCAGACCTTGGTGACCGGCTCTCTCATGAGCCTTCCGGAGCACTCTCTCACGGAACAGGGTAGGTAATACAATTCTGGGGTACTCGGCGTGCAACGCGGACGGCATAACTAAAGAATATACAGTACCGTTCTTGACCATGTACTCCTCCGGGGTGTTCGTGAACAATTCCGGGTATTCCTTGGTCTGCTCGGCACATAATCCGTCGTAGGGAATGTCAAATACCTCTAGGGGCACATGCGGTAAGGCACCCTCGTCCACATCGGGTATGACAAAATCGCCCCTGTCTAACGTGGCGACCTCCACCGGACGACGCAATCTGGACATGTCTGCTCGAATATTCTTCGAGCCTTGGATGTATTCAATCTTACATCCGTACTCAGCAATCAGCACTGCCCAGCGCTGCACCTTCGTGTTTTTCACTTCACCCACAAACAAACTCTTTAGGGGTTTGTGGTCAGTGTACACGGTGAACTGCGTGCCAAATAGATATGGGCGGAGCTTCTTCAACGCATAGATCACAGCGTAAGCCTCCTTTTCTATTACGGGCCAATTAAGCTGACTATCCTTAAGAGTGGAGCTTACATATTGAATTACCCGCTCTATACCCTTAGCATCGTCTTGTACCAGTATAGCACCAATAGCATAACTAGACGCGTCAGTGTATAACTTATAAGGGGCATTTAAATTCGGATATGTGAGAACCGTCTCACTACACAGCAAGTTCTGTAATTTCTTGAACGCTTGCTGCTCATCCTTACCCCACTCAAAACGCTTATACTTCTTGGTCAATTCTATTAAAGGCTTTGCAATTTCGGCGTAGCCTTGTACACAAGATCGGTAATAACCCGTAGCTCCTAGAAAGCTTCTCACTTCACCCACATCTCGGGGTGGAGACATTTCTCTAATGACCTTGACCTTCTGAGCCTGAGGAGCTACACCGTGTGCTGAAATGCGATATCCTAACAAGTCTACTGACTTACTGGCGAAATCACATTTCTTCTTTTTCACTTGCAAATTATACTCTCGAATCTTGCGCATGACCTTACGCAAGTGTTGTGCATGTTCCGTTGGATTTCGTGAATATACGACTATATCGTCTGCGAACACATGCACCCATTTTCCTACAAATTCCCGGAAAATGTCATTCATCGCTCTTTGAAATACGGCACCTGAATTGCAAAACCCGAACGGCATACGAATCCATTCGTACAAACCTTCGCTGCAGACGAACGCCGTCTTCTCTATGTCTTGGCTGGCCATGGGTATCTGCCAATATCCAGACTTCAAGTCCATAGTAGAAAATATCGTTGCGCCCCCGCATCGAATCAAAAATGTCGGAGATATTCGGTAGCGGGTAACTGTCCTTACGGCATACCGAATTCAATTTCCTATAATCAATACAAAACCGTGTGTCACCGTCCTTCTTAGGAACCAAAGTAATGGGCGACGCCCACGGGGATGACGATGGTCTTATGACGCCCGCATCAAGCATTTCTTTCACTTGGTTCTTGACCACATATTGCTTGGTTAGCGGTAGACGGTAGGCCTTCTGCCTTATAGGATAAGCATCTCCTGTTGGTACTGTACATTGCACTTTGGGGACCAATCCTAAAGTGTTTGGACGAGCCGTATCAAAGATATCTGCAAAGTCATCTATAACTTTATATCCGGTCGTTTCCTTACAACTCGCATTCACATATCGCAATTGTTCTCTATAGGGATACCTAAAAGGATATACCTGACCAAACCATACTACTACTTTGGTCCGATAGTCAATCTTTGCGTTTCCCAAGTGCAAAGCATCCGCTCCAATCAAACACTCATGCCTCATACTCGCCACTACCATACTGGGAATAGGCCGGGCATTTTCAAATTTGATTTGCGTTTCGCCCAAAAGTTCTATTGGGGCACCATTTACTGCTAAAAGCGTTCTTGCTCGTTTTAGCGGCCTAGCATCTAGCATGCTACGCCAAATATCCTTTCGAATTAAGGATGTGCTAGCACCCGTATCTACTAAAGCATGCAGGTACTCACCCTTATTCACAAGACCGTTTCTTTTCAATCTCAGACGGATCAGAAACCGTTCGGTCGGTGTCCTCACCAACGGTTTCCTCCGTCGCCATTTACCGGACTCCTTCGTCCGCTCACTACTTCCGCATACGAATTCCTCCTTCCCGATGAATCGCGTTCAGTACCATATCGTCCATACTCGTCAGTGTTTTCACTCGTCAGAACGAACCCGTCCCTGTCCTCGTATTCGTCGGGGTTTCTCATCCGATTGGCTATGTCCCGCCGTACGTTGCGCGAACAGTCCCTCGGCATCACTTCTTGTCTCAACTGTCTGTCACTATTTCCGACTTCATCTACTTGCATGTCCAGGTCCCATTCTTCTACTCGTGGACGTTTGCTTGCCCTCTGGGGTAGTGGCTTGGCCATTTTTGGTGGACCGGCATTGGGACAATCTCGTAAAAAGTGTCCATCTTTCCCACACCGGAAGCACGTAACCGTATTGGGTCGGTTTTTGCCTTCCACAAACCTACCCCGGTTGTTATCACAGTCCCTGGCCATGTGACCCTCCATACCGCACATAAAACACACTAGGGGCGGTCTTTGTCCCCTTTGTTGTGGCTTCTGTGCTCTCTTCTGCCACAGAGTTTGTCGTGGTGGTTGCGCGGGCTGGTTACACTCACTCTTATAGTGCCCTGTCCGTCCGCAATTATAACACGTTATGTGATTGGCATTTTTGTTCCCGGTTGTCCGTCGCGGTGCGGGTGGGGCGGGTCTGTGCTGGTTGTGTTGGTCGCTTTGGTTTCATTTCTCTCTGGTTTCGTTGTCGCGGTTTTTCATTGTCCACTTTCATCTCGCCAATTATACCACACAGTTTTTCGATCATCTTATTCTGCTGTGTGATTTGACGTTTTAACGAATTAACTACTTGCCATATGCTTTGTTCGTCTGCAGGCTCTAAGGCATCGATCTCCATTCTTTCTTCCGACCTCCCGTCTATTCTCATTGCTTTCAGGAGATCGTTGTACGTCTCCTCTTCTTCCGCGATTTCTATTGCTCGCGCCAACGTTCCCGCCTTCTTGCGTACAATCCTTTTACTTAGTCCTTTGTCGCTTACTGCCTTCAAATATATACCGAGCACTGTTCTTCTGTTGTCCACGTTCTCTATCGGGTACGCCCGGTTGGCTAATTCTCGATATCTTCTATTAAATGTTATTATCGTTTCATTTCTTCTTTGCCTTACTCCTTCTAGGTCATACTTTATTCTCTCCTGCTCGTTTGATGACACGAAATTCGAAGTAATATAATCCCTTAACTCTTCAAACGTTACTTCCTCCCTTATTTTCCCTACCAGGAAGTCATCCACCGCTCGTGCCAGTTGACCACGGGCAGTTCTAGTGACTATGTAGGCGGGTACTCCCTCTAATAATCCCGCATTTGCTACCCACGCCCTTCTTGTGTCTTCCAGAAAGGCACGCACCTGTTCCGGTATTAAACCGTCACAGGGTTGAATTCTCTGGATGGTTTCTCTAACCTCCTGTCGATGTACCCGGTCGTTCTCACGTCTATTACTGCTATCCACAATAGTATTGGCCATTGCCGTCCCCATAGTCTGCATGGCCAGTACCGTTTCTGGTCGTAATTCAGTCCGTTGGGGTAGTTCTACTGGAGGTAGTCCTGGGTCGGCTGGTACGGTGGGTCTACGTGGAGACGCCATTTTATAGATGTCTACTGGTAGTACAGGCACACTATTACTCGTTGAAGTCGGGGTTGTTCAGGGCAATTAATGTCAGTTGTTATTTTTATCAATGAATTGTCACGGTATTCTCGATGCTGGGTTACTTTGGCCGATTCGGATTGTTTCGCTAATTCCACGAATACCTGTACACGGTCGGCAATGTCTTTCAGTACAATATTAGCTGGCCGGTCTACTTGGGCCATTAGTACTTACAGTTTGCGTTTATTTTACCCCTATCCTGGCAGGCTCGCCACTGAAGATTTTCGGTCTCCGATTACACAGGATTATGACGATCACTACGACTCCGGAAAGACTTATGATGGTTAATAGATTGCTGCGACAATCTATCTTTCCGACACTGTATCGGCATTTATTGCTGGCTCGCCTCTTCCGTTTTTGTGAAGATATTTTTGTTAGCAATACGGGCCTATCTGATTAATCAGAACGATTCATGTAAGGCACGATGGTGTTTCGTGCTTCTGGAGTAAAATACAACTTCGACTCGCTACTTATATTATTATGGCTATTTATTACTAATATACTTATAACGAATTCGACTTTTGCTGCCGAAGATAAAAGGCTAAACTGTATATATATCATTAAGAATAATTACACGATTCTCTAGCAACTGCTACTCTATACTACTGCTATACTGCGCTGCGAACTCGCAGAGGTAGAAGGTTACCTACTCGAATCACCGTTGGTAAAAGATTCCCCATTCAGTAGACAAAGTGCCTACTATATACTATTCAAATTTCCTCCACTTCTATACATATTACGATACATAGATCTATATATATCGTAATACATAGCTCCTGTTCCTTTCATCTTTCTAGGTAGTCATAACCACAGTTTGATTGGCCCGCATCCTTGTGGCTTCCAATCAACATCTGCTTATCTCTTCCTAGAAGCTCGTACCTATTCTCGTTTGTCGTTCTGACCAATCCCTGGGGTCCAACCTCTCGATTTCACTTTGAAATGAGTTCTTTTGTTTCTCTGCCACAGAGTTTGACTAGATGCTCATTGATTATGACGTCATCTCGGCCAATCAAACTCTGGGCTTCTCTTCTAGGGATTCATTACTAAACATGCTATATCTACGCTTCAATCTGACAAAGCGGTTCTAGCTGGTTCTGATTTGATGCGATCTGTCAGCTAACTAACAACATTACGGAATGTGTTGTTGTTGCATGCCTCTCTTTGATAGACATATAGTTGACATACAAATTTCGATTGTGTTATTAATTCCTACAGGACGCTACCATGCCTCTGTCCTGTCCCTTGCCTATCGTGGATAAGCCTGTAGGAAACGAACGTTAATAAGCACATGAGCTGTATGATCTCATTGCCAGCTGGTGTTGTTGTACTTGTTTAAGGGAGTCGGAACGCCGACCGTCAACAACTACATGTCAGTCTGTTTCCTATAATTCTCTCGATTCCCATCATTTTGTATCTATTCTTATCACTCTATTATTTACTAAACTAACGGCCTAAATGACTGCTGAATTTCATAAAAGTGTATGCCGATCCCACAGCAACAACTTTTATCTTCAACTATTGACAGACACCATCAACTCAGAACCGTCGGTCTTATTCCAATCTATTCTATTTTCTAACTTATCATGATGAATATACTACTACAGTTTCAATCTGGTTCCTGTTCTATTTCTGCGAAACTTATCCTATTTCCGCGAAACTGTATCCTACTAGCACTGGTCAAAGTCAACCAGTGCATCCTACTACTACGTCTCTAAATGCTACTGCTACTATTCCCTGGTATTTTCAAATATGAGAATTTCACTGAGGTCTTACTTGCAAATATAAGACGTCCACCGGGGTCATGACTTCCCATAAGACAATCCGATATCTACAAGCTGTACCTAGTATGACCACATCAGCTGTACCTAGTATGACCAGATCACCTGTAACTAGTATGACCAGATCAGTTGTACCTAGTATGACCACATCAGCTGTAGCTAGTATGACAACATCAGATGTACCTAGTGACCACATCAGCTGTAGCTAGTATGACCAGATCACCTGTACCTAGTATGACCAGATCACCTGTACCTAGTATGACCACATCAGATCTACCTAGTATGACCACATCGGCTGCACCTAGTATGACTGCATTGCCTTACCTAGTATGACCAGATCACCAGTACCTAGTATGACCACATCAGCTGTACCTAGTATGACCACATTGCCTGTACCTAGTATGACCACATCAGCTGTACCTAGTATGACCACATCACCTGTACCTCGTATGACCACATCAGCTGTACCTAGTATGACCACAGAAATCTAACAAGGTGATGATTTGCCACTGAACTCGGTGACAATTTGCTGTGATGATTTGCCAGAAATCTAACAAGGTGATGATTTGCCACTGAACGCGGTGACAATTTGCTGTGATGATTTGCCAGAAATCTAACAAGGTAATGTTTTGCCACTGAACTCGGTGACAATTTGCTGTGATGATTTCCCAGAAATCTAACAAGGTAATGATTTGCCGCTGAACTCGGTGATGATTTGTTGTGAAGATATGCCAGAAATCTAACAATGTGATGATTTTGCACTGAACTGCGTGACGCTTTTCCATGATCATGTGTATGTAATCATAATATGGTGATGATTTGCCACTGAACTGGGTGACAATTTGCCGTGATGATCTGCCAGAAATCTAACAAGGTGATGACTTGCCAGTAAACTTGGTGACAATTTGCTGTGATGATTTGCCAGAAATCTAACAAGGTGATGATTTGCCACTGATCTCCGGTGATGATCTGCTGTGATGATGTGCTAGAAATCTAACAAGGTGATAATTTGCCACTGAACTCGGTGACAATTTGCTGTGATAATCTCCTAGAAATCTAACAGAGTGACGAGTTGCCGCTGAACTTGGTGACAATTTGCTGTGATGATTTGCCAGAAATCTAACAATGTTTAGCCAGTTATCTCCCTTGTACATTTATTCTGTGCTGTCATGTCAAGAGTTTTTCATGCACAGTAATCATCCTGTGTGTATGAATGCATTGTTCGCTTATGGTATGTACTGTAAAAAAGTGGACTATTGTGACCTTTTAACCTGCAGCAAATGAGATTTCTAACGACCAGGAGGGCGCAATTGCCCTCTATGCTGTTTGTCCTCAATTACTGGCCATTTAAGTATGCCAAATTTAGCAAATTTGCAGAATTTGCAGCTCAGATTGTCTATTTTCTTATATTATCAAGCCTGAACATGGCACGAGTGATGGTATATTATCAAGCCTGAACATGGCACGAGTGATGGTATATTATCAAGCCTGAACATGGCACGAGTGATGGTATATTATCAAGCCTGAACATGGCATGAGTGATGGTATATTATCAAGCCTGAACATGGCACGAGTGATGGTATATTATCAAGCCTGAACATGGCACGAGTGATGGTATATTATCAAGCCTGAACATGGCATGAGTGATGGTATATTATCAAGCCTGAACATGGCATGAGTGATGGTATATTATCAAGCCTGAACATGGCATGAGTGATGGTATATTATCAAGCCTGAACCTGGCATGAGTGATGGTATATTATCAAGCCTGAACATGGCATGAGTGATGGTATATTATCAAGCCTGAACATGGCATGAGTGATGGTATATTATCAAGCCTGAACATGGCATGAGTGATGGTATATTATCAAGCCTGAACATGGCATGAGTGATGGTATATTATCAAGCCTGAACATGGCATGAGTGATGGTATATTATCAAGCCTGAACATGGCATGAGTGATGGTATATTATCAAGCCTGAACATGGCATGAGTGATGGTATATTATCAAGCCTGAACATGGCATGAGTGATGGTATATTATCAAGCCTGAACATGGCATGAGTGATGGTATATTATCAAGCCTGAACATGGCATGAGTGATGGTATATTATCAAGCCTGAACATGGCATGAGTGATGGTATATTATCAAGCCTGAACATGGCATGAGTGATGGTATATTATCAAGCCTGAACATGGCATGAGTGATGGTATATTATCAAGCCTGAACATGGCATGAGTGATGGTATATTATCAAGCCTGAACATGGCATGAGTGATGGTATATTATCAAGCCTGAACATGGCATGAGTGATGGTATATTATCAAGCCTGAACATGGCATGAGTGATGGTATATTATCAAGCCTGAACATGGCATGAGTGATGGTATATTATCAAGCCTGAACATGGCATGAGTGATGGTATATTATCAAGCCTGAACATGGCACGAGTGATGGTATATTATCAAGCCTGAACATGGCACGAGTGATGGTATATTATCAAGCCTGAACATGGCACGAGTGATGGTATATTATCAAGCCTGAACATGGCACGAGTGATGGTATATTATCAAGCCTGAACATGGCACGAGTGATGGTATATTATCAAGCCTGAACATGGCACGAGTGATGGTATATTATCAAGCCTGAACATGGCACGAGTGATGGTATATTATCAAGCCTGAACATGGCACGAGTGATGGTATATTATCAAGCCTGAACATGGCACGAGTGATGGTATATTATCAAGCCTGAACATGGCACGAGTGATGGTATATTATCAAGCCTGAACATGGCACGAGTGATGGTATATTATCAAGCCTGAACATGGCATGAGTGATGGTATATTATCAAGCCTGAACATGGCATGAGTGATGGTATATTATCAAGCCTGAACATGGCATGAGCGATGGTATATTATCAAGCCTGAACATGGCACGAGTGATGGTATATTATCAAGCCTGAACATGGCATGAGTGATGGTATATTATCAAGCCTGAACATGGCATGAGTGATGGTATATTATAAATACAAGTTTCTGTATGAATCCTGATCGTCACAAGCAAACTACACAACATGTTGAACACAAATTCTTTGTCCCATATTTAAAATAATGTAATTGGTATTAGTTACTATATGTATTTATTTAGTTTTTATTTTAGGAATTTTATCTAGTACACTAGTCTGCTCTCTAACTTTTATTGCGCTCTATGACAAATATTTGGATAGAAAGATGGACTGGGCCTACCTGTCTAGTCTGCCACCTGCTCAAATATCTGTCATAGAGCATGATGAGATAATAATAATAATAATAATAATAATAATAATAACTAGAACACATTTACTGAAGTAACTGTAAATCTGCGATGACTTGAAAAAGAAAGAATGACATATGTTTCTTCTTAAGAGCTATGTTAAAATTGCATCAAATTGCTATACTTGAAATTGTCATAGCTTTACTATGGGGATGCATTGTATGCAGAAATGCTGATTGCTTGAAAGCTATTGGATGGAGCCACTTCAAAATTGACACTGAATCAGCCTAGGGTTAGGGTTAGGGTTAACCCTAACCCTAATCCTTCTTGTCATCATCAATCCGAATCTGGAACAGCCTCCCCATAGACACAGTGGCAGCCCCAACACATTTAGAGCTTCCAATCCTGCCTTAAGATTGGCGCTCCTAACCAGTGCATACATTAAGTCATGTTTTAATCTGTAGATAAATTCTTTTTAATAAATTCTCAAAATTGTTAAATTCCTAAAAAATTTTAATCCATTCTGCACATCACAATTCACTGAGGAATAATATCCACATTGGATTCCCACATGATTATGAATAATAATAATAATAATAATAATAATAATAATAATAATAATGTGTTTCACATCAAGAGTATACTTACCTCCCTAATACTTTTGATATTGCTAAATATTGGCTTTCACTCAATAAACACTCAGATTAAAACAGTTAGGTGCCCCTACTGGGCAGGGAGTCAGAGCGTAGTCTGGCGGATGCCAGCCCCACCACCGCGCATGCGCAGACTAGCACTACCTCTTTGCTAATTTATTGGCTGAGAGTGTACACATGCTTTTGTGTTAAGAACTTTCTATACTCTTTTCGAAGTTTTTTGAGACTGTTTGTTAGAAGTTTATACCTGAGAAAGATGGCAGAGAGAGTAACTTCGCCACAGGAGGGCCTTGGACCTTTAAATCAGGTGACTTCTAGTAAAATTAGCGAGTTTTGTCCCGTTGTAATGTGTTATCGGGACTCGCGCTAAACGTGATAAGCGCCTTGATTAGTTGGTTTATTTCAACTAGGTGCTATATAAGATTAATCTCTCTGTGTTTATGTCCACAGGTCTGTGTGAAGGAGAAATAAGGACATGACAACAGCAGAGGGTTTGTGTCTCTCCACCATGGTTCCATTTCCTACTAATACTGTTAGGTTATCTAACCAAAAATTCTATGTCCAGTGAGTTGGAGGCCTATTATAAAGGTCTTCTCACTTTGCCCTCTTGATCCAATTCCTTCCCCTTAAGGTGGAGAGAGTTAAGAGGCGTTCAGTGGTGGAGTGCTCCAGTTCATCAGGTTGGATGGTTTGTCTAGACAAGGTGTCAGGTATTAATTATTGATAGGAGAAAGGGAGATAATTAACACTATTTGCCATTGTTATCAGTATTTATCTGATGCTTGTGTAGTCGAAATGTCCATTCTGCACATGTTCTGGTTAGAGATACAATTCGTCCTTGCACTGGGATGTTTGTTGTGGATCGATTTTTTCCTGTCATAGGATTAATGACGTCATAATCAGTCTTGCTCTTTATTTACAATTAAAGTTGTCCGAAGCTGGTTTCTGATAAAAATTATGATCTTTATGATCATTTTTTCTTCTCTTGAGTTGGTGAGTTTTCTAAGCTTAACTAGTTTGCTCATACTCCTCGTCCTTTGGCCTTTTTCAGAGACCTGGTTGTGCGTCCTGTGGACGATTTTTGAGGGACAAGTTTGGCCCTCATCTATGTTTTCAGTGTAGCCCCTGTGGTCCCTTGCTTAATTGCGAGATATGTAAGCACTGGGGGGGCGAGCTAATGTCCGAATTCTTGTGCTTGCAGGCGAAGGACAAGTTGGAGGAGGAGAAAAAGAAGCTGAAAAAAGAGGTCGTAAGTAAGAAGGGTAAGAGGAAGGCCTCGTCCGCGGTGGACATGGAGGCCTTCCGGACCGAGATGTTGGGAGAGATGAGGAGGACAATCAAGGATTTGGTTCCAGAGTTGCTTCGTGGCATGCTTCCTGGACCAAATCCTTTATTGACCTCATCATCTGCTTCGGAGCAGGTAATCCCCACCTCTGAATCAACGTTCCTTAGTACGCTTCCGTTGTTTGAAGATTCAGAGGTGGCCCCATTAGAGGGGGTGTTCCACGGCCCTGGCAGCAGGCTTATTGCCGCGCCCAATAGGGACCGTGGACGGTCGTCGCTGGAACCCGCGGGCTGCTCATCAGTCCAGGGGTATCCGCACACCGCGGCTGCCAGTACCTCGTATGGCGCCTTCCCTGGCCAGTCCGGGTTAGCTCTCTTTGCTGACCCGGAGTCTAATCTTTCTGGCCAGGAGGATGATGATTACCTGTTAGGGTCGCCGTCTGAAGACGTGGCCATGGAATATGACGTTTGTGCGCCCCTCGCGGGGAATACAAGCGCCTTTTTCCACGGTTCTACTCTCCCAGGGGTAGAATCCACGGTTCAGACTGTGGCCCTGGACGCTGAAGGCCAGCGGTACTGCATACCTCGGCTTGCCGAGAGTGTAGCTGGTGCTGGCCGGGGCCGTGGTGGGGCGGTATATGCCCCGCGCTCTACCACGGCGCCTGCTCCTGGTCAAACCAGTGAGATTAGCATGCCGGTATTATCAGGCCCGCATGCTCTCCCTGGCTTGCCAGGGATATCAGCGTATCCGCCGTCAAGCTCTGTTGCTTGTGCTCCGGAGGAAGACGAAGGCCCCCGTCTTGTAGAGCGCTCGCAACTAGCCACGGAGGAGGATTGGTCTGACGCTTGCCAGTGGCTGGTGAGTGTTAGACCAGATCTGCCCGTGGAGCAGTCGGCTAGCCAGCGTGAACACAGGCCGTGGTTAGCTGGTAAGCCTACTGCTAACGCTATGCCTTCTCTGCCGCTGGCAGAGCATGTCGTTGACATGTTCGAGGCGGCGGAGACGTCCATTAAGTCGAGTGGACGTCTCGCTAAGGCCCCGCGCGAGGTGGCCAGGCGTTGCCGCATCGTGCCCCTGGACTACCAGCGGTACGGTGTGGTACCAAAGCCGAGCGTGGATGACCGCGCGGCTTTGGGTGAGGATGCGCGGCCAGGCTCCCGTTCTGACACGGGAGTCTTGTGCTCGAACGCGTTGCGTTCGGCAAATGCCGCGTTGCGTGATGCGGAAGAGAGTGGGAGGGCTTCGATTGCCGCTCTGTCCCACGTCTCCCAGCTGTTACAAGGGGTAGTAACAGCATCCGCATTGCGCCAGCCAAGTCCGGTCACAGTCCAGCGAGCCATCCAGGATGGTATCAACCTGGCTCTGGACTGTATGACGCGGGCGGTGACCAGGAGTGTCCGGGCAAGGCGCACTTTTGCCTTGGATAATCTGTGCCCGTCCCAGGACCTCTACAATAGGCTACTACGTACGCCTATGACAGGTCCTGGTCTCTTTGGAGGTGAGGGATGTAGACACCTCCAGGAGACGGTTACTCTGGTCAATAACCAGAGGGCGCTGCGCGAACAGTTTGAGGTGCTTCGTCGTGCCAACGTTCGCGCCGCACCCCCTGCGTATCATCCCCTGCAGGCTCGAGGTGGTAGTGGCCAGGTCAGAGGCCAACCACCATCGCAGCGCCGGCCTCGGCCGCGTGCGATTCGGCCAGCAGCGAGGGGGGCGCAGGCTCCTCAGGCGCAGTCAGCCAGGCAGCCGCCCGCGCACCGTGGTGCGCGCGGTGCTGGTCGTGGCGCGCGAGGATCTGGGCGGGGTAATCGTTCCTGATGGGACGGTTACCGCGGTGAGAACCGCGCCGGTGTTTCTGGCAAAGGAGACAGTGCCGCTCTTGCACTCCTTATGTCCACCTCTATCCCTAGGTGGACCGATGGGAGGCCGATTAGCCGACCACATACAAGAGTGGGAACGGTTAACTCAGGACCGTTTAGTCTTGCGATGGCTTTCAGTCGGGTATCATCCCGATTGGATGACAGGCCCGCCATCGCGACTGTCTCTAGTGCCGATCTGGACTCCAAATCCGAGAGATCCAGATCAAAGGTTGTGTATCGAGGAGGAAATAAATTCCCTCATACAAAAAGGAGCTATTCAGCCGGCACAGAGGTGTCCGGGCTTCTATTCAACCCTGTTCTTAGTAACAAAGAACACCGGAGGGTGGAGACCAATTCTCAACCTCAAGCCATTGAACAAGTTCATAGAGACGCCCAGTTTCAAGATGGAGACTGTGCGCTCGGTGTTGGCGGGGTTAGAGAGGGGAATGTGGACAGCGTCGATAGATTTGAAGGACGCTTATTTCCACATCCCCATACACAGGAGTTTCCGTCGCTTCCTGAGATTTGCATTCCAGGGCAGACAGTGGGAATTCAGGGTGCTACCCTTCGGAATTTCCACGGCTCCTCGGGTTTTCACCCGTGTGGTTCTTGCGATCACCGCATACCTCCGCAGGAGAAGCATAGCAGTCCACACGTACATAGACGACTGGCTGTTAAAAGCGCACACCCGGGAAAGTTTGTCGGCCAGTCTGGAGATTGTTTTGAAAACTCTCACAGACTTAGGCTGGATGATCAATTTCCCAAAATCAGAGCTGACTCCATCCCAGAAGTTTGTTTACCTGGGGATGTTCTTCGATCTAGAGACAGGATATGTTTATCCTACTCAGGAGAGAGTTCAGAAACTCATCTCATTAATTCAGTCAGTGTGCGACAGTCGTCATGTCCTGGCACGGGTTTACTTGAGAATGCTGGGGTTGATGGTTTCATTGGAACCAGTCATTCCTCAGGCCGCCTTACGCAGGCGGCCGATCCAGTTATTTCTCATGACACAATGGACCCAGAGTACAGGTTCGCTGGACTCGAATGTGTCAGTGTTGGCGCCTCTGATTCATCACCTGCAATGGTGGTTGGACACAGAGAATCTCTTGGTGGGGGTTATGCTAACCCCTCCCCACCCTCAGGTGACTGTGTATACAGATGCATCGATGGAGGGCTGGGGAGCTTGCCTGGAAGAGTCCACGATATCAGGGCTTTGGAATCTGGAACAGTCAAAGGAACATATAAATCTACTGGAGCTAAGAGCAGTAGTCCTGGGCCTGGAACATTTCTTACAGAAAGTTCAGGGCAAGATTGTTCTTATTCGTTCAGACAACTCAACAGTTGTGACTTACATAAACCGCCAGGGCGGAACGAAGTCGCCCAGTCTCTGTATGATGACATGGAGACTGCTTTGTTGGTGTCTGGATCACCAGATTACCTTGAAAGCAGTTCATATTCCGGGAAGGTTAAACCTGCTAGCAGACTCATTGAGCCGAAGGATGAGTGTTTTACCCACGGAATGGCAACTAAATCAATGTGTGGCGGATCGTCTGTTCGACCATTGGGGGAAACCCAACATCGATTTGTTCGCAACGAAGAAGAATGCGAAGATGACGACGTACGTCTCTCCGATTCCGGATCCAAGCGCTTTCGCAACAGATGCGTTAGCTATCAGCTGGGGGAGAATGTATGCATACGCATTCCCTCCAGCAATCCTGATTCCAAAAATTCTTCAGAAAATCAGACAAGAGGAATGCCAAGTGCTTCTGATCGCCCCGGATTGGCCAAGCCGATCATGGTATACGGATCTGCTGGACCTTCTGGTCTGCAATCCGGTTCCTCTGCCTCTGATGGACGATATTATCTTCCAGGGCAAGGCCCTTCACAACAATCCGTCAATGTTCAGATTGACTGCGTGGATGTTGTCAAGGAATCTAGAATTAAGGAGGGCTTTTCTGAGCAAGCAGCCATGTTTATGGCCAAAGCCAGGAGGGGGTCAACCTCCAGAGCATATAATTATAAAATCAACAGATTTGCAGAATGGTGCTCAAAAAGATGTATTGATCCAATGGATGCATCTATTCAGTTAGTAGCTGATTTCCTCTGTCACCTCTATGATGCCTATAGCCTCAAGCCTAACTCTATTGCTGGTTATAAGTCAGCTTTAATGTCTGTTATTCCTTGCTTGGCTAAGAGGGGAAGTGATGAAGTGAATACATTAAATGTATTAATTAAAGGCATGGGCAATCTAAGACCAAGGAATCCACCGGTGATTCCGTCTTGGAGTTTATCGCTAGTGCTTCAAGTACTAGGTGATAAGCCGTTTGAACCACTTAGTTCCATTTCGATGAAACTATTAACACTGAAGACTGTGTTTTTAATTGCTGTGGCCTCGGCTAGGCGTAGGAGTGAGATTCATGCCTTATCAGCCGAGGATGACCGTTTTGTGGTTTCAGGGGAAGGCCTTAAGCTGCTACCTAGGATTAATTTCTTGGCTAAAAATCAGTCGTTGAAATATCCAGGTCAACCTATTATTTTGCCTGCTTTAACTAGATATGATCCTAATTCTAAAGCATGGTGTCCTGTCCGGGCGCTTTGCCGGTACAAACAACGTACGGCGGAGTGGCGCACCGACCAGTCAGCGTTATGGTTGTCATATATTGAACCCCATGGCAGGGCTTCTAAGGACACCATTTCCAGGTGGATTGTAGAATGCATTCAGTTTTGCCATAAATCCGCCACCGGGAAGCAGGTTGACGTGGCCAAGGCTCACAGTGTCCGCGGCGTAGTGACATCCACTGCCCTGTTTAATGGGGTCCCTGTGGATGATATTATGTCGGTGGCTCAGTGGCACTGTGAGTCAAGTTTTACAGACCATTATCTCCGTGACACCTCTAATCCTCTCGCCTTGTCGATTTTGAAAAAATAACTAGGCATATATATTTTTGATGGGGTTTCCTCATTGCTTATATATTTCACAATTAATTTATGGAAACAACCACTAATTTGGGACTGCATCGATCTTCACCAATGGGAAGAGGATGTCAGCAGCCATTTCAACAATGTCAGTCTTGTGTATGTGGTGTCCATTGTTGATTGTCTTGTCACGTTACCCGTTATTTATATGATGATGGTTTTGTGTATTTATGTGGTTCATTGTTGAGAGTATACGAAAATGGAGTTTTTTCGTCTCTGTCCTGTAGTACATGGCACTTGTACGTAGAGAGCGTATAGGACATTGAGGTCATTCGACTCTTCCTCCTAGGAAGGAGGGGGGGGAGCGCATATGACATTCGGTCATCTCTCATACATCGGGGGTGTTATCCGATGGTTAGTCAAATCCTGACTGTTTTTTCAGACAGTTTCAGAAGTTTAAGTGCCTTAAACGCAGAAAAGCGTATAGGGATGAGCTGGTCTTTTGACCTCGCCTCCCTCCCGCCGAATTCACTGTCGAATTCTGGCAATATCAAAAGTATTAGGGAGGTAAGTATACTCTTGATGTGAAATAAACGAAATCAAGGATTTCTTTTTTCACGAGAGAGTTGATACTTACCTCCCTAGATACGGACCCGGCCTCTCCACCCCACAGAGGCTCGGTCTTCAGGCTCTTAATAGTTGCATGTGTATCAGCCAATAAATTAGTCAGAGGAAGTGCTAGTCTGCGCATGCGCGGTGGTGGGGCTGGCATCCGCCAGACTACGCTCTGACTCCCTGCCCAGTAGGGGCACCTAACTGTTTTAATCTGAGTGTTTATTGAGTGAAAGCCAATATTTAGCAATATCAAAAGTATTAGGGAGGTAAGTATCAACTCTCTCGTGAAAAAAGAAATCCTTGATTTCGTTTAGTCTGTAATAAGATCTTACGAATGTGGTGGTTATCAGCAATGTGGTGGTTGTGCTCGTGGTTGCAATGCTGTTTTACAGTGGTGTTTGTGTCAGCGACGGCAGCGCTGGTGGGCGTGGTAGTGATGGTGGTGTTTGTAGTGATGGTGGTGGTCGTCGTGGATTGTGGTGGTGATTGTGGATGGTGACTAGGATATTCCTTAGGTATGCTGTCATAGAAGCTGACAAGAACTGTCTAGACCTTGTCTATGCCATAGCTAGGTTTAATGTTTAAATAGATCCTAGTTTTGGGTTTTGAATTAGCTATTGTCATGGTTCATTGAGATAATTCACTGGAAATATAATTGTGTGACAATTTTCAATTCATAAGTAATAAATCGCCGTGTTGATATGCCAGAAACCTAATAACTTACGTGGTGATTTGCCAGAAATTTAACAACAACATTAATTCGCCATTAGATATGGTGATGATTTGAAGTGATACTTTGCCAAGACTCTAATCATGACAACACACCATTTGAATAGGTGATGATTCGCAGTGACAATATTCCAGCAACCTAATCAACTATGTGGTAATTTGCCAGAAATCTAACAATAAGATAATTCGCCATTAGTAATGGTGATGATTCGCCGTGATACTTTGCCAAGACTCTAACCATGACAACACACCCTTTGAATAGGTGATGATTTGCAGTGACAATATGCCAGCAACCTAATCATCTATGTGGTAATTTGCCAGAAATCTAACAACAAGATAATTCACCATTAGTAATGGTGATGATTCGCCGTGATACTTTGTCAAGACTCTAAACATGACAATACACCCTTTGAATAGGTGATGATTTGCCGTGACAATAGCAAAACCCCTCGTATTATATCTCAAGATTGCCCTAGCAGATTGGAACAGAACTTGGATGCATGGTAGCCTATAGTGTTACCAAGCACCATGGTCAATGTCACTGACCTTTGTAGAAGACTTTTTTCAGCTTTAAGTTTTTTGTGCTCAGCAAACTTCTCAACTTATATCTCGGGATTGGCTCACGCGACTGGAACAAAACTTGTACACATGGTAGCATATGGTGAGTGATAGCGAGTAGAATGATCAGGGTTATGTCATGATGTCACTTGTCTGGATTCATTGGCACATAGATGAATTCATATGGACTATTTTGGTGATGCCCACACATTTCCAAAAGGTTTCTATACTCTGTGGTATAGCCCAGTGTTCACAGCAGCAGTAGCAGCAGCACTAGCAGCAACAGCAGTAGTAGTAGTAGTAGTAGGAATAGTAGTAGTAGTAGTAGTAGTAGTAGTAGTAGTAGTAGCAGCAGCAGTAAGCAGTAGTAGTAGTAGTAGCAGCAGCAGCAGCAGCAGCAGCAGCAGTAGTAGCAGTAGCAGTCATAATATTAGTAGCGGTAGTAGTAGTAGTAGTGATAGTTGTAGCGGTAGTAGAATGGTAGTGGCAGCGGTAGCAGGAGCAACAACAGCTGCATTAACAGCAGCGCAGTATTTCCGGATTCACTGGCACACAGATGTATTCATATCATTTAGACATTTCAGTCTCTATCTTTATCCTTGCTGCACATGGGTGTATCATTAAATGGATTGTTTTGGGTCACTTCAGCTATATATGTGTCACTTGAAACTGGTACATCTTGATCTAGGCTACACACTGTGGTGTCATTAGATGCTTGAATGTTCTGCGTCATCTCACCTATAACAATGTCACTTGAAACTGGTAAACATTGCATCACGCTGCTCACATGTGCTTCATTAAAATCCTGAATGTTCTGAGTCATGTCACCTATAGCTATATCACTTGAAACTGATACACCTTGATCCACGCTACACACATGTGCGTCATTAAAATCCTGAATGTTCTGCATCATGTCACCTATAGCTATATCACTTGAAACTGGTACATCTTGATTCACGTTGCTCACGGTTGGGTCATTAGATGATGGATTGTTCTGAGACATGTCACCTATAGCTATATCACTTGAAATTGGTACATCTTGATTCACGTTGCTCACGGTTGGCTCTGACTACAACTCTTAATTGGAACATTGACACATTCCATCTCCGTCAGCTAAGATATGCCCTCGGTATTCACTATCCCCAAATCATACAAAAATCAAGACCTTTATCGTGCCACCAAGTCAGAACTGCAGAGCCTGACCATCAAACGCAGAAGACTCTGCCTCCTCCATCAAAATATGCCGTCTTCCTGAAGATACTCCTTCTCAACGAGCTCTCAGAGAATCACTGCAACCATGTCAGAAACGTGCTGGAAGACCGAAGCTGACCAGACTTGAAAAATTACCTCCCAGAGGTCGGGCTAAACTTTCAAACTGTGATCAAATGTGTGAGTGAACATGATGTCTGGTGATCTAAAATAGTCAACTTGTAACATGGCTGGCAACCTAATCGAATGTACTCAAGTTGTTTCTGATGATGATGGATTTCAACCAAATTTGGCTGGAAGTGCTGAACTGCTCTTCAGATGATCGATCAATATTTGGGTGTTAATGATTTGCCTTAAATTGTTAAAAACATCAGTCCTCCTTTACATTTTGATGGATTAAACCAAATTTGGCTGAAATGACCCTATGGTGGAAGAAGTTCTCATCATCTGGTGCGACATTGGAGGCCGAGAGGCCTATTGTCGATCTCGATGTATCTAAAAAACTTTTATATTGCGCAATACGTGGGTAATGGTCTGTTGATATATATATATATACAGGTGCTGCCATATATACAGGTATGTGCAGTTCATAAGTGTGATTGGTTGATGTACACCACTCTATACAGTGCTGGTAGGACAGGCCCACCTTGCCGATGTTCGTGCTGCTTGTTTTTTACATAAGGTGACTGGTAGGACTGACCCACCTGGTCTGAAGCTTTATAGTGCTTGGTTGCGATTTTTTAAATTATTTATGTTTCTACATATGTACACGTTGAGACAGGTAGGACTGTCCCACCTTGTCTTAAAATACCTAGGGTTAGGGTTAGCAGTAGTAGTAGTAGTAGTAGTAGTAGGTGATAGTTGTAGCGGTAGTAGACGTGGTAGTGGCAGCGGTAGCAGGAGCAACAACAGCTGCAGTATTTCCGGATTCACTGGCACACAGATGAATTCATATGGACTATTTTGGTGATGCCCGAGCATTTCCAAAATGTTTCTATACTCTGTGCTATAGCCCAGTGTTCACAGCAGCAGTATCAGTTACGTAGCAGCACTGGCAGCAGTAGCAGCAGCAGCAACAGCAGTAGTACTAGTAGTGGTAGTAGTAGTGGTAGTAGTAGTAGTACTAGTAGTAGTAGTAGTAGTAGTAGTAGTAGTAGTAGTAGTAGTAGTAGTAGTGGTAGTAGTAGTAGTGGTAGTAGTAGTGGTAGTAGTAGTGGTAGTAGTAGTGGTAGTTGTAGTGAAAGTTGTAGCGGCAGCGGTAGCAGGAGTAACAGCAGTAGTATTTCCCCTACATGTAGAAGTAGACACATGAGATTTCCTTATATATGGGACTCGAACAGTGATTCAGTTATCACGTGTGCTATGAGGTAAGTTACTTTACCTAATGTCTGGTATTTGACAAGTGAATTCGCATAACTTGTTAGTAGTGCTGGTAACTTGTGATGTTCAATCCTTGGATAGCCAACCTAATACACATTAACGGTAATATAACAAACACATTCAGTTGGACTAGCAGTCAGTGATGGCTCATTTAATCTTTGTTCAAAATTACAATATCATTGCTACATCAATGATATACAATGATCTAACTGGCACAAAATATGGGCTACATTACATATAACACAATACTTTAAAATGTTATTGTTACATTGATAGTGTGATATATCCATAAGACAACTGTCAAATTAACTGTATATGATGTATGACATAAGCTGACATATTTTGAAATTAGTCTAGCTAGAAGAAGCAATAGATCCCAGGTAGATTAATTTTAAAATATTGAATCCATGGATAGTTAAGCAAATGCAGTTTATAAGTAATATAACAAGATACCCTCAGCTGGGCCAGGCTTAAATGATGGCTTGTTTAATAATCTGTGTCCAGAATCACACATGCTAGGCCTAAATGATGTCTTGTTTAATAATCTGTGTCCAAAATTACACAGGCTAGGCCTAAATGATGGCTTGTTTAATAATCTGTGTCCAGAATTACACATGCTAGGCCTAAATGATGGCTTGTTTAATAATCTGTGTCCAGAATTACACAGGCTAGGCCTAAATGATGGCTTGTTTAATAATCTGTGTCCAGAATTACACATGCTAGGCCTAAATGATGGCTTGTTTAATAATCTGTGTCCAGAATCACACATGCTAGGCCTAAATGATGGCTTGTTTAATAATCTGTGTCCAGAATCACACATGCTAGGCCTAAATGATGGCTTGTTTAATAATCTGTGTTCAGAATCACACATGCTAGGCCTAAATGATGGCTTGTTTAATAATCTGTGTCCAGAATCACACATGCTAGGCCTAAATGATGGCTTGTTTAATAATCTGTGTTCAGAATCACACATGCTAGGCCTAAATGATGGCTTGTTTAATAATCTGTGTCCAGAATCACACATGCTAGGCCTAAATGATGGCTTGTTTAATAATTTCTGTTCAAAATTACAATATCATTGCTACATTAATGATATACCATGAACTAAATGCCACAAAATATGGGCTACATTACATAACAAAATACTTCAAAATAATTCGCAGTAATTAACTTATTATGATTGGTGAAGTTTCACGTTCATAGATCCCAGTTAGATTAATTTCAACATGCATAGAAAGATACTTATTTAGCTTCTTTGCGCATTTTGGTCCTGATGCGATCTACGAGCTGTTTCAAACTAAAGATATTCAACATCTCATTCCCTTCACTAGTGGTAGCAAATGAAAGCTGTATTTCGTGCTGGGTTGGCGCTTTTCCACTAGTTATAAAGGAATCAGCAAGTCTGAACACTGCATCCCTCTGGTCTTCTGTAAATGACCGTCTTAACTTTTTTATTTTTTTAGATTGGAGAGGCACATGTGCACTCGCTGATTGTAAGATTGTTGAAGTATCGGATATTTGAATTCCTGGTGAAGGACAGATGTAATGCGCTAATGCTGTGTCATCAGGGTCAGGCGTCATCCCTGTTAATGGTCGTATTGGGCTAAAACAAATGTCAGAGTCATCGCTCTCAGGCATAAGGTCAGGTATACTTATGTCAGGACCATGACTTCCCTCAGTAATATCAGGAGCATGACTTCCCTCAGTAATGTCAGGAGCATAACTCCCCTCAGCAATGTCATGTACACTTATGTCAGCTCCTTGACTCTCAGTAATGTCAGGTACACTTATGTCAGGAGCAGGACTCCCCTCAGTAATGTCAGGTACACTTATATCAGGAGCATGACTCTCCTCAGTAATGTCATGTACACTTATGTCAGGAGCATGACTCCCCTCAGTAATGTCAGGTATACTTATACCAGGAGCTTGCCTCCACTCAGTAATGTCAGGTACACTTATGTCAGGAGCATGACTCCCCTCAGTAATGTCAGGAGAATGACTCCCCTCAGTAATGTCAGGAGCATGACTCCCCTCAGCAATGTCATGTACACTTATGTCAGCTCCTTGACTCTCAGTAATGCCAGGTACACTTATGTCAGGAGCATGACCCCCCTCAGTAATGTCAGGTGCACTCGTGTCAGGAGCATCACTCCTCTCAGTAATGTCTTTGCGCATTTTGGTCCTGACGCGATCTACGAGCTGTTTCAAACTAAAGATATTCAACAGCTCATTCCCTTCACTAGTGGTAGCACATGAAAGCTGTATTTCGTGCTGGGTTGGCGCTTTTCCACTAGTTATAAAGGAATCAGCAAGTCTGAACACTGCATCCCTCTGGTCTTCTGTAAATGACCGTCTTAACTTTTTTATTTTTTTAGATTGGAGAGGCACATGTGCACTCGCTGATTGTAAGATTGTTGAAGTATCGGATATTTGAATTCCTGGTGAAGGACAGATGTAATGCGTTAATGCTGTGTCATCAGGGTCAGGCGTCATCCCTGTTAATGGTCGTATTGGGCTAAAACAAATGTCAGAGTCATCGCTCTCAGGCGTAAGGTCAGGTATACTTATGTCAGGACCATGACTTCCCTCAGTAATATCAGGAGCATGACTTCCCTCAGTAATGTCAGGAGCATGACTCCCCTCAGCAATGTCATGTACACTTATGTCAGCTCCTTGACTCTCAGTAATGTCAGGTACACTTATGTCAGGAGCAGGACTCCCCTCAGTAATGTCAGGTACGCTTCTATTAGGAGCAGGACTCCCCTCTGTAATGTCAGGTACACTTATGTCAGGAGCATGACTCCCCTCAGTAATGTCAGGTACACTTATACCAGGAGCATGATTCCCATCAGTAATGTCAGGTACACTTATGTCAGGAGCATGACTCCCCTCAGTAATGTCAGGTACACTTATACCAGGAGCATGACTCTCCTCAGTAATGTCAGGTACACTTAAGTCAGGAGCATGACTCCCCTCAGTAATGTCAGGTACACTTATACCAGGAGCATGACTCCCCTCAGTAATGTCAGGTACACTTATATCAGGAGCATGACTCTCCTCAGTAATGTCATGTACACTTATGTCAGGAGCATGACTCTCCTCAGTAATGTCAGGTACACTTATGTCAGGAGCATGACTTCCCTCAGTAATGCCAGGAGCATGACTCCCCTCAGTAATGCCAGGTACACTTATACCAGGCGCATGACTTCCGTCAGTAATGTCAGGTACACTTATACCAGGAGCATGACTCTCCTCAGTAATGTCAGGAGCATGACTCCACTCAGCAATGTCAGGTAGACTTATGTTAGGAGCATGATTCCCCTCAGTAATGTCAGGTACACTTATGTTAGGAGCATGACTCCCCTCAGTAATGTCAGGTACACTTATGTCAGGAGCATGACTTCCCTCAGTAATGTCAGGTACACTTATGTTAGGAGCATAACTCCCCTCAGTAATGTCATGTACATTTATATCAGGCGCACGATTCCCCTCAGTAATGTCAGGTACACTTATATCAGGAGCATGACTCTCCTCAGTAATGGCATGTACACATATGTCAGGCGCATGACTCCCCTCAGTAATGTCAGGTACACTTATGTCAGGAGCATGACTCCCCTCAGTAATGTCATGTACACTTATGTCAGGAGCATGCCTTCCCTCAGTAATGTCAGGAGCGTTATGATTGGTTGTGGAATTATCTCTGATGTTGCGATTGGTTCTGAAATTATCTATACAAAAAGTGCCCCATTCAAATGGATGCATGCGTAGTCCGAAAATTTAATTTTCATGGGAAACCATATAGAAAAATTACACATAATAATAGTTCCTCAACAGATATTGAAACCATCATTAAAACGACTAGTTTCATTTCCCTGAGATGAGTATCAGGACTTAGAAAATGTGATAACGGTATCAGAGTGATGGGCGCCACCGATTGCATGGTTGGGTTGGCTGTACCAAAAAAAATCAGATTTGGGCATGGTTAAACTACAGAAAACATGTGCAAAAATATAGCATGATTGCATTCATATATGTGTGAGTGTGTGTGCTTGCATGTCTGTCTGCCTGCATTGTTGCTGCCTGCCTGGCCGTCTCTGTCTGCTTGTATGCCGACTTGTGTGTCTGCCTGTGTGCAAGGTATATGTGTACAACAGGCAATAAACTCACAATTATTAATCCATCCTCGCCTATAAGTTGCTCTGTCGCCTTCGAACTCATCTAAAGCAGAAATATATAAATATAATTATATCAACAGCACAGAGATAAAGGGCGGATCCAAAGGGGTGTAGTGGGTATGCACCCCTCCCCCCCCCCCACACATATATTGACCAACCCTCCATTCCCCACCCTAGAACCAGAGGTGGCCTAATCTTACCTATAGAAATGCGCACACACACACGAAAAAACACACATGCATTCACAAACACACAAATGCATGCATGCACAAGTGCACAAATGCATTCTATAAACATTTTATTTGCACGACGTCATAATATTGGTTAGATATCAAACAACCACCCATGTCTCATAATAATACTCACGCATGTACACACGTCACTTCCGAAACTCCAGTAGTTTCCATACATATGCCAATTTTTACCTTCACCCACCAGAGGTTGGGAAGAGGGTATTGCAATGGGTCTGCCCATTTGTCTAAGTTTGTCCGCATGTGTATCTTGGAAAATGCTGGGCTGAATTGCTTCAAATTTTAACACAAACAAGGTTCTTACGGTAAACTAGGGATCTCAAGGTTTGGGTATTATCCGCATCTTACGGATCCAGATTCGGATCATTTTACAGATCTGTGGATTTCTTGAAATCAATCCGATTTGCCTCAAATATCAGCACAAGAGTGGGGGTTCGGAAACAGTATATTTGCCAAACATTGAGTGCGATCTGTCTAAAGCTCCGGTTCCTGAAATCTGGATCCGGATGTTAAAAAATTTGAAAAAATGGTAAGTTTCTGAAAAAGCCGAAAGGGCGAGGATTTGCAGTCTCTGAATTCTCTTGTTTAGTTCTATAAAACTTACATTCGACGAGTCATCATTTTCACTTGCGATATCATTTGGATCAAAGTCATCTTCAGATTCTTCAGTACGGTGAATAGCACGGAAAGGATGACGCGGCATCTACAATAGATATGGCAATTTATATCAACAGCTTAGAGTTTAATTCCAGCAAGTGGTCTTGGAAGAGATAGCATGATAGATGGACAGACATACAGAGGAGATTCCAATAGGGTGACATTTTTGTAAAGTGTAGTCCAAAATAATGATGAATCGGACAGTGGCAGTGGCGGTGGTGGTGGTTGTGGCAGAGGTGGCGGTGGCCATGGCGGTGGTGATTGTGGTGGATGTGGTGGTGGTCGTGGTAGCTGTGGTGGTTGTGGTAGTGGTGCGTGTGTTGGTAGTGCCTCCATCTATTTGTCTCTCTGTCTATCTGTTTGCCTATCTAAATGCACAAAGAAAGGTTCTAACTGGGAATTATGACTTTGAAAGTTTAATCAGGATTTTGAGATAGAGATCCGAATATGGAACATATTAACTGATGCTTGTTCAAAGCAAATTAATTGCCAGAAATATAAATATCTGCCATTATTCCATTGATAAAAGGGATGAGTTGTTGTGTTGATATGACAGAAACATAACCAACAAGATAATTCACCATTAGTAATTGTGATGATTTGCCGTGATGGTTATATCCGTGGCAGTATGCCAATTGCATAGGTGAGGATTCACTGTGTTGATATGCCAGAAATCTAACAGACTATGTGATAATTTACCAGAAAACCAACAACAAGATAATTCGCCATTACTAATGGGTGATGATTTGCCGTGATGGTTTACCAAGACTATATCCGTGGCAATATGCCAATTGCATAGGTGAGGATTTGCGGTGTTGATAAGCCAGAAATCTAACGAACTATGTGATAATTTACCAGAAATCTAAAAACAAGATAATTCGCCACTACTAATGGTGATGATTTGCCTTGATATTTAGCCAGAGCCATATCCGTGACAATATAGCGTTTTCATATGTGATGATTTGACGTGACAATTCACCTGCATGCATTTTTGGAAAACGCGTCATTGCCCAGATCTTTTAAATGGTTTGGAAGATTTAGTGTCTCAAATGCTAGAAGTATAGACAATTCAGAGGTCAAGTCTCGTGCATATAAAGAATCAAGCTAACACCAAAATTAAAATTATGCAGAATTTGTACGAAATTTTTTAATTTTGGAAAACGCTTCAATGCCCAGATCTCTTAAATGGTTTGGAAAATTTAGTGTCTCAAATGCTAGAAGTATAGACAATTCAGCGGTCAAGACTCCTGCATATAAAGAATCAAGCTAAACCCAAAATTAAAATTATACAGAATTTGTACATAATTTTTTAATTTTGGAAAACGCGTCATTGCCCAGATCATTTAAATGGTTTGGAAAATTTAGTGACTCAAATGCTAGAAGTATAGACAATTCAGAGGTCAAGAATCATGCATATAAAGAATCAAGCTAACAGCAAAATTAAAATTATTCAGAATTTGTACGAAATTTTTTAATTTTGGAAACTGCGTCAATGCCCAGATCTCTTAAATTGTTTGGAGAATTTAGTTTCTCCTATGATAGAAATCCTTACATGGTCCATGGATATGAAAAATTGTCCTTACATGGTCCATGGGTATGAGAAATTGTCCTTACATGATCCATGGGTATAGAAAATTGTCCTGACATGGTCAATGGGTAGAGAAAATTGTCCTGACATGGTCCATGGGTATAGAAAATTGTCCTTACCTAGTCCATGGGTATAGAAGACTGTCCTTACATGTTCCATGGGTATAGAAAACTGTCCTTACATGGTCCATGGCTATAGAAAATTGCCCTTACATAGTCTAGGGGTATAAAAATTGTCATTACAATGCATTTTCCCACTGTTTTCTTAATATAGGCTCTCGCATTGAGAAGTTATGAATTTAGTCATAATCACTATACATATTGAAGTAATTGCCATATAAGTAGTACTTAGACATTTTGGTCATATATTGTCAAAATGTAAATTCATAATTCAGAAATGGCTGAACTGATTTGCGTTCTCTTTGGATATCATTTAGCTATTTCAAAGTGTAAACTCGAGATTGCAGGTACAATAAGAGATACTTCATATTTCACATGTTATGAATTTAGTCATAATGACTACATGAACAAATACAAATTTTCATCATTGCATGCCTACACCAAAATTGAGAATTCAATAATGGCTGAAGCGATTCAGAGTAGATTCGGGTAGATGTCAAAGGCTTCAGGTCGATGCATTTTCACACTGCTTACTTAATATGGGCTCACAGATTCGGAAGTTATGAATTTAGTCGTAATCAATATACATATTGAAGTAATTGCCATATAAGTACTACATAGACATTTTCGTCATATAGTGGCAAAATGTAAATTCATATTTCAGTAACGGCTGAACCAATTCGAGTTCGCTTTGGACACTTATTAGATATTTCAACGCAACAACTGACGCTGGCGGGTGCATCAAGATCTACTTAATACTTCAGAAGTTATGAATTTAGTCATAATGACCTAGTGGACAAATACGAATTTTCATCATAGCACGGCTACACCACAATTGAGAATTCAATAATGGCTGAAGCGATTCAGAGCAGATTCGGGCAGCTGTCAAAGCATTCAGGTCAATGCATTTTTTCACTGTTTCCTTAATATGAGCTCAGGCATTCGGATGTTATAAATTTAGTCGTAATCACTATACATATTGAAGTAATTGCCATATAAGTAGTACTTAGACATTTTGGTCATATATTGTCAAAATGTAAATTCATAATTCAGAAACGGCTGAACCGATTTGCGTTCTTTGTGGACACCTATTAGATATTTCAACGTATAAACTCGAGTTAATATTTCAGAAGTTATGAATTTAGTCATAATGACTACATGAAAAAATACAGATTTTCATCATTGCACGGCTACACCAAAATTGAGCATTCAATAATGGCTAAAGCTATTCAGACCAGGTTTGGGCAGATGTCAAATTAGTCAGGTCGATGCATTTTTCCACTGTTTACTTAATATGGGCTCTCGCATTCAGAAGTTATGAATTTAGTCATAATCACTATACATATTGAAGTAATTGCCATATAAGTAGTACTTAGACATTTTGGTCATATATTGTCAAAATGTAAATTCATAATTCAGAAACAGCTGAACCGATTTGCATTCTCTTTGGATATCATTTAGCTATTTCAAAGTGTAAACTCGAGATTGCAGGTACAATAAGGTATACTTCATATTTCACATGTTATCAATTTAGTCATAATGACTACATGAACAAATACAAATTTTCATCATTGCATGCCTACACCAAAATTGAGAATTCAATAATGGCTGAAACTATTCAGATCAGATTTGGGTAGACGTCAAAGGCTTCAGGTCCATGCATTTTCCCACTGTTTACTTAATATGGGCTCAAGGAATCGGAAGTTATGAATTTAGTCGTAATCACTATACATATTGAAGTAATTGCCATATAAGTAGTACATAGACATTTTGGTCATATAGCGGCAAAATGTAAATTCATAATTCAGAAACGGCTGAACCGATTCGAGTTCGCTTTCGACACTTATTAGATATCTCAAAATGTCAAGTGACGCTTGCAGGTGCATCAAGATCTACTTAATACTTCAGAAGTTATGAATTTAGTCATAATGACTACATGGACAAATACGAATTTTCATCATTGCACGGCTACACCAAAATTGAGAATTTAATAATGGCTGAAGCGATTCAGAGCAGATTCAGGCAGATGTCAAAGCATTCAGGTGGATGCATTTTCCCACTGTTCATTTAATATGGGCTCTCGTATTCAGAAGTTATGAATTTAGTCTTAATCACTATACATATTGAAGTAATTGCCATATAAGTAGTACTTAGACATTTTGGTCATATATTTTCAAAATGTAAATTCATAATTCAGAAACGGCTGAACCGATTCCAGTTCGCTTTGCACACCTATTAGATATTTCAAACCATAAACTGACGCTTGCAGGTGCATCAAGATGTACTTAATATTTCAGAAGTTATGAATTTAGTCATAATGACTACATGAACAAATACGGATTTTGATCATTGCACGGCTACACCAAAATTGAGAATTCAATAATGGCTGAAGCGATTCAGACCGGATTTGGGCAGATGTCAAATCAGTCAGGTCGAGGCATATCGAATATCGAGATCATCAAACATCCCTTTCCATACATTGTCAAATTATGCTTAAAATCCTGATATCGTCACTACACCGTAGCTATGCATTTGTCAAGTTATCTTAAAAGTCTCTCCTAACAAGTTAGTCTAATCCTTTATCGGTTCTTAACAGTATTATATCAGTTTCCAATCAATATAAATATATATGGTAGCTTGGTATAGAGAATATTACCTATGCGACAGAATGCCGCTTGCCTGGGCTTGCCTTGTGTTGATTGGCCGTGCGAATTTACCAGAGTTTAATTATGTGACAATTCACCAACACAACTGGTGACGATTTGATCATAAAATTTGCATGAGGTCGAGCTGTGTGACATTTGCCATGCAAAATGGTGATGATTTACCAGGATTACCAAAAAACGATTATTTGTGTTGTTAACTTATCTGTGCAATGTTCCTATGGTGGTGATTCGCCAGAACTTGGATCAATTCCTCTTATGTGATGATTCGCCATTATGTCAATGGGAAATATAATTGAAATAGGAGGCAATTTGCCAGACGTAATTTAGGTACCCCTAGGCACTTGTATGATGCACAGCACTGAAACTATTGAAGATATGTTAGAACACTTTGCCAACCTGCATTGTAAGCTATTCTTCTACAGGATACCGAAAACTGAATTTATATATCTCTTTTTCTCTGTCATCTAGCGACAATTCTCACCAAAAAACAGAACATTTTCTCAGAATGATACCATTACCATGTTCTAGCCTTTACACTTCGAAAACCGTTCCAGATAACATAATGAATTCTTGAACCAAATATCAGTGATGATTCGACTACTAAGTCCCAAAGTTGCAGGTCGATATGATAAAGCGTTTTGATTATATGATCTGTTTCATGCAAAAAATTAGATTAACAATTGTTGCCGTGATGATTCACCAAAATGGCAAATTGTCATATTCTGGAGGGGATTTGCCGTGACAGTTGGCCGGACATTAGCAACATTGGCTTTTCGCCACTTAGAGATTTGCTTGATTACTCACTTAGTTTAAATATTTCACCTCAGATTTTTTTGATCTGCAATCAGCCCCTTTGGCTCTTGAGATAAGTCAGTGAGCAGGCTCAATCAAAAGCTTAGTTTGTCTAAAAAAGAGAAGTCATTTTCTTTGGTGATTTGTCACGGACATATACAACCATTGAGTCTTGGCTCATGATTTCTTTATTCTTTGAGTTTATTGAACCATTTTTGTCATGTGGAGAGAGACTACATGGTAGTTATAAGAAACTGTGGAAGAGAGGTTGTTAGCTCAAAGAAAAAAAATTAGCACCGAGACATTTTCAGACAGCCGTTATGACAATTTGCAAGGAAACAATTTCCAAGGTCATATTTTTTTTATTTGAAGGTGAGCTCCAAGCACTTGACGGATTCAGGTGGATCCTGAATTGATCTATTTCTGCTCCAAATATCGCGAAGCTATCTCAAACGGTTATTTTTTGGCAGATTTTTAAACATTAAATTTGCACGATTTGGCATTCGCCACGTAAAAAGTTATTTTTTCAGGAATATACAGTTGTACCACCACCTAGAATTTTAACTCATTTTTTTTAGCAGGTTGAAATTCAGATTTTATTTTAAGGTACATTTATTGTTAGTATTCTTCAGATAAAGCGCAAACAAACTCTGGTCTTAAGAAAAGTAAAATGGGTAGAAAATAATTATTAATAAACATATGACAAAGGAATGTTGAATCATCACATGAAAATCTTGAAATTAAGAATTAGTCAAGTTTGCAGTCCTTTTCAAGCCGAACCACTTTTGTTAGATTGTAGATATAGCAGCACACTACCAAAAAACATTTTTAGGGTTAGAAATTGGAAAGATATCTGACAAAATTTTTGAGACATAGTCTATGTGGCAATTCGCCAGTGACGGTTGAACAAATAAGTTCTAATTAGGGTTAGGGTTAGGGTTAGGGGTTAGGGTTAGATTTCTGGGGCCAACAAAGGTGACAAAGTGCCATGATGAAATTAAGGCACCCATGCCATGTTCATATGCATGTAGGTAAAATTCTACTAAATCCTGATCAATGCAATTAAGGATTCTGTATCTGGAAATACACATCTACCATTCAGGCCCACTGTTATTAACATATTTTCTTCAGTTTCTTCTTGAGTGGCCCTTCATTGAGATTTTGACATGTATACTGTCATAATATTGGAATATCCAAAGTCTGATAATTGATTCACAATCAGCATAATCAATACATCATATACACCCCAAAGCAGCGAGGTGATCAATAAAAATAATTTACTTAACTATTCTTATAACAAGGGACCTGTGGGTGATGTAAAGTCAATCTTCACCTGGCAATCAGGAAAAGTGAATAATCTTCATCTGTTGGTCATGTAATGTAAATAATCTTCACCTGTGGGTGATGTAAAGTCAATAATCTTCACCTATGGGTCATGTAAAGTCAATAATCTTCATCTGTGGGTCATGTAATGTAAATAATCTTCATCTGTTGGTCATGTAATGTAAATAAGCTTCACCTGGGGATGATGTAAAGTCAATAATCTTCACCTATGGGTCATGTAAAGTCAATAATCTTCACATGAGGGTCATGTAATGTAAATAAGCTTCACCTATGGGTCATGTAAAGTCAATAATCTTCACATGAGGGTCATGTAAAGTCAATAATCTTCACATGAGGGTCATGTAATGTAAATAATCTTCATCTGTGGGTCATGTAATGTAAATAATCTTCACCTATGGGTCATGTAAAGTCAATAATCTTCATCTGTGGGTCATGTAATGTAAATAATCTTCATCTGTTGGTCATGTAATGTAAATAAGCTTCACCTGGGGGTGATGTAAAGTCAATAATCTTCACCTATGGGTCATGTAAAGTCACTAATCTTCACATGAGGGTCATGTAAAGTCAATAATCTTCATCTGTGGGTCATGTAATGTAAATAATCTTCATCTGTGGGTCATGTAATGTAAATAAGCTTCACCTGTGGGTGATGTAAAGTCAATAATCTTCACCTATGGGTCATGTAAAGTCAATAATCTTCACATGAGGGTCATGTAAAGTCAATAATCTTCATCTGTGGGTCATGTAATGTAAATAATCTTCATCTGTGGGTCATGTAATGTAAATAAGCTTCACCTGGGGGTGATGTAAAGTCAATAATCTTCACCTAAGGCCATTATGAGGGTTAAGTCAGCCTGTCTAAGTCCTACGCAAGGGCAAGCTGTGCCTAACCAAGCCTAGCAAATGTCAGCAAAGACCTAGCCGATGCAATGCGAATGGATCGGTAAGGTCTCCAAGCCTAGTCAATATCTAAGTAATGCCTAGTCAGGACTAGATTTCGCCTAGTAAACGTTACTTAATGACTAGGTAGGGATTTGCCACTGCCTAGGGAACTTCTAGCCAAGCATAGATAATGCCAATATTAAGCTAATCTAAGGGTTGGTTAAGGCATAGCCAAACCTAGCTAAGACAATCTCGCTAAAGATTAATTAATATCTAGCAATGCCTAAACAAGTCTTAGATAGGGTCTAGCCATGGCTACGGCCTAGGTAAGGTCATTCAATGCCTAATTTAAGCAAAATCATAACCAAGCCTTGTAATGCCTATATACGGCTTAGCTTAGCCTGGATAATACTTGAGAAAGACCTGACCTACCCTATCTATGGGGTGTCCTGTTGAAAACTTTGGAAATAATTTGACTGTAAGCCATTGCTGCCTAAGGTTTCCAGTTAAATTATTTTCAAAATATACACCCACCAACCAGCCTGCCCATCCACTCAGTCACTCATTCAGTCACTCAAATTTTCTTTCAAATGTATAGTTGTTCTGTTGAATAGTTTGAAAATAATTTGACTGGAAGCCATTGCTGCCTGAGGCCAATACCTCACAATTATATGATATGTAAAATCAATAATATACAGAGATACTGGATTTCATAAATTTATGAGAATATGTGTATATATATATATGCTTTTTCAGTTTGGCAGATAATAGGGTTAGATAATGAGGAAGAATAACAAAAGTATATCTTTATGTTTAATTATCAATTGTAATTGCTCTCAATGATTAAGTCAACACAACGACAAACACTAACTGATGAAATTAAAAAGTAGTCACCCTCTCATTATAATGCTAATCTCCATGTCTAATGTCCATTTGCACACTAAGGGAAGAATATTTTGAAAAAGTAATTGCAGTGGTTAATTTTCAAAAGGATTCTCTTTCTCATCAAATCGACATTTTCTATGAGAAAAATCTAATATAATTGATAAAATTTGGGCAATTACAGGATTAGAGGTAACACATTTAAATGCCTTAACACTGGCGAATAATTATTAGTAACTTTGAATGATAACTGAGTCAGTAATTGCAGTGGTTAATTTTCAAAAGGATTCTCTTTCTCATCAAATCGACATTTTCTATGAAAACAATTTTAGCTTCATATTCAAGCTTATTAAGCCTTCCGATTTCGGTCCTGATGCGATCTGCCAACTGCTTGAGAGTAAACACCTCAAGCAATACTAAACCTTCTTCTGTTGCCTCAAAAAGCTGTTGAATTTGTAACTGTGTGGCTGGCTCTCTGTGGTATATATACCAATTTGCCAATTTAAATGCTGTCATTAATTGGTAATTCGTAAATGATCACCTCCCATGACCAAATGGACTTTTACTTGGAGACAGCATGGTGACAGATTGTGGACTGGCTGCTTCAGTTTTTAATTCTGATTTCATTTTTGGTGTTTGAGGTTTAATGTCCCATTCCCCAACATCAGCAGCAATTCCACTAATACCTATGGCCATAGGTGATAGATTAGTGCTTTGAACCGTCTCAAATTCAGATTTAACCACTGTGGTTAATTCAGATGTATTTTCTGATTTGCAAAGTTGAACTTGAGTACCATGACTAGGTGATAGACATAAATCTATTATATCAGTGTCTTTCTGACTAGCATCTGTTAATGGAGTTATCAAAGTTACATCTTCATTTACAAGGTTAGAATTTTGGGACATAATGTCTTCCTCCCCAACATCAGCAGCTGTTTCGCTAATAACTGGAGCATTTTCTATGACTATTGGTGGAACATTAGTGATTTGAACAGTCTCAGATTTAGTTCTGATGTGCAACCTTGAACTTGAGTACCTTGACTAGGTGATACAGATATTATATCAGTGTCTTTCTGACTAGCATCAGTTAATGGACTTAGCAAAGTTACATCTTCTAATAGGTCTGAATTTGGGGACATGTTGTCCTCCGCAAAATAAGCAGCAATTTCGCTAATAACTGGAGCATTTTCTATGAGCATTGGTGGAACATTAGTGATTTTAACAGTCTCAGATTTAGATTCTGTTGTGCAACCTTGAACTTGAGTACATTGAGTAAGTGATACAGATATTATATCAGGGTCTTTCTGACTAGCATCAGTTAATGGCCGTATCAAAGTTACATCTTCTTCATTTACATGGTCAGAATTTGGGGACGTATAGTCTTCCTCCCCAACATCAGCAGCTGTTTCGCTAATAACTGGAGCATTTTCTATGACCATTGGTGGAACATTAGTGATTTGAACAGTCAGATTTAACCGTATTGGTCAATTCAACTTTGGCTTCAGATTCAGAGTCAAGCTTAGTAAGTTTTCGAATTTCTGTTCTGATGCGGTCTGTTAACTGTTTGATAGTAAACATCTCAAGCAATACCAAACCTTCTTCTGTTACCTCTAAAAGACGTTGAATTTGTAAATGTGTGGCTGATTGTCTGTGTTGTATATGCCACTTTACTAATCTAAATATTACTACTAATTGGTCATTGCTAAATGATTGCCTGCTTCCCAATTTAGGAGTTGATTGACTCAGTTGGATAGTACATAACTGCGATGAAATGTCAACATATTGTGGACTGGTTGCAGATAATTGAATTTGAGGACCTTGACTGGGACGTGGAGGTACAATGCCAGGGTCCTGCTGACTATCATCAGATATGGATACAATCTCTTCTTTGTCTACAATGCCAGAAGTTTTTGGCAAAATGTCACATTCACCAACATCAGTTATTTCGATCTTAACTGGTACATTTTTTACAACTGTTTGGTATATTACTACTTTTAACTGTTACAGCTCCTAGTCTTATTCCATCCACATTAACAAGCTGGTTATGTTTAGGTGATATTACAGTCACATGTTCTTCAGCAATGAAGGTAATCCAAGGTATTATGTCCCCGTCTCTAATGAGACCCGGAACATCACTCACATTTTCTAGGTTTGCTGGTGTCATTCTTACATCCGTACCCTCTTCCAGTGATACAGTTTGCGCTTTTGCCCTTATACTGGATTGTATTTTCAACACTACATCAAAGATGACTGTTGTAAGTTTGGGAGAGCATAACACTGTTTTTGTGTGGACTCCGAATGTGACATACTACTGGCAAGAATGCCCGAGACCTGTGGGTGGGTGTGTAGCATTGATGTAACAATTGTTTTCCGTATTAGTGTTGCACAAATTCGTCGGCGTAAAACATGCTGATATGTTCTGTTTAAGTAATTAATTATGCTTGATGAATCAAATTCCTTATTCGTTGAAAACTTTACAAACATTGCCTCATTTCCTCTATTATGCATTTTTCTCTGTAAGGATCTCACCTTTTCATAGAATGTGCTTAATTCACTATATAATGATTCTTTCACAAGCATCGATACAGGCCCCGAGCTACTTGTCTTGTGGGCAACTATTACAATGGCTCTGTAGCATACATTATCTTTTTCAAGTGGATTTGCATTCTGAAACTCGGAAATGGTCATATTTGCTATGTCCCCACCCCTCTGTCCTGTAGATAGCAGAATCTCCAGGGTAATGTAACTTACAATAGTATTATACAAAGGAGCTGTTATTGTAATTTGTTCATCATCAGCAATCGTCTTCAAAACAGATTTTGCAAGTATATATTCTTGTGAATTCTCTAGTAAAGTAATGTCCTCAGGTGTGACATAATTTGCACGATCTTGTGCTGCCTTATTCGTCTTGGATTTTTACTGGCTTAGAAAGAGATTGTAGCCACCGAGGGTTAGCATTCATGAACAGTTCTATTCTTTCTTTTGGAACCTTTTTCAGAGTTCTAACAAATCTTGTGAAAAGTGTCATACTGGACAGGTTACCCCTTAATACTGGTAGGTTTCAGTACATTGTTGCTCATCGTTGGATTCAAAAGATTTCTTTGAAATCGATCCGGATTAAAGAAGGCTTTTAACCTGAATTTTTTTGTTGTATTGCGCCACATATATGTGACCTGGGAAAGATGTCCTTGCACCGCCTTCTTTGTCCTCATCCCCCCTTCTATATTAGACATATACGTTTCAAACTTTCCTAGAATTCGAGTTGCCTTAATTGGTAGTGCCTTGCGATTATGTGCTTTTGGCAGGGCTGCCGTTGGTCTGGCAAAATCACTGTTCGCCTTTTGCCTTAAATGCCTATCCATATTACGATAATATTCAGTTCCTTTCAGTCCATGATATCCCTTCAAATGTTTGCCTACTCTTGTTATCGATTTAAGACATTGCGGAAATGGGCACTGAAACATTTGCCTTTTAACTCCTTTTCTTAGGCAAGAGTCTGTAATGTATCTTCCTTTGTGTGATTATGCACTTCTCGTAAATGTCGATTCATATCGAAAACTTCTTGCAGGCACTTTGGACAGCGTTTTTTCTCCTGCGGAGGCAGTGATCTTCGTTTTTCCACACCTCTGCCAGGTGAATGTTCCACACACTTTCGCTTCCCCTCTGTTCTCAATTCTGATCTGCTTGAATGACCCTACAACAATAAAATAAATAGATAGATAGATACAAACGTAGATAGAGAGAGATATATAGATAGAGAGATAGAGAAAGATAGATAGATGATAGATAGATAGATGAGAGATAGATAGATAGATAGATAGATAGATGTTAATATTAACATTTATGTAGGCCATGTCCCTTGCATGTCTGAGTATACCTTGGATATTGAGGCCTTTGCAATAATCATTATGGCGTATGTCCACGAATCCTCACATACTGGTCCATGGGCACTTTATTCCCGAAAAAATGACACCAAGTTTGTCCAGATCATGCAGGTATTAAGCAAGTTATTAGCATTTATAGAAAGTATACCCCTTACAAATTTATTCAATTTTTTCATCGCACGTGTCTATTAAACCTTGTGCACTGAGAAGTACCTACTCTGCAGAAAAGTCCTTCACGCTGTTTTGAGTCCCAGAGATATATAGCTATTCAAAAAACAGTTAAGCTTTGCTCCCTCGAATGGTACCAATTGGTCAAAATAGGGGTCTCGGCTCATGGACTAGTAGTAGTATACAACTGTTTAGGGATGTCATTCATAAAATTAGTGGCTGTTCCAGTCAATTGGTGAAATGTTGGGGAAGGTTGGTGTAGTGTTCGTGGAATGTTGGGGAATCTTACGGGAATGTTGAGGAAATGTTAATGGAATGTTGGTGAAATATTGGGGAATGTTGATTATGTGTTGGTGAGATGTTGCCTAAATTGTAATGTAATGTTAATGGAATGTTGGTGGAGTGTTTGGAAATGTTACTGGAGTCTTGGGAAACATTTGTGAAATGTTGTGGGGTGTTTGTGAATGTTGGGGAATGTTGATGGAATGCTGGCAGAGTGTTGGTGAAATGGTGTGTATGTGCGTGCGTGTGTGTGTGCATGTATGTGCGTGCTTGCGTGTGTGTATGCGTGCGTGTGTGTGCGTGCGTGTGTGTGTGTGTGTGTGCGCGTGCGTGTGTGTATGCGTGCGCGCGCTTGCGTGTGTGTATGCGTGCGCGCGTGTGCGTGCGTGTGTGTAGATTCATATATTATATTTTACTTTATTATTAACAAGATGGATCTTGATTATGCGCATGGGTCTCACTCTGAAACTGGTACCGACTCGGAAGCAGACACACATTCCACTGTTCAAATTCCAAAATACCTTTTACTATGATCTAGTAAGTAGAGGTGGTGGAGATTTGGCTCGTGTATATCACCCTCTAATTGGAACGGGGTGGGCTGGAACCATTCCGTATATGGCCATAATAGCAAACCCTACCGTGATGGAGAGCGGTCTACATCTGGTCACATCTCGACACACATTGACCTAATTTTTTAGCCAATCATAGGTCTGGATTGGACCGGAAGTGGATCAGACCCAGCCCGCCCCAATCTACTAATCTCTATTCTGAGCGACAAGGCCAGCTTGAACCTGCTATTGTTACCCTACTGCATATATGCTACTGCTCCTGAAGTGTTTGAAATGGCATACCACTTTTGAAAACTTATCTCTGAAATGACTGGCTTGACAACCACTCTAATTGTAGAAACAAACCAAAAATGTAACACATACCTTGTGAAGAGGTGTCCTCTCCTGGAGATGTGGCGTTACCGCTTGTTTGCTCCTCTTGACAGCACTTGGTTTCTCCTGTTCTCTCACTCTAGTGGAATGATCCTTCTTGCCAGTCATTTGTTGCACTTATTGGAAGGTTGTTGTGATGTGGATGGTCTGCCGACCTAACAATAACAGAGATAAAAATATAATATTGTTATTAAAATGCAGGATAAGAAGTAATATATCTCATAGTGTTGTATGTTTTGTATATATAGTCATTAGAGCGTTGACATGTAGTGGAAGTGGAATGTTGTTGCGATGACAACGAGGATGGTCAGCCAACCTAACAATAAGAAAATTATGTACATAACTTTAACACTTATACCAATACCCTCTCGGATAGACTGGCACAAAATAATGTCAACTGCGATGGTCCCTAGACCCAAAAGGAATTTGGGGGAATATTGCTGGACATTGCTCATGCAGCTTTGCATAGAAGCGTAGATTTCATCACCGAGTCTTATGTCACTTTTCACCGAGATGATTATTTATGGCTGCTGCAAATTTTAGTGTCCGATTGCCTCAACTTTGATATAGAAGATTTATCAGATATGCAGATTCATGGAATTGTAAGGATTAGGGATAATCCATTCATCTTCACCTTTAAAACAATTTTAAACACATTCATTGAAAAATCTTGCACTTCATACCCTTTCCGCCTAAATTCACAACCTTTAAACATATAGATGCATCTTAATGTACTAAGAACAATAATTGCTGCTCTTTTACCTTTAGGGGTGTTTAATGGACAAAAGAGAGTTTCATTCACACTTTAATATACCTCTAATTATAAGATTATTGTAAATAAATAGTAATTATATTCAATTGAAATATTTTTCTTCTCTAACCCTCGGTGACGATTTGCCATTAGATGCTCTTGAAAAAGGGCAAAAGGAAGAAATATCAAGAAACTGAATGTAAATAATATGTATGCCTAAACTTACAAAGATGTTGGGCGAAAAAACTTTTTATCATTTTTTTCTAACAGGCAAAAATTGAGAAAAGAATTGTAGCATGAAGGTAGACAATAGATATGCAAAATGTAATTATCGTGTGCTCTTGTTGAAGATCTATGAAAGTGGTTAGACCGCTATTGAAATATTTCTAGTAATTATGTGGCTAGTTGATGAAAATTCATATTTTTTGTTTATATAGCCATCACTACATGCACAACATTCTAAATTCTAAGGGGTACCCTTTGAAATCTTGCACACCAATTGGAAGTGGCTAACAGGTTTCCAAAGATATTTAGAATCCGTTCAGCCATTATTGGAATATTTCTAATCATTGTGTGCCTAGATGACTCATTCCCCATTTTGCACTCTGAGTGCAAACCTTAATCCACCTACAGGAATTGGAACAGTATCTCTGCTTCTGAATCAGTACTGGTTTCAGAGTTAGGGTTAGGGTGTATAACCCTAAACATAACGTTAACACTTATGCTGCTGCTGCTGCTTATGTCAACTGCGATGGTCTTGAGAATTCTTATTTGCAGACAAACTGAGAATCGCTTCTGAGAACATATCCCTGAAATGGCTGGCTCAATAAGCACTCTGATTGTAGAAACAAAGAAATTAACACATACCCTGCTTAGAGGGGCCCTCTCATGGAAATGTGGCGTTACCGCTCGTCTGCTCCTCTTGGCAGCACTTAGTTTCTCCTGTTCCCTTCCTCTAGTGGCACGATCCTTCTTGCCAGCCATTTGTTGCTTCATAGTGGCAGGTTGGTGTGGTGTGGATGATCTGCCGGCCTAACAATGTATTTCATATATAGCCATTCGAATAACTTCATAATTTTTTAACATCATGGAATCAGATTTATTTGCTATTTAGTCAAACCCTTTGTGGTGGTAGTAGCAGCAGCAACAACTCTTAACCCACAGAATATATTCTTGAGGCCTTATGATAACTGATTACTTTAAATGTAAGCCTTCTCCTATGAGATTTCGCTAATTTATAATTTGTTGCTACGGTCTGGTGCATGTTTAGAGTTTAACACACCTTTGCTCAAGCTAAGTTTAAACCATTATAAAATTTTAACTGTGCTGGAGTAAATATGTCTTAAAACTACACATGCACAAAATTATAAATTAGATAAATCTCACAGTAGAATGCTCACATCTAGATCTTTCCTACTATTGAACTGACTAACTTGATACTAAAGTCATCCCTAGTCCAAAGGAATGGATGATGTGGGGTCATCTGCTGTATTAGTCGTGGTCACATCCATGGAAGTGACTAACCCTTTCTTGATGAATCTGTCCAAACCCGGTCTTTGCAGTGGTCTTATGGAATGTCCATTTACATACCAAGAGAAGACTTTTTTTGGAGATTTTACAACGGGAATGACCGGGTCGATAAACGAGCCAGTCATTCCAGTGCTAAAATTTCAAAATAGTCTTCTCTTGGCCTGCTAATGGACATTGAATAAGATTTTTGGATTTTTTAAAACAAACCTAGTCATTAAAGGGTTAAAATGTACAAATATATATTTTTTTATCTAAAGTAAAGTCACTGGATCCAAAAAAGAATTTTGTGGAATTCTGGTAGAAATATGGCTTCTGCTTAGCCCATGGGGAGGTCTGGATGCGGTTTTGGATAGAAGCGCGATTTGAATAATGTAAGGGGGTTTTTTAATAAGGAAAAATTAGTTACCTCTCCGGGATGTAGAAATTGTAAGGTTTGTCTATATTAAGATATCATGAACATCTAGCAAGACTGGTAAATGAATTTTTCCACCCCTGGCAGTAATAAGACTTAAATTTCTGAAGATCTTCTACTGGACACTATCTAGCAAGATGTGTAAATGAATTTCTCCAAAGATATCATGATCTGTTTGACCTGCGGTTGCAAATCCCCCAAAGGTGCAGTGACGAAAGGTGAGGTTACAAAAAGTACAACCTATTTCAGAGCACAAGACTGTAACTTTATAATAATAATAATTTATTCTAGCAAAACAAACATGATTACATAAGTAATTACCTTGTTCAACTAACAAAAAACATTAAATCTCTTAAACAGTAACAGTATACACGTACTCATTAATATCAATGATTAATTAGTGCTATTCTTAAATCTCACCCACTGATATCAGGTAAGTTAGTAAGACAAATTGAAGATTTTCAGTCTCCGGTCCTATCTTTTGAATTTCTCTTCCAGTTTCGGTAAGGCTTGTATGTGCGATTGCTGCGACAATCGGTCTTACCGAGGATAAAAGAGATGGATACTAGCTCGCCTCGTACGTAGATGGAAGTAACGATATTTATTTTTGTATCCGGGCCTGATCTGACTGGACCACTAAGATGTGATGGTTCGGCACAGTGTTTCTCCGTGTCCTCCAGAGCTAGAAGATATGTAACAAACTCGTGCCTTGTGATATATTTACAAGGTGATGTTTTATAGCCTACTCTAACTGTACAATAACTTTATTACCAATGGTGACTTTTACTGTCACAAATGATGAATTGGATACTTATGTTCTAACAATATATACTTTTACTACTCTAACCTAGTCTAACTTATTCTACTCTATATGAATTACTCTCGCTCGCTGTCGATTTGCTATTCTATAGAGCAGGCTACCAGTTCTTGAGTACTCCAATTTATTCCTCAAGAACTCTAACGAATAACGAAGTGTGGTTGCCTCCGGAATCAAACAAGATTCTTGATAAAAGGCAAAGTGCCCCTTTTATACTATTCTCATTTCCTACCCTATCTTCGTTTGGTTTCTGTTCACCGGAGTTTGATCGGATGCTCATTGATTGTGACGTCATCCTGACCAATCAAACTCCGGGCCTCCTCTTCCAGGGAGAGAACATGGAACATGGTCCAAGCGGTTTATGCTGGTTCTGATTTGATGCGACCTGTCAGCTAACTAACAACATTATGTTATCTGTTGTTGTAGCATGCCTTTCTATGATTGACATATAGTTGATATACAAATTTCGATTGTGCTATTAATTCCTACAGGATGCTACAATGCCTCTGTCCTGTCCCTTGCCTATCATGGATAAGCCTGTAGGAAACGAACGTTAATAAGCACATGAGCTGTATGATCTCATTGCCAGCTGGTGTTTTTGTACTTGCCTATGGGAGTCGGCATGCCGATTGTCAACAACTAAATGTCAGTCTGTCACCTATAATTTCCTATAATTCCTATCGATTCCCATCGCTTCTTTCCCTCGAATATTTACTAAACTATTGGCCGAAACGACTGCTGAATATTACAAAAGTGTGTGCCGCTCCCCCAGCAACAACTTTCATCTTCAACTATTGACAGCCATCACCAACTCAGAACTGCCATTTCCATTTCATTCCTAGCTAATCTATCATAATATTTCTGCTGTAGTTTCGCGTCAGTTTCTATCTGGTTTCTGCGAAACCGTTTTCATCAGCCTGGTCAAAGTCAACCAGTGCATCTTCCTATACCATCTATACCTAACTACTACGATGCTGATTCAGTCCTTAGCTCACCTGGTACTTTCAAACATAAATTTCACTGAGGTCTTACTCGTAAATATAAGACGTCTAGCGGGGTCATGACTTCCCGCAAGACACTCCGATATCTACAAAATGTCAAATGTTAGAGCTAGCCATAATATAGTGCATATGCTAATAAGACATAAACGGTTACTTAGTAATTACCTTGTTCAACTAACAAAAACAATTAAATGTTTTAAACAGTAATAGTGCTACAGCATCACCAATTACACCAACTAAAACATCACATCTTACACCAGCTAGATTACCAATTGCGCATGCTACAAGCTCACCCGGTGGGTGGGTGGGTGGGTGTGTAAGTGAGTGTGTTATGCTTTTTTGTTTATTCCGAACGGGTGAATCGTTTTGAGTTCTTTGATCCAGTAGTGTTCTCTGTTTAATCTTAGTTTTTTGTTATCTGTAAAAATTCTTTCAATTGGTCTTATCGTGATGTCTTTCATAGAATGTCTTGGTTGGTTGAAATGCCAGGAGATTCTTGTGTCTGTTTGGTGTCGGATTGCATGGATATGTTGTGTGAGTCGTTTGCTGAGTGTTTGACTTGTTTCTCCTATGTATTGAGAGCTGCATTGTTTGCATTCTATGAGGTAAATAATGTTGGTGGTATTGCAGCTCATTTGTGTGTTGATTTTGTAGTCTTAACAGTGATGTAACTAGGATGTGGAATGGGTGTTGCTGCAGTCAGTGTAATGGGTAAGTTTGCAACATGCGCAATGGGTGATGTTGAAGCCAGTGTAGTGGGTGATGTAGCTGGTGCAATGGGTGATGTAGCAAGTGCAATAGGAGATGTAGCAGGATGTGTAATGATTGATGCTGTAGCCAGTGTAATGGGAATTGTTGTAGCACCTTAATGGGTGATTTAGTTGGTGTAATGTGTGATGTTGTGGTTGGTATAACATGTGCTGTTGCAACATGTGAAAGAGGTAACGAATGTAATGGGGGACATCAGATGCAATGGGTGATGTAGCTTCTGTTGCTATAGTCTGTGTAATTGGTAATGTTGGAAGATGTGCAATGGTTGATGTTGTAGCCGGTTTAGTGGGCAATATTGTAATCGGTGTAGTGGGTGATGTAGCAGATGTAATGAGGGATGCAACAGGTGTAAGATGTGATGTTGTAGTTGGTGCAATGGGTGATGTACCTTGTGTGATTGGGGGTGGGGGGTTGTAGCTGGTGTAATCAGTGATGTTCTAGTTTGTGTTATGGATGATGCTGTAGTGGATGGAATAGGTGTTGCTGTAGTCAGTGTAATGGGTAATGTTGTAACATGTGCAATGGGCGATGCTGTAGCCGGTGTAGTGGGTGATGTTGTAACTGCTGTAAGATGGTATGTTGTAGTTGGTGTAATTTGTGATACTATAGCAGGTGCAATAGGTGATGTAGCAGATGTAATGTGTGATGTTACCAGCGCAATGGCCGATGATGTAGCCAGTGCCATGGGAGATGTAGCAGCAGGCACAAGGTGTAATGTTGTTGCCAGTGTAATAGGCATTGTTGTATCCTGTGTAATTGGTGATGTAGCTGGTGTAATCAGGTATGTTGTTGGCGTGATGTGTGATGATTCTAGACACTTTAATTGGTGAAGTAGCAGGTGTCATGAGTGATGCAGTTGTTGTAATGTGTGATATTGTATCTAGTGTAATAGCTGATGTAGCAGGTGCAATGGGTGATGTAGCAGGTGTAATGAGTGATGTGGCAGGTGTAATGGGTGATGTAGCAGGTGTAATGGGTGATGTATCAGGTGTAATGGGTGATGTAGCAGATGTAATGGGTGATGTAGCAGGTGTAATGAGTGATGGAGCAGGTGTAATGAGTGATGTAGCAGGTGTAATGGGTGATGTAGCAGATGTAATGGGTGGTGTAGCAGGTGTAATGGGTGATGTAGTAGATGTAATGGGTGATGTAGCACATGTAATGAGTGATGTAGCAGGTGTAATGTGTGATGTAGCAGGTGTAATAGGCGACGCAACTATTGTAATGAGTGATGTAGCAGGTGTAATGGGTGATGTAGGAGGTGTAATGAGTGATGTTGTAGCTGGTGTAATGGGTGCTGTTGTAATGGGTGAGGTAGCTGTTGTAATGGGCGATGTAGCAGGTGTAATGGGTAATGTAGCAGGTGTAATGGGTGATGTAACTGGTGTAATGAGTGATGTAGCAGGTGTAATGGGTGATGTAGCAGGTGTAATGGGCGATGTAGCAGGTGTAATAAGCGATGTAGCAGGTGTAATGTGTGATGATGGAGCTGGTGTAATGGGTGATGTAGCTGAGGTAATGTGTGATGTTGTAGCTGGTGTCATGGGTGCTGTTGTAATGGGTGATGTAGCAGGTGTAATGTGTGATGTAGCAGGTGTAATGGGTGATGTAGCTGGTGTAATGGGTGATGTAGCAGATGTAATGGGTGATGTAGCAGGTGTAATGGGTGATGTAGTAGATGAGATGTAATGTGTGATGTAGCAGGTGTAATGAGTGATGTAGCAGGTGTAATGGGTCATGTAGCAGGTGTAATGAGTGATGTAGCAGGTGTAATAGGCGATGCAACTATTGTAATGTGTGATGATGTAGCTGGTGTAATGGGTGATGTGTGATGTTGTAGCTGGTGTCATGGGTGAGGTAGCTGTTGTAATGGGTGATGGAGCTGGTGTAATGGGTGATGCACCGGGTGTAATCGGTGATGTTGTATACAGTGCAAGTGGTGATGCTCTAATGAGTGATCTTTGATTATGCTTTCGAATTTCACACCTAATCTTGTCTGTAATTTGCTTTGCAGAAACTGTACAGTTAGACAACAAATCCCGTCCTGCAATTGTTTCACTGAATAAATTAAATGTCTCTTTCTGTAAAGTGCTGTCTCATTGCAATAAATTGTCTTGCAATATCTAATATTGTAATTTGCTGCTGTCTTGTAAAGGAATGCCTTTTTCCCAAAGATTCATAAAATTCTCTTGTAGAATTGATATAATTTGATGATGTTGCTACATACTCTGCCGCTGTCCTCACTTTCACTTGTTAAGCGTTGCATTTTTGAAAACTCTACACTAGCTTCATCATAACTAGGATATGATAGAATATTACTTTCCATTTCTTTTCCAAAAATACTGTCATAAATTTCGATTTCACTACCTATTTCAGGAGACTCCTTTTCAGACGGTTCAGTTTCCGGATGTTCTATAATAGGGGATGGGACAGTTATCTCTGAATGACTAATTGAAGATCATATTTTACTAACCACATTTAAACTTGACTTCTGGGATAAAGGGAGGGCATAATAGCTCTTTTGTGTCTTCTCCGAGTGAGACACCTGTCTCGCCAACATCCCTGACACCTCGGGATGTGACTCAAGCATGGCCGTGACAATGGTTTTACGTATGAGACTTGATGATATCCTTCGATTTAATAATCGCATATACTGTCTATTTACAATATTAGTCGACGTAGATACAGTAAACTGATTATTTGTAGAAAATGTTACAAAAGCAGCATCAGATGGTTTCCAGGCAGGTGCGTTATGATGTCGAGCCTGCATTGGCCTTATTTTGTCTACATACACTTCAATTCTGTGAAACAGTTGCTCGGGTAGGATTAGAGTTACTGAACCTGCAGGTACAGTGTTGTGGTTAATGATATAAATGGTGCGAAATTCTACACCACCTTGATGCTGTAGTGGATGGAATAGGTGTTGCTGTAGTCAGTGTAATGGGTAATGTTGTAACATGTGCAATGGGCGATGCTGTAGCCGGTGTAGTGGGTGATGTTGTAACTGCTGTAAGATGTGATGTTGTAGTTGGTGTAATTTGTGATTCTATAGCAGGTGCAATAGGTGATGTAGCAGATGTAATGTGTGATGTTACCAGCGCAACGGCCGATGATGTAGCCAGTGCAATGGGAGATGTAGCAGCAGGCACAAGGTGTAATGTTGTTGCCAGTGTAATAGGCATTGTATCCTGTGTAATTGGTGATGTAGCTGGTGTAATCAGGTATGTTGTTGGCGTGATATGTGATGCTCTAGACACTATAATTGGTGAAGTAGCAGGTGTCATGAGTGATGCAGTTGGTGTAATGTGTGATATTGTATCTTGTGTAATAGCTGATGTAGCTGGTGCAATGGGTGATGTAGCAGGTGTAATGTGTGATGTAGCAGGTGTAATGTGTGATGTAGCAGATGTAATGGGTGATGTAGCAGGTGTAATGTGTGATGTAGCAGGTGTAATGAGTGATGTAGCTGGTGTAATGGGTGATGTAGCAGATGTAATGGGTGATGTAGCAGGTGTAATGGGTGATGTAGTAGATGTAATGGGTGATGTAGCAGGTGTAATGAGTGATGTAGCAGGTGTAATGGGTGATGTAGCAGGTGTAATGAGTGATGTAGCAGGTGTAATGAGTGATGTAGCAGGTGTAATGAGTGATGTAGCAGGTGTAATAGGCGATGCAACTATTGTAATGTGTGATGATGTAGCTGGTGTAATGGGTGATGTAGCTGAGTAATGTGTGATGTTGTAGCTGGTGTCATGGGTGCTGTTGTAATGGGTGAGGTAGCTGTTGTAATGGGTGAGGTAGCTGTTGTAATTGGTGAGGTAGCTGTTGTAATGGGTGAGGTAGCTGTTGTCATGGGTGAGGTAGCTGTTGTAATGGGTGAGGTAGCTGTTGTAATGGGGTAGGGTTAGAGTTGCTGAACATGCAGGTGCAGTGTTGTGGTTAATGATATAAATGGTGCGAAATTCTACACCACTTTCAACACTTGGCTTTTTTTTTCGTGCATTCATATCCTCCTGCATTTCCATATTGGCAATTACCCCATACGTTGTCCCGATGTTAATAATGTCTCTTAGAAGGCAATGTTGGCAATTATGTCATTGTATAGTTGAGAAGTTAGGGTGATGTCTTCATTTCTATCCACTCTATCTAAAATAGCGCATGGTATTAAATGTTGGGTGGAATTTTCTATCATCTTTATCTCTTCAGGCGTTATGTGATTATCTAAATCTTCAACTTGTAATTTTGCTATTCTCTTTCTCTTCAATTTATTGAGTGGGATAGTCCAGCCTGGAAATTTACTAAGAAAATCAGCAATGACATTTTTTGGAATCTTTTGTAGGACTTTGTTATTAAAGTCAGCGAATAGTTTTATAGTTGAGAAATATGACAGAATAGTTCCAACTTGCCTAACTCCACTAGCAATAACTGGGTTCAAAAACCTATTTTCAAATTTTGTGACATCGAAACATGATTTCAATTTCATGGATATATTGCATGATCGCCACATGAATACAAGTTGGGCTTTGTGTTGTTCAGCCCCATGCTTACTTCTGAGTCCCGCATCTACAGTCATAAGCGAGGTTACAAATTTATCTAGGATCCTGCAGCATTTGCTGGATAAGCCTTGATGTTCATTTAGTTTTGGTAATTTATCTTCTGCACTCACTTTCTTTTGTTTCAAGTACAAGTTAAGATATTTATTATAGTCAAATCATGTTAAACCATGAACAGCCTTTAGGTGTTTGTCCATTCGTGTTGTTGATTTTACACATCCTTCTACCGCGCATGAATGGAGCTCATATTTAACACCTTTTCTAAGCACACCGCTAGCTTTCAATGCATCATCTTTACTTAGGCCATGTCAACCCCGTAAATGTCCATTTATGTCCACACATTCAGCCGCACAGAAAGGGCATGACTTTCGAGGACGGGGTTTCAGAGAAGTCCTTTCTCTCACTGCTCGCGTCTGCTGCATCTCTGATTCCTCCTGCAAAAAGTACACAGCAGAAATGGCTAAAGTTCTTGAATATGTGAAAAACTGCCATACTTTTGTGGCAGTTTCCCACAGCATGCATGTCAGTTTGTCATGAAATCTGATGAATGCCAACTGAAATCTAATGCCCTGGGACAATTTGGCAAATTATGTGACAATCTGCCAACTATATTTGGTAATGATTTGCCATGATGGTTTGCCAAAAAATCAGTGATGATTTGCCTGTCGTCACAAATTGCCATGGAACTTGGTGGTGATCTGCCAAGTATGTGGTAAGCTGCCAATTCATATGTGATGATTTGCTCGTGTGAGATTTATGGTGATGATTTGCCTATTATATGGTTTGAGTTACACTCACACACACACACGCTCTCTCTCTCTCTCTCTCTCTCTCTCTCTCTCTCTTTCTCTCTCTCTCTGTGTGCGTGCGTGTGCGCATACGTGCATGCGCGAACGCACCCACTGCGCAAACGCATGCATGTACACACGCACGCACACACACACACACACACAGACTGTTTGTCATGTACTTACTGTCGCACCATTCTCCTCATCAGATTCAGGACTTGATTGTAGCTGCCTTTTCCTTCTTTTCTATAATAATAATAATAATATCCATCATAATTTGGATGATGATAACAAAGTCCACTACTTTGAAATCACTTGTCTGGCACACACATACACACAAACGCATGCACGCACGCACTGTTTGCCATGTACTTACTGTTGCACCATTCTCATCAGCATCAGAACCGGATTGTAGCTGCTTTTTCCTTCCTCTCTATAATAATAATAATAATAATAATAATAATAATATCATCCATCATAATTTGGATGATGATATCAAAGTCCACTTCTTTGAAATCACTTGTCTGATAGCACACACCTCTAGAAGAGGGGTCCTCTTATGTACACGCGGTGTCTTGTCTTCTGCTTCTCTCGCCACCACTTCACAGTTCAGGTTGCCATCCTCGTGTATTAATATTCATGTGATTGCCGGATGTTGGTGGTCGATCGACCTAAAATAATAAAAGAAAGAAAGAATTATATTCTTGATTTTTCTCAACATGATATGGCATAAATGGCTTGTTTGATCCCAGTGTTGCTGTTTAGCCGATCCCGAGGGTGAACTCAAACTGTGGCTTATGCGTCTAATCCCAGAGGATGTGATATGATTACTCTGTGTGAATTTGCTCAAGATGACCATATTTGCCAGTGACTACTGTTTCTGTCTCAGACCTTTAGCTCGACTTTACAAAGAAAAATGAGCTATTCTCTCCTGTGGCCTGCACGTCGTCTGGCGGCGGTGGCATCGACGTACAATTTGTTTTAGCTTAACTTTTCTGTTTATATCTCATGTTTGGTTAATCACCCGGGACCAAACTTGGACACATGCTTCCTTATAATGTCACTGTATCACACAATGACCTTAGGGTCAAAATATCAAAGGTCAAGGTCACTGTGACCTTGATAAAAAAAAGTTTGTTTTTTTCAACATTAACATTTTCTATTTAGCTCAACTTCTTTGTATATATCTCATGTTTGGTTAATCATACTGGACCCAAACTTAGACACCTGCACCTAAAAGCGACACGGTATCACACAATAACCTTGGCATCAATGTCAGTCTGACCTTGGTAAAACATTGGGGGTTTTCAACATTAACATTTTCTGTTTAGCTCAACTTAGCAGTTTATATGTCATCTTTTCATCCAAAATCATCGTCATCAAAACTTGGACATGTGTTTCTTTATAATGACACAGCATCACACAATGACCTTAGGTCATCCATTTTCCTAAACTGTCACAACTCCCCTTTCCAGAGTATCCATCCATCATCTGACCTCGTATAATGTCATAATCAGCTCAGCGTGTGTATGAAGACGTCACAATCATTACGTCACAAAGGGCTCCATATAGACCGTCACCAAATCTCAAACAGTCCGACACGTATGAATTGTATGTATTTGTAATCCTTAGGCAGCAACAGCACCTAGTCAAATCAGTTTCAAAATATTCAACAGCTTACCTGTGTAGTTTTTTTGGAGATTGATAGTCAGTGTTCAGCGATCGATAGATCCCAACACGAGCGAGGTGTGGGTCAAACTTAGCGAGAGATGGGCGGGGCATAACTAAAACTGGAAAGGTCCATTGAGGTTTCTTGTACGTTCCACTACCATGTCACCACTTTGTATGTACATGTACTCCATTAACTCTGTATGATATTCTCTGATTCTATCCTGGGACATTTTCAACGTTTGACAAAAATGTTCAGCAATTGTAATATTTATTAGTAATTTTAAAAAACTCAGTGCTAAGTTATATGCCTGACGCTTTCTCTAGTTTGAGACGAGTCTGGATGCCAATTGCTAGTTGTGGTCAGCTTTTATATGTTCCCGATGCGGGTAACGATGCTACATTGGTCACAGATGCGGAAAATGTGGTGTGCGGGTATTATCCGCATTATCCACAATTTCTCGCATTTTAAAGTGTTCCCCACTTTAGCTGCAGCTTAGCCGCTCACAGCTTAGCCGCTTACCCGCAAAGTTTTGTGACGATTAACTGATTATTTATAAAATCCAAAGTTTGTGGATGCGTTAAAATGTAAGAGGATTGTGTGGGATCTTAAAAAAGTTCCCAGAACCATTGGCTATTCTGTAGATATAGTAAAAAAATGGCATTACTGGGGATATTTTCCCCATTCCCAGTGATCCGAACTCATGGTGTTTTGTCAGCCACAGGGAAAAGGTTCGTTGAGTATGGTGAGAAGACTGAGAACAGAGAAGGAACACGTCTTTGTTTTCCTGAGGTATAAACTGAACTGACTTTATTTACAAGCAGTTAACCTACCACCTAATTCCACGGAACTCTCATCCCTGCGCTATCAGCGCGCTCTGCTAACACGTGACTCTAGGAGTGGTTTAACCCTATGATTCATCATCTCCAACATTATCTTGTGTTCGCGCCATATAGGTTTTAATGGACTTGAATGATAGGCCAGTCATATCAGTTTGATATGGTGGGTCTATGTGGTGTATAGGCGGGTAAAAAAGTGTGAACAGGAGTATAATTAGAAGATGAGTTAGTATTAGTATTAATACTCCGTATGTCTTACCTTTAGTCAGTCTGGGTGGATCTGTGTCTGCAGAACGTAGAGCCCAGTTGTAGTGATAAGAATAATTCATTTTCTGAGACTTTGGAGACGTCTGTGAAAATGTTGTTGTCCACTAGTTCTGGTTGGATTTGGACCAAGTTTGGTTCAGCGTCCAAAACATGTACAGGTGTGTTAAGTCCCGTCGACCCCACTGTCCGTTGAGGAAGGTGTGAACGATCTGTCTTGCAGATCAAAGTTACGCTCTGCCCCTTGCTCGAACACTGCTTCATCTTCAGCGCTGTACGCGTCTAGGACTGCAACGTTTTGATGGAGGAATGCCTGTGTTTCCAAGTCCACCTCCTCGTAATTGAGGTTCAAGATGGGTGGTTCTAGAGAGTTGAATCTTTCTGCACTCGGGTCAAGAACCCCTGGCTGATCAGTTGTGGGTGCTCTGTGGGGGTAGTTTGCGAGCTGTTCAACAATTTCCACAGTGTTTGTGTTGTTTTCTACGCGTGGTGTGTTAGCCGTGCAGGTAGCGCTATGTAACTCAGGTGGTGTTGTGCTTAGATCTATGGGAAGCTCACTGTCTGTTGTGGTTATAAAGTTGGTGCTCACAACACAAGCGGTTTTGTGTGTCTTCTTATGATGACGTATTAAATCTATCCTGTTGAAGCTTGCTGTGCAGAGATCACAGTGGACTCTTGGTTTATTACTGTGTTTGTTTGACTTGTGTCTTGATTGGCTGGATTTCTGACTAAAATAGTTACCACAGGTGGGAGAAGTGTGTCGCGCTATTGATAGCTAAACATCAAAGTGTGGATGGCTGTTGAGTTTGTGACGTCAATGTAGCGTGACGTCATACGTGAGTGTGACGTTGGTTGTTATGACGTTTGTCTTGTCTGACGTCATATGTGATTAGCTCAAGTCGGAGTTTTAAGTAACCCGGGGTGATAGTATGGATGATAACCCATGGGGTTTGGTGGTTACCAATCAGCGTGATTAACACCCACCGGATCCTGTCCCATGGGCTATTATCCAATTGTAATATTTAGCAGATTTTCTTACTGCGCATGTATATTCTCAACTGATGCCTGCACTTGTTATGTACCGAGTTTCTTAGGATATTTATCAAGCATTGTTTGAGGGGTGTCACCGCGTGTAATCCCATCAATTGGAGAATTTCAATGTCTGCATATTCCCAATTAGTGCCACCTTAAATTAATTATCATGTTTACCGGTATTTTCCTAGACTGATCGCGACACCACATGGCTATTCCAGATTAGTATTTATGATTTGCATTACCGTAATCCCTTGACACTTGCTCAGTCCTATGTCCATGTTTTGTCATGTCTTGTCCTTGATTTATGACCACTGTCCACAGGTGTACTGACTTGCGCTCATGTTTCGTCATGCTCGCCCTATCAGTTGATCACTGTCTATGAATAAATGTCTCATCAATAGTCTTACTTCATCATCTTATATCGTCATCATAATATCCTTTGCCCACCCTGTTTCTTAGTATCAGGTATTGGAAAATGTGCTTGAAATCTAATATATTAATGCTTCCATAATTGGATCACAACATTAATTAGTTCACCTGCAATTTAGATTTTCTTACTCAAGACATCTGATCAATGGAGTCACTTGGTGAAATTTTGTATCCCTAATGGGAAAATTTAATGTCCACCATAGGACCCATTTCAACGGAATTGTTTTACTGTTTTGGCTGTGACTTGTACTTTTCTACTTTTCTTACTCATGGAACAAGTAATCCAGTCAGGTAGTGTGCACTTAACTTATACATCACAATGGTAACGGCAATTATTGGTATCATGAGATAAGTACATTTTGTCCAGATAGTTTCACCGTTTGAACTTTGATTATTTTAAGGCTGATTTGTATGCAGATTATATAGCCAGGTATAGGTTTTTGCTGCGTTAAGCTTTTTTCAAACGACATTTGCACCCACAAGGGGTTATCCAATTTGAATAAAACTTCACAGATTTGTTATATACAATGTTTAGGACTAGTCCACATCAAAAAGGAATACTTTCAAATTTGTTCACGGTATGTTCGGTATTTTAACTTTGATAATTTTAGGGCTGATTTGCATGCTTTTTTAAAACGACATTTGCACCAACAAGGGGTTATCCGATTTGAATAAAACTTTGCAGATATGTTTTCTACGATACGTAGGACTAAGCCACATCAAACAGAAATTGACTTTCAAAAATTTTCCATGCTTTTACAGCATTTGTACTTTGATTGTTTTATGGCTGATTTGCACCCAGGTTCTATATAGTATGCTGTGCTTAATGTTTTTTCAAATGACAATTTAATCAGCAAAGACTTATCCAGTTTAGGTAAAATGTTTTGATTTGCTATATAGGCATCTTACATGTGGCCTGCATCATATTAATGTACTTGATTTAGGAAATGTTTCTTCTTTTTCCAGGCTATGAACTTTGCTTATGTTTGGACCATTTGCTTTTCGCTCAGTCTTGGTGTGCCAGTAGTCATTGTACTGCAGGTTACTACCGGGAAGCAAGGCTTTATAGTTCAGTGTCCAAGCTAAGCTTCTACGAAGCTATGCTTGGCCGATGGGTAGTACCGTTGGGTATTTTGAATCGACAAGTGGATTGTCAAATTTCAGAATGAGACTCCGATGGTCCATCATGTCCTGTGATGTTCAATTAATATACAGGTAAGCTATTTGCTATTTTCTGATAGCTCTTGTTGTATGTACATCTGTTGGACATTTGCTTCGCAGAATATTTAGTCCAGGGCAGACCAGGTCCTGCGGCAACATAAGAAGGGGAGATGTTTGGTATCTTCTGATACCTCTTGTTCCACTTCTTGTACTGGGAAGTTACTACATCATGCATGATGGAATTTATTATTTATGTATACCGTACATTCCCAAAGATAGTCTGCACCCATATATTTTATCTAAATCAGCTTTAAAAATTCTTGTCTTCGTATTTAAGCTGTTTGTGTCTAGGCGTTGCCTACTTCATGTTACATAAAGTTAAACTAACAGTTCAAGCTTAAACCTGAAAATACTGCATTACGGAAACTGGTGACTGTGACAATCAATTTTGTTATTCAGTATTAACATTATATACTACCATAAACCATTTATTCTTTATGTATTAAACAAATACATTTTAGATGATGAAAAGAAATTAGTTATCTTTGATGCAAACACAATTCCAAAAATCTCGTAAAATTAAAACATTCTAACCTTAAAAATGTCATCTGATTATTTAATGTACCCGTATGTCAAATATCTAGCCACTTGGGTCAACTCGAATATATCCGTAGCTATGGTCGTCGCCACAAATTACATCCTAAAAAATTGCCTTTGTGTCTTTGTGGCCTCCCCTACCCCCACCCCCACCACCCACCCACCCCACAATGATCCAACCACTGATAAAATCCCATCGATAATTGTTTAGCATTGAGCAACCAGATTAAGTACAGGAATTCATCATCAGATTGGAGTTAATCAGAGTTATCGTGGCTCTGTATAGAATTGCATTTTTATCAATGCATAGGGATGGCCGTGTGTATGTGTGAGCATAGGTTGAGGACGCACATGGTAGTAATTGTAATTCTAGTTGTAAGTTATAGCAGTTCTTGTGTTAATATATCGACTGATCTCTTTAATCCTGTGGTTTCCATATGGTATCTCGAACTCAAATCAGTTATCAATTTTCATAGTAATTTGACAGAAACCTGTTGCAGTCAAATACAGGTTTCAAAATATTCAAAGCCTAGTTACTTCATGGTTCAAAAGGTTACGTATGTTGAATACTTTGCTGAGTAGAAAGTGAATCAACAATTGATTAAATTTATTGAATTGGCAATTAATCAAAATTTCAGCAACTAATTGTAACCTTACAGCACTGGTTTCTATGCTTAATAAATATAACTATCATGTAATAAAATATGGAATTGCAATTGTATTAGTTATAATTGTTTTATATATGTTTAAATTATAGTTCCTACTGTGCGCATGGCGGCCATTAATGTGTGACTTTCTAAAGTGTGGATTGTACCTTAAGCGCTGACTGTACATGACAAATACATCTGCCAATGGATGAATCCATTCTGTCACTCAATTATATGATGTCATAATCAGTTATGTCATATGTCATGTATGTATACTGCCGTCACAATCAAAATGCATAATGAATGATGTGTTTACGACAATCATGACCATTTAAGTCTGTCACATGTACGAATTGTATGTTTTTGATGGATTTAATATTCAACAACTTACCTGTATATTTACCTTGAAAATGGGATTCTGAGAATTCAAGATTCAAAATTATGTAAATCTATCCCAACATATACAAAGCCTGGGCGGAGCTTAAGTAGAACTTGGTGGGCATCAAGCTAGAGATGGTTGGGGCATAGCTAGAAATGGATCACTCTATTGCCACGTTTACTCTGCAGATTATGTATTTGCTTGTGATCTCATAATACACCATGACAGATTGCCGCTGTGGGTTTTATTTTTCAAGGGCAACATAATCAAGCAAGAATCCCCTGCAAACAATTACCCTGAATTCCAGGGATATCCTAGGATTTCCCTGGACAAATTTGCATAGAAAGTCGAGAGATATCCTAGGATTTCCATGGTTCTTTATCCTGGAAAAACTTGGAGAGAAATTTGAATGAATGTCCGGGATTGTCGGGGCTATGTTAAGCCCAAAAAATCCCAGACAACCTCGGACTGTTGTGTAGAAAATTCAAGGATAACCTAGAATTTCACAAATGTTCAGTATTGTCTGCGCTAGCTATGAGCATGGGCAATTCCAGACAAACTTAGATTTTTACATAGAAAGTCCAGGAATATCCTAAGTGTCCGTGTTTCTTTACCCCGGTCCCCGGACAAGCTCGGAAAAGCTGAGATGGAAATTTGAATGAATGTCCGGGAATATCTGGGCTAGGTGTGAGGCCAGACAATCCCGAAACAACCACATACCTTTGCATAGAAAGTCCAGCTATATCCGGGGATTTCTGGGGCTCTTTAGCCTGGACAAGCTCAGAAAAGCTTGGATAGAAATTGGAACGAAGACATGAATGAGTCTGAACAATCCAGGACCTTTGCATAGAAAGTCTGGGGATATTTTAGGAATCCTATGTAAGTGCATAGTAGAGGAATCCAATTTGTCATTCAAGTATACAACATCGTAATCAATTACGTCACAAGTAGGCTGACGTCACAATAAAAATGCCTATTGAATGCATGGTGTATCTAAGTCCATCATGAATGCTTAATAATCTGTCATGTGTGCGAATTGTGTCTACTACATAATAACTATCCTGGTGAATATTTTGAAACTAATTTGGCTCGGTACAGCACCCCGTCACATTAGTTCCAACATATACAACAGCTTACCTGTATAGTTTTCTGGAAATTGAGTTTCAGGGTTCGATCGATCCCAAAACAGGCAAAGCGTAGGTGTAGCTAAGCTAAAGATGGGCGGGTGGGTCATAGCTAAAAGTGGATTCATCCCCTGTGTACTGTGACATATATGCTGACACAATGAGTAGTCAAATGTTCTATATTGGCCTACTGCTTTCAGTCCTAAAATTAGTGATATTAATATTTTAGATCTGAGTTTTATATCTAGATGGAGGCCAAAGTATGTCATTCCTCTCACCGTAACATCCTTTGTTGTGCTCAAATCAAATCAGCAGTGTCAGTAGTGTTCTAGATACAGCCTGGAATAAACTTTATTGACTGACTGACTGGCTGCCTGGTTGGCTGGCTTGCTGCCTAGCTGGCTGACAGACTAACTAACTAACTAAGAGACATGGTGGTTTATGGAGCTGCTACACACAGCTAACAATATTATGAAGCCTCTACATGCAGGCCCATCACTACATCTACATGCAGGCCCATCACTCTACATGCAGGCCCATCACTCTACATGCAGGCCCATCACTCTACATGCAGGCACATCACTCTACATGCAGGCACATCACTACATGCAGGCCCATCACTGCATGCAGGCCCATCACTCTACATCTACATGCAGGCCCATCACTCTACATCTACATGCAGGCCCATCACTCTACATCTACATGCAGGCCCATCACTCTACATCTACATGCAGGCCCATCACTCTACATGCAGGCCCATCACTCTACATGCAGGCACATCACTCTACATGCAGGCACATCACTACATGCAGGCCCATCACTCTGCATGCAGGCACATCTCTGTACATCTACATGCAGGCCCATCACTCTACATGCAGGCCGATCACTCTACATGCAGGCCCATCACTTTACATGCAGCACGTCACTCTACATGCAGCACATCACTCTACATGCAGGCCCATCACTCTGCATGCAGGCACATCTCTGTACATCTACATGCAGGCCCATCACTCTACATGCAGGCCGATCACTCTACATGCAGGCCCATCACTTTACATGCAGGCCGATCACTCTACATGCAGGCCCATCACTTTACATGCAGCACGTCACTCTACATGCAGCACGTCACTCTACATGCAGCACATCACTCTGCCTGCAGGCACATCACTCTACATGCAGCACATCACTCTGCCTGCAGGCACATCACTCTACTTTACAGAATTTTCATCTATTTTATCTAAAACTCCATTAACCCTTTAACCCTAAAAAATTTTCTCAGAAAATGCCCATTAGCAGACCAAGAGATTATTTTTGAAAATTTAACGCTGGAATGACAGGCTCGGTTATCGAGCCAGTTATTCTAGTGGTAAACTTTCAAAAATAGTCTTCTTGGTATGCAAATGGGCATTTCTCAAAAGCACTCGGGGGACCATTTTTGGGAATCTTGATTATTAAAGGGTTCAAGTCTGGAATTTTGCTTGGAAATGTATTCAAAACAATACATCGGTAATTAGCTAAGCTACAATTAATAGTTGATTCCTATACAAATGATTACATAAATCTGCAAATAATATATGTTTCATGTATGTATAATTTATTATGCTTCCCAAATGACAATGTGTTGTGCAATATGTAAATAAATCTATATACATACTGTGATGCTGACATTTGTGTGTGTATATTTAATAAAACATATTTATATTACTATCTAAAATGCATGTATTTTCTTATGCTTTCCACCGCCACTACCAGCATACACCAGGGCTAACCTCGCCCTGACAGTTTGACAATGTGAATGCTCATCCAATATATCTGTCACTAGACATTTTTTTCTTGACCTTCCTCAAACGGAAGGATCCGATCTGTCAATCAAGTTCATCTGACATGATAATTAATTGTGTCACTTGTTAGCTGACATTGCAATCAAAATGATGTAAATAGGTAAATATTTTGAAACTAAGTTGACTGGGTAAGCGCTGTTGCTGTCACAGGCATCAACCTATATGGCCGTCACATAATACAGCAATGCTACTCAATCATATTACTTTCCAAATATTCAACAAGTTACCTGTGCAGTTAACATGAAATTGGGTTTCTGCAAATGCAGTTTACAAAGTATATAAATCGATCCCAATACACACAAAGCATGGGCTTAGCTAAAAGTGTATTCATCCATTAAACATCTTAATTGAAAATATTTGCTCACTTTGAATATTTGATACAGATAGCCCGTCTGAGTTTCAACAGGAAGTATCTGGTCATAATTGATACGCACCTGGCAATTATAGAGATCCATTTCTAACTAAGCTCTTTGTACAGGTATTTGAATCAATTTTAACACTAATCCATGAATTCCCAGCTCAATGTCAAGGTTTACTATGCAGGTAAATTGCCTATGGCAGCAAGTGCTCCCAGTCAAATTAGTTAGAAAATATTCTACAGAATGTTCTTAAAAATGTAAATTCACATACATTATATTTCAGACGCTTAATGTCTGACTTGCATCTTTGGTGAATGGTCTTATATCAAAGTGTTCTGAGGAAAGATTATTATAAGTATTTGTACTGTTGTTATTTTAATTTCTGTGCTAATTATACACTGTACATATCGGTACATCCTAAAAATCTTTGCGCTGTAACTCCTACAGTTTGAGAGAGAATTGTTTGAAACTTGAGCGGATGATTGTACCCCACCAAACAATGTGTCTAATGTTAAAATTCATTTCATCAATCCATGTCATCCGTCTGTATGTACGTATGTCTGTCCAGAAAATCTTGACTTATGTACCAGCCATACCCAAATATCTAGTTGCTGCAACTCCTACAGTTTGAGATACTTTTCATCGGTCCATTCCTGTCTGTCCATTTGTATGTCTGTTCATCTCCAAAAATCTTATCGGTACAACTCCTACAGTTTGAGAGAAAATTCTTTGAAACTTGGCAGGATGATTGAACACTACCCAAAGATGTGCCTAGTGTTTAAAATTTGTATTCGTCCATCCCATCCATCCATAGGTATGTATATACGTATGTCCCCGAAAATTTTGTCACTGCACCTCCTACATTTTAAGAGAGAATTGTCTGAAACATTAATTACAGAATAATTATTAATACACCACCCAAAGATGTGCCTAATGTTAAAAGATTTTTCATCATCCCTTCCCATCCATCTGTATGTGGGTGATTATGTCTGTCCATCCCGAAAATATTGGTGCAACTCCTACAGTCATGACAGTTTGAGACAGAATTGTTTGAAATTTGACAGAACATGTGGCTAATGTTTAAATCTCTTGCATCTGTCCATCCTGTATGTGTACATGGCCATACATCTCGTCATTTCAACTTGTACGGTTTGAGAGAGAATTGGATGAATCTTGACAAGATGTTTGTTATTCCACTCAAAGATGTTAATTTTAAACTTTTTTGTATCGGTCATGCATGACTGATTTTAGGGGCAATAAACATAGTATTTTCACACGTATTTAATGAAAACACTGTACTTATATAGTCTGAGCGAGAACTGGTTGATACTTGACAGGACTGGGGTCTGTGTAGCTCAGTGGTTTAGAGCGTTAACCTCTGCCACGAGAATCGAATCCAAATGTTACAGGTTCGATCCCACAATCAGGCATGTGAATAGGTGTAAAAACCTTTGGAGTGCGCGTAAAGCCATCAGTTCCGTCTCGTGTGGTGTGTGTGCCATGGGGGACATAAAAGAACTCACTCTGAGTGTCCGGCCCTGTATTGAGAGCTCGGTTATGAACACGCTCTGATAGGAGTCAGTTGTCAGACATGTAGTTTCATCTGCATGCAGATGATGGCTTACCTGATGGTGGCTAAGGCTGAGCGGTGTGGACTCGCACTACGTTGAAGTTGTCATCTCTGATCTCAGTAACATCACGATGTGATAAATGGTAATAGTAAATAATAAATAAAATAGTGTACTGTCATAATAATAAGTACTGGGTACATCACTGAGAGTTAGAGAGATTACAGCCTAGACGGTTCTCCTATAAAGGAGGTTAAGATAAGTTACAAGATGATTGTACACCACCCAAAATGTGCCTAATTTTAAAAGCTTTTTCATCGGTCATGCATAACTGATATTCATTCCCTCTTGCTGTATAAATGGTATTGGTGAACAGCCATGTTGGGGATGTACCCTGGTTGGGATGTGGGAGGGGTGATTGTGGCATTTGGATTTGTCTCCAGGTGAGCATATGCCATAGAGACCCTCTGTCTTCTGTCCTTAAGACTTGGCTACTCATTAACTAATTGGCTGATTTCAAACAAACTTGGTTCAAATGATGCTATGGCGCTTGAATTCTAAACTTGTGATTGGGGTGACGTATTTTGGTTGCACATGTTTTAGGACTCATGTTGAAATACCATCTAGTCCACTGGCTTTGTGTGGGTTGAAGCTCTTCAGCATTTAGTCACCTTGATTGTGTCCATGGCAGGCCCTTCAGCATTTAGTCACCTTGATTGTGTCCATGGCAGGCCCTTCAGTATTTAGAGTCACCTTGATTGTGTCCATGGCAGGCCATTCAGTATTTAGAGTCACCTTGATTGTGTCCATGGCAGGCCATTCAGCATTTAGAGTCGCCATGATTGTGTCCATGGCAGGCCCTTCAGTATTTAGAGTCACCTTGATTGTGTCCATGGCAGGCCCTTCAGTATTTAGAGTCGCCATGATTGTGTCTATGGCAGGCCCTTCAGTATTTAGAGTCACCTTTATTGTGTTCATGGCAGACCCTTCAGCATTTAGAGTCACCTTGATTGTGTCCATGGCAGGCCCTTCAGTATTTAGTCACCTTGATTGTGTCCATGGCAGGCCCTTCAATATTTAGAGTCACCTTGATTGTGTCCATGCCAGGCCCTTCAATATTTAGAGTCGCCTTGATTGTGTCCATGGCAGGCCCTTCAGCATTTAGTCACCTTGATTATGTCCATGGCAGGCCCTTCAGTATTTAGAGTCACCTTGATTGTGTCCATGGCAGGCCCTTCAGCATTTAGAGTCACCTTGATTGTGTCCATGGCAGGCTGGCATGGTGGTCAGTTCACCTGGTGTGGGAATATTTGATTTCTTCTCTACAGTAAAGACTGACACGAACTGAGATTTTTTAACAATTTTGGCTTTAATGGCTGGACTGCTGTGTATGATCCCATTTGACAGAATTGGCGTAATTCCCTAGCATTGTAACATTTCATCGACTTGATGAATTGCCAGAGATTTGTGTTACTTGTAGAGAGGTCGTTACTAGGCATAGTGTCAACGTAATCTTGGTAGGGTTTACAGTTTGACATTTCCGTTTTATTTTCTGATATTTACCTATTATGTGTGTTGTTTTATGTGTGTTGAGTATATTCCACCTGCACTTTTTCTGCTCTGAGAGACGTTTTAGAATGTATTTATTCAGTTAGTGAAGGATGTCTCGGCTTGATAACATCTTAGATGGTGTATGGTCTGCGATGACTTTGAGATGCTGGTTTAATGCGTAGCAAATTTCCTTGATTGTTCTGTCTGGGTTCTCTATGATGGACTTAGACAATTTGATGGTGTCTGTCTTCTTAAGTTCTTCATTTGCCTTTTTCAACAGCATGATTTTGTTTGTTGGCATTTTCGTGGCTAATGCTTTGGCATGGGTGGTTGCATAGCTCGGCGGTCTAGAGCGTTCACCTCTGCCGTGCGAATCGAATCCAAAATGGTACAGGTTCTATCTGTCTCACCCCAGGCATGTTGACAGGTGTAAAAAAACACCTGCGCAGTCCCCTGTCATTCGGAGTAAAGCCAGCGGGCCCGTTTTGCGTGGTGTTTGTGCCATGGGGGATGTAAAAGAACTCACTCTGAGTAACCGGCCCTTACTATCGGAAGCTCGGGCCCTGTATCGGGAGCTCAGTTGTGAATAGGCTCGGATAGGAAAGTCAGTTGTCAGACATCTAGGCTCAGGTCTAAAGTGTGCAGATCATGGCTACTACCTGATGGAGCTGAGTGGTGTGGACTCAGATTGCGTTGCAGTTGTCATCTCTGTTCTCAATGACGTCCCTAGATAATGGTAAATAATAAAAAATAAAATAAAAGTGTTGTGTCATAATAATAAGTACCGGGCATGTCGCTGAGAGTTAGGGATGACAGCCTAGACGGTTCCCCTAGAAAGGAGGTTAAGATAGCTTACTAGTTAGAAGAATATTGATAAATGTTGCGTCATAATGACTGAAATCAAAGTGGGAAGGTGCATACAGCGGCTCAGAAGATAATAAAGCAGCTGACAAATTTGGGTTGACCTCTGAGTATATATTACTGGCAGATCAACAACTCGTACATATGATCAACATTTAACATGATCCTGAAAAATCGAGTGATACCTACACTGTTCAAAGAAAGTCTGCTAATGCCACTGGAAAAGAAGTCTAAATGTCCCCCAACTAATTATCGTGGTATAACAATAATCAGTGTCATCAGGAAGGTTCTGGAATTTGCAATGCTCGTGAAAGTGGCACATATTTACCAGGAGTCACAGAGTCCAATGCAGAGGGGCTTCACCTGCAATGTATTGTCAATATTTGGTGCGCTAATTCTCATGGAGGTGGTGTGCAAATATGCAGACCATTGCGAAAACCTGGTTGTAGTTCTGCTTGATAACGAAAAGGCAATCGATCGAGTCTGGCATGAGGGTTTGTTCAGAACATTACGATTATTTGATGACGAATTCGTTCAGTGGGTTCAGGAGTCAGGTTAAGTGGGTGGATCAGTTGTCAACTCCCATCCTTCTACCGCAAGGCAATATACAGGACAGTGGTAATTCACCAAAAAATGTTAATGTGTTGAATAGAGATGTTCTGCAGGAGGTTCAAGATAGTGGTCTTGGTGTCTGCATAGGTACAATTGGTTGTTCAGCTCCCACTGTGGCAGATGACACTGCATTGTTGATCCCAGTGATTAGTATATCAGAGCACACTGCTGTCAAGATTGCTGAGTACCGGTTTAATAAAGACTATAAAGATAAATGGGAATTAATCAGTGATTTTGAGGTATGACAACTCTAAATCTGGATTATGTAAAGAGAATCAGATAGAAATAAACTCCCAGACTGTGAGAACAGCGGCCAATGAGGGCCATCTGGGCATTAAATAGGGTCCTGTTTCAAATCTGAATAACCTTAGTCACAGATGTGATCAAATCAGCAACAGGCAGGATGGTGCTGGCTGTCACAGGAGAAATGTTTTATCCGAGTGGCTATACGACATTTATGACGAACATACATTAATCACTAACTGCTATATGGTTCAGAGGTTTGCAACCTGACTAACAGACATGTACAACTGCTCAAAGAATTACAGATGAGCCAGTTAAGAGTCTAAGATGCTTTCAGAATTTGCCTGACTACATCCACATTCGCCGTATTGAGCTTGATGGGGATACAGCTGGTCAAGTAGAAATCGATAAGAAAGTAGCTGCCCGGCTCAGAAATTATCTCCAAGATGTGCAAGAGTGCAGAGTACCAAATTTTGTCCTGCTGGTTTGTGTACGCCAATGATATCTTAGGAAAGTACAACCTGCCACATGCCCAATACTTGCTCTATGACGTGGCAACAAGATATGAGTGGGAGATTGGAGAACGAAGAGGAGTGAAGAACTATTGGAGAGAGAGGCAAATAGAAGAAAGACGTGAGCATACTGTTAGCTCTGTGAGGTACATCTCTATCCATACATTCGATAACGCCCTATGTCTAAAGTATGTATGCTTACTGTATTCTACAGCTGTAGTAGTAGAAAAATCCTCCAGCTGCTATCAGTGCTTCTTCGCTTTTGCCCACTGTGTCTTGTCCTCAGCCGAAATCCTTAGCTTCCTCAGGCCCATTCTTGATTTGAGGTCACCTCATAGCACGCTTAACATATTTATGCAACGACGTCCTCTCCTGGCTTTATATTTGCTGGCTCCGAGTAGGGTGAATTCCAGGGCTTTTTGTGCTTGTGTGTCTTCTGGCATCCTTAGCACATCATAGGAAATTATGCTGTCTGGCCATCGGTATCCACTGATGGTGCATGGGTGTTTGGGGGTGGCAGGCATCAAGTTTGTCTAGAGATGCCTTTGGAGCTGCCCAGTTGTTACAGTTCTGCAGCTTCAATGATACACCGTTTGCATTGTATAAACGTAGTCTTTTTGTCAAGGGCATTTTTTATCTACGAATCCATACCATCCAGAAGAACTGTAAAGCTATGTTCCCCCATGACGCAGCATGCAGCAATGTCAGCAGTACTGCGAAGCAGTGAGCCCAGGATTGTACTTTTCCTCCATGGTTCGCCGCTACGAAGTGGATCATCATTTTCTTTAGGTTCCTACTTCATAGATATGTATATGTGAGTGAATTCTGTTTTGGATTCATTCATAAAGAGATTCTCAACTTTTAGTTTGCTTGCAGCTATTGGGAGAAGTTCATCAAGGGTTTCTTTTACTCGTCTAGGAAGTTCACATCGTCGGCATATTCCATCTCTAGCAGCATACCCAGTATGACAATGAGGGGTGGGGGGTTGTGTGTGTTTGGTCATGTGAAATTTTTCCCACACAGATTTCAATGCAGCAGCAAGGTAACAGGTGAAAAGTACAGGGGATTAGACCATCTCCCTGTGGGGAGCCAAGCGATGTCTCAGACGCTACAGACTTCACTCGTACTATGAGCTTGGTGTCTGTAAGTAGCAGTCTCACTAGTCATAGCTCATCTTCATTGCAACTGGCCTGGTGTAGTACATCTAGGATCTTTGAGCATTTAAGTGTGTCGAAAGCGCGTGACATGGCAATGCCCACTTTGGAAATCTCAGTGTTTCGTCATAACTGATACAAGGATGCGTTAAACCCATACAATGTTTGCGCAGCTGCATCCATGTGTGAAGTCACTTTGACATGATCAGGTGAAGTCATCGATCTTGTCTGGGATGCGACATAGAGTAACATTAGATATGATTTTCCGTATGCTGTTGAGAAGCACATTGGGCTGCCGTTTGGCTGGGGCCAGGTGGTTTCTTGGGCTTGGGTAGCTCGATAAAGGTGCCTTGGCTTACAGCATCGATGGGAAGGTGGTGCATAAAAGCTGATAATGTCACTTGTGTATTTGAATAGTCCATTGCTGATGCCATCAGGTTCAGATGCACGTCCATCTTTCAGGGCTTTAAGGACTTTCTCAACTTCTGTTGTTTTAATTGGTGTTAGTAATGGTGTGGGGCCTCCTGAGAATGGGTGCAAGGTTTATTCATCGTCATCAGTGAACTGTTCCTTGTATCATTCTCGAATTGCCTCGGATTTGGCCTGGTCAGTCTCGAAAAAGTGTCCTAAAGAGTTGTGTGCAGTGAGTGGTGTGGTGTAGTCAGTAACTCTCAGGGCTCGGGCTGCCCAAATTATTTTGGGACAGCCATCCATGGCAGAGATTTCAGCTGCTGGGGAGTCTGCTTGTTGAATAGCAAGATCTTTTAAGCATTCGCTAATGTGGCACAGAATGTTATTGCGTAAATATGTCTAGAGTAGGGAAACAAAATAGGCAATAGTGACGATAAAGATAATGGGTGGTGCAATGCGTCTGCACGTTCTTGAAATAAAGTTTGGCAGGTCATCATCTCCAGTATGCAAATTTTGTTCCAAAGAGGCAGAGAACCGTGAGCATTTCATGCTAATATGTGAGGCATTGAGTAGTATCAGAGAACAGCACCTACATGGCTTGAAGAGACCGTTGAAGGAACATGATTTGAGGAGCCTTTTAGATGATGCATCCTGCTTGGTGCATATGCTGATTGATGTGATGCATGAAAGGCTACCAACAAAACTACATGTAGACCCCATTCAAGGAATGCTGGAGAAGATTGGTAGAGACTTAATATACAGATTGTACTGCCCCTGGCTACAAATACTCAATGATCAAGACAACAAATAAACCAATTGGAATGTGGATGGTCGGATGGATATCGGATTGCCGCTGCAGAGGCTAGAAATAAAGTTGACCACAGAGGATGTGGAACATGAATCCCCGACAACAAGAAAGTATCTTGCTCCTTTGCAAGCGTGCCTCCACTCTAGGGAGGAATTTCCGGTACGAAAAGAAAATTGCCAAGGCCCTGCAAGACTTCTAATCTACTGACAAGGCTGAAACCGTTCGCTAAGAGCAGGTCCAGGCTTGAATCACCGCCTTGTCTGTTTAATGATCTGTTCCATACCGATGTCATGAAATATTGAGAGGAATGTTTTTGCATCAGTGACGCGGATATCTGTTGCCTACTATAAGTTCATTTTCCCAATCAATATATGGGAGGTTGAAGTCACTTCACAGCTGCGGTGTTGTGGTTGCTCTGTGCGATTAATGTGATGTAGTCGCATACTGCTTCTGTGTGCTCTTCTCTTTTGGCTGGATATGTAGCAGTGACGATTATTGGTCTTACAGCACTCACACACCACAAAATCACACAAACAAGTGGCACGCAAACATACACAATGGCGCATTGGCTTGGTTAGCACAACTGTTGTGCTGCACATGCTTGGAATTCCAATCCAATGAGCCAGGTTCAATCCGGCGTTCAGGCATGTGATCAAGGTGTAAAACCCTGTGCCATTCAATACGTTATTCAAATTACACATCCTTCGGAGGAGATGTAAAGCCATAGGTCCAGTCTCGTGAGGTGTCTGTGCCATGGGGAGGTAAAATAACTCACACTGTGTGTCAGGCTCTGTAACAGGAGCGCTGTTGTGACTACGCTCTGATAGTGTATATAGTAGATGTCAGATGGTTTCTCTGCCGTCGGTATCTCTAAGATGTCATAGCTGAAGCCTGGAAGACGCCTATCTAAAACGTGGATGGTACAATTGTGTGCTGTAGCTCGCAGGGATACGTGCTGGTCCACCATGATGTTCCGTTCTATCGCACCACAAGTGCAGGAGGGCTCGTTAGCTGTGGATCTTGGGGTTGCGGATCCCGTATCGCGTCTCTCCGGAAGTTACAAAGACTGGCCTCTAGAGCCGATGGAACACTGATGTTCCAGTGGGGCCGTGGGACCATTGCCGCCAAGATTAAACCACACGGTGTCATCACAACTATTTGTGTCACCGGTATGTCTGTCCATTCTAATTTAGAGCAATGGATAAGGTGTTAATTAAGCAGTTATAAATTTAGTAATACTATACAAACAGTTCTATGCGTTTGACAGTAAATGAGCACAGTAATACACAACATAGAGCTATCCGGTGTTCTTTCCACATGGTTTCGCCGGAGGTACCACACAGATCCTTGAATCCGCAGAAGTATCCCCGCAAGAGAGAATTCCACAACGAAGTAACTAGATAGTTTAATATAAACTAGTATACCCCTAACATACACACAAAGCAAACATTGTTGTTACGAGAGGTAAGTGCATCACGCGGGCCTCCGTCACAGAAAAATGTCTTCAATGCCGAAGCGGAGGAAAAGAGCTGGCAAAAAGGGCCACTCTTTTGTTCAACAGAAAATGCCAAGTGCTGATAATCCTAGTGAAGCCATAATTAATGTGATGCACACTGGTTTACGTGAAGACGGGACGAATGATTTCCAAAGAATTCCCAGGTCACCGTCTTAAGTAATTCCAAAGTTACTGAATTGCAATTCCGTCGTATGGAGATTGTGAATACAGTCAACCTGAATGTCTATGTTTCTTTCGTGTTGATGAATTTCGTTGATACGCGTGGCTGCTTATCTGCGGATGATTCTTGCGCTGTTGTGAAGTGTGACGTTTTTATTACCATAAGGGGTGGGGTGGATAACTGAAGTGCAGTGTCAACTTTATTTGACATCGTGTATTTCGCTCTGTAATGGCCAAGCCCGGGGGCGGGACAGAGTTACTTTAGAGCATGGATGACCAAGAAGGGTGCTGTCGTAACTTGAATCAATCCATTATCGAATTCATGTTTGGTAGCAAAATCCCACTTGTTATGGACGACAGACTGCGGGCATCTTGCTCTTTTAATAATATTGATTGTTACTACGTGTGAATGATGTGTAAGATTTTAGCTGTTTCCGTACGTCGATTCCGGGGGTGGGGGGTGGGGGGTGAGAGAACGTTGACTTGTGTTGATGGTGGTAGTGATCTGTTGTAGGGAAGTTGGGGTTGCTGTGTGACGCGGGAGTAATGCAGATTGGGCATATCCAGGTTTCCAGGCTGGTGAATGTCGAGTCTGCTGCGGTTGCGGAGAAGTCGGGTTTACGGAAAGCATTGAACTTTCCGTATCTGTGCAGTGTGGAATGTTGTTGAAAAAGGTGCCTCTAACTTTTTCAATTAAAAACGCTAGGTAAATGCTACACTTGTTGTTGCGGATGTTGAATGTCCGAGTTACACTATTAAATCTAGGTATGTATGCGATGTTCGCGCAACAGTGAATTGACATATCCAGCCTTGCGGGCAAGTGTGTTCTGTATGCTTCTCGTTTTCTGTCTCCGATGTGATGTTCTGACTGCTCACAGGGTGGTGGGTGTGTGATAGAGCAATGGTGGTCGGGGGTGCCCCTTGGATGGAGAGTATGCCATCTCCCGTTACACGACGGTTGGCACTCTGTCATAATTTGTTAAGTAACGGGAATATTCGAGTCAAGAGTCTGCTGAACAGGATGCTTCCATGCCCACTGGCCCAGGGGTAGTGGGGTGGGGGTGGGGTGGGGTGGGGGCGTGTTGGTTGCTGCGGTGCGGGATGCCACCTCCTCTGTAACAGCGGACTCTCTCATTACTGAAGAGTGATGATCAACAGACGATGAGTGGAGTGTGAAATGGACATGACGAATGATGTCCGAACTTGCTGCATAGACTAGAGACGCGCATTGGAGATTGGGCAGTGTTGGTGCCTTTGGACGGGCTGCACCTTGGGGTGGGGATGGTTGTGCGATTTGGGGGTATGGAGAGGTACACCGAGTTGTGTGGTTTTGCTGTTCTTAAAAACAAGCCAAGGCCTCATCCAGCCTCTTCACTTCCATGCTATTTATTACATGTTCCACCCCACAAGAAGCATGTCCCGGGGCGGCCTCAGCTTCCGCTTGTGGTAAATCTATAATGCGGGTAATAGCATGAAGTTGGTGGGAATAGGAAGAGGTCGGCAGAACAACTTTTCCGTCTTCCCCTTGGACAAAACAAACGAGAAAGGCTTCAGATACGACTTTCCAGATCATGTAGACCCGCACTGAGGAGGGAGAGGGCAAGTAGTTATCTCGTCATCGTCCTCAGCATTAGGTGATCGTTCACCGAACTCCTGGCTTGGTAGGAGAGAGGTCGAACTGGCACCGCGGTACTCTGGACTAACGTCGGGAATACTTGTTTCCATAGAGACATCTGTCTGGGTAGCGGTGTCACGTGGAATGTCAAGCCCGAGCTCTGGCACTGGACCATCACTGACACAAGGTTTAAGTCGATCGAACTGGATGATAAGAGGTCAGGCCATCCGAGGCACGGATATGGTAGGTCACGTCCGACTTCTTATCTACTACCACATAGGGGCCTTTCCACTGGTAACTCAGTTTACTTGGCATGTTTGCAGAACATCGCGAATTGTGAACCCAAACCATTTGCCCGCCTCATACAGATCTCCATGCACCCGCTGGTCATGCCACTATTTCTGACGCCGGTGTGCAGTGGATAAAGTAGCTCTCACTAGCTCAGGGGTCTGTTCTATCCGCTGCCACATGAGCTCTACGTAGAGAGATGGTGGTTTTTTCTCTCCCGGAATCCTGTGCATGGCCAGATCCAGGGGTAAGGCTAATTCACAGCCTAACATTAACCGCGCAGGGGTATAGCCTGTGCTGGAATGTATCCCAATCTCGACAATCAAGGCGTGTTTCTTTAGTAAGCATCTCTGCTAGAGTTCAATTGAACCTCTCTACCATCGCTATGCACCCTTTGGCCTTCCCAGAATTTCCAGTTGCAACCGCCGTACGGACCGCCTAGTAGTTTACCAGGAGGCAGCCTAGGCTACGTGCCTTTCTCATATATGCGTATGAGATTGAGGACCATGCCCCGAGGAGCCCGGAGGATAGCCGACTCACAAGAAACATGATTGAGGAACATGGTCCAGGGAACACTAGTCTAACATGCGATCGAGAGCCATGCCTATAAAAACATGATTGAAGAACATAGTCCTCGATCCCCTCATGTGATGTCCTTCTCACGCATATACCCTCCCACTTCCCAAAGAATCACTTTACATGATCTCTGATCACGGGAGGCATGGCTCGCAATACGAACACTAGCCATGGCCTGACTGTACATTGAGCCATCTTGATCACACACAACCAGAAAAGGGTTGATGAACTGACATGATCAAGATGATCGGCTGGTGACCCAGTCGATAGAGATCACTGCCTGAGCTCATGCTCAGGGACAACTGACGGTCTGATCCATACCTATCTGACAACAGTATATGAACTTTGACCGGCCTTGGCTGCAGGGTCCCTCTAGCAGACCCAATCGTAAATCTGCAGATTCTAGTTTGCCCTGGGTGAGGTGTGTTGCGTCCTACCACACATGCCCACTTACTGAGGTTGGATGAACCAAATCCTCAGCAGCCCGAACATTGCATCGACTAGACGGTACCACAGTAGGATGTTAATTCATCCTTCATTAGACGCGAGACCTTTAGTATCTCCTCTGCACTATAGCAGCGATTTATCATGCCCCGTACTCTCGCGAGCCCACTACCGCCTGTTGACAGGACCCCTTCGAGGAGGTTATCCCTCTCTGGTCCCGTCACTGCGGGGGTGATACAGAGTCATCCTTGTTTTGACGATATGAAACAATTTGCAGAGCTCGGAAATCAGCCGGCTCTCAAAATTACTCCCTTGATTGGAGTGCAGCTCACATGGCATTCCAAACCGACAGAACACATTACTTGCCAACACCTCCGCTACTGTGGATGCCTCTTGGTCTGGTTAAGCAAATGCTTCTACCTACCCACTTCGTAAAATAATCTTGCAATGCGAGGATGTACTTGTTTCCTTTGTCCGTCGTATTCAAGGGTCCGAGCATATCAATAGCCACTCGCTCCCACGATGCACCAATGATCTTAATTTGAAGAGGTGCGGATATGGTGCTGACCAACAGCATGTCTTTGGCATGGGACGCATTTGGAGACACATGCCTTCACACTATCGCGAATCCCGATCCAGTGGAATCTCTGTTTTATCCGTGTTAATGTCCATTCAATGGCCAGGTGTCCAGCATTATCATATAGCTGTTGTAGGATTGTATTTCGATAACGCTTCGGAATCACTATACGGTTGTTGATATAGAGAACCCCATCCTGAATGTGGCATTCTTTAAACCACTGATAGTAGTATTTTGCCATTGCCGATAACGGTGTAACAGATTCCCTGGGAGGACATACCCCCTCCTGGATCCACGCGTGTATATGTCGTGTTTGCGCATCTGTTGCTTGTTCGTGAGTGACTGTCTCTGTGTTCCACTCTGCGCACTGCAATTTGGGGAACACCGGAGGAGATGGCTGTGTAGTATGTGTCATGATGGTGGCCACTTCTTGTTCATCCTCGAGCCCGATTCTGCTCAAGGCATTGGCATTTCCATGCTGTTTGTCGGGTCTATGAATGACGTTGAGGTTGTAGGCCTGCAAGAATTCCTGCCACCTCGCTACCTGGCCCTCCAGATTTTTTAGGTTTCTGAGCCAGCGTAGTGAGGCGTGTATGGAGGGTAAATGGGCGCCCATACAGAAAGTGTTTGTAATACTTGACGAAGTGTACCGCCGCAAGTAATTCTCGCTTAGTGGTCACATAACGTTTCTCCGTTTTATTAAGAATACGCGATCCATAACCCAGTGCCTACCCCGTTCCGTCTTCCATGACCTGAGATAGAACTGCGCCGATGACATAAGCTTACACATCAGTGTCCAAGATGAAATCGAGGTTAGGGTTGGGATGAGCAACAATTGGAGTGGTCGTCAAGAGTTCCTTCAGCGCCCTGAAGGAACCTTCACACTCACTCGTCCACTCAAATGGTCGATCCTTTTCGGTGATCCTGTATATGGGTGATGCAATCTCGCTGAAGTAACGGATGTAATGGCGATAGTACTGGCAGAGGCCGAGGAAACTCTGGGTAAAGTTTGCTTGGAGATTCCCTGAGTGTGGACTGTCATCCACGTACCACGCATGTCCACTTACTGAGACAGGATGAACCAAAAATCTCAGTAGCCCAAACAATATGCCGACTGGACGGTACCACATTAGGATGTTAATTCATCCTTAGTTAGACACGGAGGTATCTTCTTAGCCTATAGCTATGCTTTTACGTGCCTCCAGACCCTTGTGGGCCCACTGCCACCTGTTTCCGTCACCCTTTCAAGGAGCTTATCTCTCTCTGGTAACGGGATAGCATGGTGTCCAGGTTGGAGAAGGTTTGCTCAAACGAGGAACCAAAGACGATTACATCGTTAGTGTAACACAGACAGATTTTCCATTGCAGGGTAGTTAATACCTGCTCAATGAGATGCTCGAACGTTCCAGGAGCATTGCACAAACCATAGGGCATCTTGCAGAACTGAAAAAGACCGTCTCGACTGACGAATGCGGTCTTCTCCATGTCAGCCTCATCCATGGCTACTTACCAGTATCCACTAGCTAAATCAAGGGTACAAAACCACTTGGCTCCGGACAAGGAATCTAAGACATGATCTATCCGGGGTAACGGATATGCATCTTTAACTAAGATCATTAAGGCAGCAGTAGTCTATACAAAACTGCAAAGATCCACCCTTTTTGCCTACTAGTACAATGGGACTGGTCCAGGGGGATGCTGATGACTCTATTATGCCTGTCCGCAACATGTCATTCACTTATTGGTGTGCTTCCACTTCCTTATGTATGGGAAGACGTTGTACTGGTTGTGGAACGGGTCTGTTGTTTCCGGTGTCAATGGAGTGCCGTACGAGATGAGTTTCACCCAGATCCATGTCTCCCCAGCTGAGAAACTATCGCGATATTTATAAAGTAATTTCCGTATTTGTTGTTTTTGAGATTGCATCAATCCAACTGTGGCACACAAATATAAGTCATGTAAATGTTCCGGCAAATCATCGGAAGTTGTTGCTGGTGCAGATGTGGTGGGTGATATCACATCCACCAAACAGCCATAACGGACTCCCGGTTAAAGAGTTATTGGGTCCGCTGTGCCATTGAATACACGATAAGGTATGCGATTCTTGTCGGTGGTGTCTACGATCATGCAGGGACTGGCGCATTGTGAGGCAATCATGTATTCAGGGTCGGGTTCCAGCATGGCTGTGTGAGTGTTGTTTCCTAGCTGTGGTGCGGTGGCCCACAAGATTTTCTCCTGTTCTGGCTCAACTGTCACTTGTACCCTTTGAAGCCCCCCCCCCTCGCCACCCCGGTGTGTGTCCCTGTCCCCACCATGCCGGCCAGACACCCACTTATCTACAGGATGCAGCCTAGGCTAGATGCCTCTTTGTATATGCCTGAGATAAAGACCTGTCCAAGTTATGGGATCATAATCGAGGACAGAATCAAGGCGCACCCGGCTGACTCCTGACCCGAGTGGGCCCAGTACTGGATGCCAATTAAGAGGTCATCTTAGCGAGGGCCGTAGGCTGGCTGGACCGTACCACGGAGGTGATGCCTCCTAGACATCATTTTAGCTAAAAGCTCCATGTAGGTCGTTCTAGCGAGGTCATTCCCCCGTGGGTACTTGGGATCACTTGCTCCACCCATCCAGTGACAGGTTACACCGTCTCACACACATACCCTCCTGCTTCCGAAAGAAGCACTTTTCATACTCCCTAGTCACAGGAGGCATGACTCGCAATACGAACGCTTGCCATGGCCTGGCTGTACATTGAGCCATCTTGACCACTCATAACCAAGAATGGGTTGATGAACTGACATGATCAAGATGACCGGCGACCCAGTCGATAGCGATCACCATCTGAGCTCACGCTCAGGGGCAATCGATGGTCTGACCCGCACCTATCTGCCAACAGAATACACACTTTGACCATTTTCCCCGGCCTTGGCTGCAGGCCATCTCTAGCAGACACAGCAAACTTTTAGTCTACTAGAGATGTCCTGTGTGTGGACTATCATCCACGTACCATGCATGTTCACTTACTTTTACCAAGTTCAGCAGCCCGAACAATGCGCCTACTAGGCTGTACCATAGTGGGATGTTGATTCATCCTTCGTTAGACACGGAGGCCTTCAGAATCTCCTCTGCACTATAAGTGACATGTTGGTTTACGTGTCTCCGGACACTCATGGGCCCACTGCCGCCTGTTACAACCACCCTTCGAGGAGCCTATCCCTCTCGGTGGCTGTTGTCGCTAAAATCACTGCACATGTATGGTACAGTGATGACTGCGGTCCAGGTGGTATCCGTCGGTCGTGTATGTCTAATTCCTGTTGTCTGCAATGTATGACGGCGTCGCTGGTACTGAGGAAATCAGAGCCAAGCAGGGCATCGTTCTGGATAAAGCCGATAACAACTCGCTGAGTGAATTGCATCTTCTCCTCTATCTGTATTACGAGGTTTACTGTACCAGCCATGGGGACATTGGCTCCTGTAGCTGTTTGCAAAAATATGTTTGTAGGCTTAAGGGTTGGCTTCTTATGAGGTGGGATGTTCTCATATAAGCGCTTGTTAAAGACAGTGATGGAAGCTCCAGTGTCAATGGCGGCACTGGTGGAAACACCGCTAAACAGACAGGGACACTTATATATTACTTTACAGTGGACCTGCGGAAGAGTTTCCAATGATACCATTTGTGGAAACGAAGGTGGTGCGGTATCATTCTGTATATAGTCGGCTTGTGTCTGGATTGCTTCTGTGAGTGCAGTTGGTGGCTGAGTGTGGAAAAGGCCAACTCGTCCCCACTGCTGCTGTGATTGCTTAGGCGGAGACGGAGCTGGGGGTAGCAATGGTGGTGTCGTTGTTGCTGGTTTCGTGTATGGTGAGTTGGTGTAAACAGCAGTGCGGATAGGATTGTTATGATCACGGATAAGCGCAACTTGAGCGAGCCACTTCTTACAGTGCATCATAGGATGTTTAGTTGATGCACAGAAGAAACAGTGATTCTTTCGTTCTCTCGGTGGCGCTTCCTTTTTCGGATCCATGATGCGAAATGTATACTCCCTTCTGAATCACTGCTGCTGGTAGATGCAGTAGATGATGCTGTAAGGATGTGTGAATTGCATACTACAAGGGACACCGGGTGTTAAGTGCCTTGGCGGTGGGTCGTGGTGCTTGTATACACCTGTGCAAAAGTTAAGCACCAGCAAAAACAATAGAACGTAGAAACATGATGGTACAACTAGGCTGCCATACTTTTTGTCCCCGCGTTAGCTGACATAATTCCAAGTACGAAATACACATGCATGCATGACTTCACGCCGCTTGATGTCCGTGCGTGGCGGGAAACAGCACACGTGTTCAGTTATGTAAAAGTCCAGTTTGAGGTGTAGAACATTACATACAGATTTAGGCAACAAGATTAGGAATTTTGTGTTCATGACCGTGGTTTATTTGTACAGAGAGAATTACCTCTTGATTGTGAACCGCTATGGCAAGACGAAGGTTAAGTGATCGTGTGAAATGGCAAATCATAGGCATGCATACCACTGGTATGTCATGCAGAGAGATTGGCAGACAGCTGAACATTAACCATACTGTAATCAGTCGTTTGATTGCAAAACATGGGCAAACTAACGAGGTGAAGGACAGGCCTAGATCTGGAAGACCGAAGAAGACTACTGCCCGTGATGATCGAGCCCTAGTACGCCTTGTTAGGAGATCTCCATTCACCAACAGCAGAGTGCTCAGCCAGCAATGGGAAACGCGCAATAGAGTGTCAATGTCTACCGTCAAAAGGAGACTGTATGCTGCTGGCATGAAAGCTAGGAGACCCGTCAGACGTCCTCTCCTCACTGCACACCACAAAGAGGAGCGTCTGAGGTGGTGCAACGAAAGAAGACACTGGAACATGAGATCCTGGAGACGGGTACACTGGTCCGATGAAAGTCGGTTCCTGCTTCATGCCACAGATGGTCGAACTCGTGTATGGAGGTCCAGACGCACGGCGTACGACCAACGTAACATCATGGAAGAAGTTCCATTTGGTGGAGGTTCCGTTATGATATGGGGGTGCATCTCATTTGATTGTAAGCTGGATCTGTTGACTGTACCTGGAACACTAAATGGACAAAGATATCAAGATTCCATACTGGATAGAGTTGTGGTCCCTCATTTTGTAAATCATGCACCTGGAACCCACCCTATATTCATGGATGACAACGCCCGACCACATCGTGCTAGAGCTGTGCATGAATACCTCCGCCAGAATGCCATCGAAACCCTACCATGGCCAGCAAGGAGCCCTGACATGAACCCTATTGAGCATATCTGGGACATTCTGGGAAACATGGTGAGAAGGGGGGATCCTCCTGTGCAGAACCTACAGGAATTAACAGACGCACTCCATCTTGAATGCCAACGAATACCACAATGGCGTATCAGTCGGTTGGTGACCAGCATGAGACGTCGTGTCCAGCCCGTCATCCAGGCACAAGGTGGATATACCCGGTATTAATAATGACAGTCTCAAACTCGTGCACAGATGTTAAACTTCGTTTTCAGACACCATTAATGACAATCTAGCCACGTGTGTCAACTGTAGGGCAATAGTTGTCAGTTGTGTCAACGTAACCATATTCAGGCCTCGTTTTCTAGTTCAAACAAAAACATACAGTGTTTCCCCACCATCATAATCAGCATTCCTCTAGTTGCATTATTACCTCTTGCACTAAGATGGATGGGTACATAAATGTTTATGCTATTGCTTTCTTCATAGCACATGAATATACCCTCGCATGTGCGTAAAAATAGGGTGGTGCTTAACTTTTGCACAGGTGTATATAAACGTTGTTTCAGTGGAGGTGCTACAACCTACCACTGCCGGTTTACATAGGAAAGAAGGTTGAGTAGAAGCAGAATTTTCCGGAGAGGGAAGATGTCAGTGCTGCGGATGCGGTGTGCATCATTGGTACCGACATGGAGGAAGCCGGGTGCGAGTACATGTATGGTGTAGAGGAGAATTGAGTGTTAGTAATGGCCACATGACGTTATGGTTCAGAGGCCGCCGTTGAGTTGGGTTGTTGGAATGGGCACCGAAGCAACTCTGTAATCAGTGCCCTTGCTAGTTTGCTGGATTCTCAGGCTGCGGGGTGCATCGGTCAGCTGTCGAAGTTGTTGAGGGAGGTCGGTTTGGGCATCAATCCTTCCAGTGGTCTGGCTGACCACATCCAAAGCACATGTTCGGTGGCAGTGCGGAAACTGTAGTGGTGGCTGGTCTTGTGATGGATGTCGCTATGGTGGTGTTGAGTGTGGTGACGAGATTGGTGAGCATGGAGATCTGTTTAGTAATCTCTTCTAACCTATCATGCATGTTCTGACGATTGTTATTGTTGTGCTGGTACCCGCGTCCTGGGGCGTTGTTGTGGCCCACACGATGAGGTTGGCCACGCCCCTTCCTCTAGATGCATGGTTCTGGCTGGTGTTTGGTTCTTGTTGCGTGTGTTGGTCGGATGCTGAAGTAGTTACGTTTGCAGTGGTGGATTCAGTGTTGGTGGTGGCAATTGTTTTTCTCCCGCTCCAAGAATTTTTCTTGAACCGTGGTGGCTGTTAATTGTTGGAGGCTACCGTGCTCCATGAGGAATAATTTTTCCTTCAAAGCGGATTCCCCACTTAACGCGTCGATGAGTGTCGAGATGTAAGTGGGTGACGACCTCGAGATTTGTGCTGGGATAGGCGTGGGTAACTAACTGATGGATGCGACTAGATAATTCTGGTAATGTTTCCTCCGAGTGTCGACATAGGTTTTTGAGCTGTAATGGACTTGTTTCCCTGAGGGCTGTGTTGCCGAATCTTTCCGACAACGCGCTCTCCAGTTCCGTGTATGTTGGTGTGTAGTCTGTGCCTAAGTCTGCTAGGACTTGTAGAGCTTTCCTGGACAACTTTGCGGCTAAATACTCTCCCATTTGACAATTTGTCAACCGGTTGGTAGGACTTATGATTTCGAATTGAACTTTGTAATTAGCCCAATCAGTCTCCCCGCTAAATTCTTGGGTGGAGGGGGAGGTGGAGACGGCCAAGTCCTCATGGAGAAGTGATGGGCGTGAAACCTGGTGGTGGTGCTGATGAAACTGATGAGAACGGAGATGCTGGTTGGCGTGTTGGTGGTGGTGTGGGTGGTGTCTCACTGATGTTCCAGTGGGGCCATGCGACCATTGTCGCCGAGATTAAACTGCACAGTGTCGTCACAACTATTTGTGTCACCAGTATGTCTGTCCATTCTAATTTAGATCAATGGATAAGGTGTTAATTAAACAGTTATAAATTTAGTAATACTACACAAACAGTTCTATGCGTTTGACAGTAAATTAGCACAGTGATACACAGCATTGAGCCATCCAGTGTTCTTTCCACGTGATTTCGCCGGAGGTACCACACAGATCCTTGAATCCGCAGAGATATCCCCGTAAGAGAGAATTCCACAACGAAGTCACTAGATAGTTTAATATAAACTGGTATACCTCTAACACACACACAAAGAAAACATTGTTGTTGCGAGAGGTAAGTGCCTCGCACGGGCCTCCATCACAGGAAAATGCCTTCAACGCCGAAGCGGAGGAAAAGAGCTAGCAAAAAGGGCCTCTCTTGTTCAACAGAAAATGCTAAGTGCTGAAAATCCTAGTGAAGCCATAATTAATGTGATGCACACTGGCTTACGTGAAAATGGGATGAATGATTTCCGAAGAATTCCCAGGTCACCGTCTTATGTAGTTCCAAAGTTACTGCATTGGTAGTTGCTGCTTTATTTATGCGGGCCTTCTGCTATATCCTAACCTACCAATTGGTTGTTAGTAACGAAAACAAGCGTTGGCCGCCAGTAGCAGGGTTTACTACCTAACTTTTAGATACGTTTATCCATGGGCGCAGATGCCCAGCTTCCCTGAGGTTGCCCCACATAGCATCTGCCTCCAACGATAGCGTGTGTACATGTTACGGAACAATGTTCCCGAATCAAATAACAATCTGGTTACCCGGCCCCGCAACCACATATAAAATCACCAGACAAGTTTCACAGTTCAGATAAGCAAATTTAAATACTGACATATCATTATGGTGGGGATAGAGAGACGGATATCCATCGCTAGCGTCTTTCCCGTGAGGGCATTGTGGAGGTCTAAGACCTCACCCAGACACTACAACGAACTGGATGGAGATCAGTCATCAGTACCATATACGGAAATGATTATATGTTCAATAGTATAGCTACTTGAGTACCTATTGGTCATCGGTATGGAACAAGTTCACAAGTTACTGAAATTGATGCGCTAACATCTAAGTAGCGCGAGATGTCACAATATCAAGCTGGAAACTTTTCTGCAGGAAAACATCCACAGGCAGGTTCCCCAAGAAAGGTCTGGATGCGGGAGTTTTTACTTTAAGTTAGTTTATTACACCCCCCCCCCCCACCCCCACCCCCACCCCCACCCCTCCACCACCCCCGGATTGCCGTCCGGAGGTGTACAAAAACTGTGGAAGCCAAGGACTCCTTACCACCGCGGATGAGCTGAAATCTGAATGCCACCAGATGATGTTGGAATCACCGTAGGTTAGCAGTTGGTCCAGTCGTCCACGCCGGTGATGTTCCTGATTCTCTATTTTTCACCCTTTTTATACTACTCGTGACGTCAGAGCCAGGCGCCTCAGCCAATCAGCGGCCGAGCAGTAGCCAATCAGCGTGCAGCCAGAAGTGGTGACGTGGCTATCACGTGCACAGCACATTCCTTATTTATTTATTTATACATACACGCCATTACGACGTCAAGAGAAATATTTTGAAAATAATTTAACGGGATTTTCGACGATAACTCAGCCATTTCTGGGCCGATTTTAATAATTTAAACGGTTCTGAAATCCTCGTCTCATGATCGATACCGAGAATAACGAGGACGATATAGTTTAAGACATTTACGAGTACCGACTCGGTACACTATAACTTAGCTGTTTTTAACGAAAACCTCTCCTAGCGCTTATATACGCGTACTATCCTACCCAGGGGTGGGTGGGTGGGGATGGGGCATTCCCGGAGCGAATCCGGAACGGCCGTTCCGTACCCAGCTCAATTGGGATGGCCGGTACCTGTCCGGTTGATCCGTTCTACACCGCACACTGAACTTCACTGTGCTGTCAGTCTCGGTGGCTCCCTTGTTCGCCATCTAGCATATCTGTAAATGCAGTACACATAATTGTAGCTCAAGGGCTGTGAATGTGTTCAGGAAACCTACTGAGCAGTGACGCTGTCAGTCTGGGAGGTGATTCTATATAAAGGAGGCAATTACGAAATGCAATACAAATCCCACACGTACACAAGCCAGAAAAAGCCGAAATATCCTGTAGCGTAACCATGAAACCAACTAGGTCAAAGCTAAGTTTCCTAAATCTCAGCCATTAATACTCATTTTAAGAATGATGTTGTTGAATCCTGTTGCTGTCATTGACATCAATACTTCACGCTGTCACCCCAAAGCGATCATCAGTTGTCTGAATATAATATTTATATTGACCAGACTCGTATCCCAAAATTGTAGAAACGTTAAGATTAGTATAGCCTACCCTCAGAGGGATAGACCTGGCTTTAACAAATTATTAGCCAATAGATTTGCCATCTACACGTTTTCAAAGCCAAATCTCAACTATTTTAGCCAATGTTTTCCAATGTCTACGATGCATCACCACCAGGTAACCATTTCAACTGAACACTACATACCAGATAGAGTATGTTGAATATTTTGAAACTAATTTGCCTGGAAGCTGTTGTTAAGGCAGCAACAACATCCAGTCAAACTAGTTTCCAAGTATTCAACAGATGGCCTATTTTGGTCTTTTTGATCCGAGATATAATTTCAGAATTTATTTGCTCACAATAAAACATAATATAAGTACTAATAGTTACATAACTATTTATCTTAAGATGTTATTCACAGTTCATATTAGTTGTTATTATTAATAACTTAGAAATTATGTATAATAATATGATTTTAATCACGAGCCAACTATTTAGGCAATGTTGCTTTATAATAGCCCGATCTTAATTTCACTAGCATTTGGCTAATTGGCGAATGGGTAGGTCGGTCCCTGCCTAATTAAACATGCCGTCTAAATACATAGCAACACTTAGTTCAAATTAAAGTGGAAACACGGGGTATTATGTACATATTAAATATAAATGGTTCAAGGGCGATAGTGCTCCCCTGGCTGATGAGGGACTGTAAACATATTTACATTAATTAACGCACAACAAGGACCATTGGTCAATCAGGAAAGCAATGGTCCTGATCATTATTGATCAATGAGGCAATCATCCTTACCACTAATGGCTTACAATGCAAGTGTCACTGACACTGCTAACCAATGGGTCAAGCAGCATTTGTCAAGGGGACAAGCGTAGCTGATGTCATTAGCAAATGGAACAATGGTCCTTGGCCTTATTGAGCGAGTGTCATTGACACAACGGGGTAAACATGGCTGATGCAACTGTTACAGGCATAATTGACCAATGGATCAAGCACCCTTGGTCAATGTGGCAGTGTAACTGATGCCATAGACAACTGGGGCAAGGGTCCTTTCGATTATTGACAAATGAGACAATTATCCTGACATTAATGACAAACAAATCATGTGTCATTTACACTATTGAGCACTGAATAAGAAGCGGTTAAGAATAAGGAAAGTGTAACTGATGTCAATGATCAATGGGGCAAGGGTCTATGGAAGGCAAATGGGCTGGAAATATGAAAACCTGTACGGGAAAAACAATGTTTGTGTAGGCCTGACATTATTGACCACCAGAGAACGCTCCATTGGCTTCGTGGGACACACAACAAATGTCATTTCCAAATGTGCCAATGGTCACAGGCAAATACTTAGTGTAGAGAAGAAATACAAGAATATTGGCGTACTTGACATCATTGACCAACGGGGGAAATGCCATTTACTAATGGGACAACGGTCACAGTAAACAATCTGGGTGAGGAAACGCAAGAATATTGGCATCCTTGACATTATAGACCAACTGGAAAACTACCATTTATTAATAGGGCAGCCATTCCTGACACTATTATCAAATAATTCAAGTCTACCAACAGATGCCATTTACCAAGGGGGCAATGGTCACAAGCAAAACTTTGAGTCGCTAATACAAAAATACTGGTGTTCTTGGGACTATTGGCCAAAGGGGCAGCCGTCCCTGACATTATTTACCCAACAGATGGCATTTACCAACAGGACAGTGGTCATAGTAGAAAATGTGAATACGGAAATGCAAGAATATTGGTGTCCTTGACAGCTTTGACCAATGGGAAAAGTGCCATTGATAAATGGGGTAACCATTCCCGACAGTGTCACAACACTGATATTTGACAAGGGGCGATGGTCACAGTCAATAATTTGGATGAGGAAATGTAAAAATATTGTAAAAGAAGAGGAAATATATAATATAAGAGTAAGAATATTGACATTATTGATCAACAGGAAACGTACCGTTGATTAATGGTGCAGCCATCCCTGGCACCATTCCTAAATGATTAAAGTGTACATTTCTGCCAAACCTTATTTTTAATCAATTAACAATTTACCAAACGTGACACAGATTATTCCCTCCCCCCCCCCACCCTCTCCTTCCCCATTTTAAGCATATTCAGAGTTTCGTTGAAACGGTGTAGGTGCCCATGTTCTTAGAATCAATTTGTCAATGAATTCTTCAACCAAATGACATCAAACCTATCACATTACCTGTATCCTCTGTCTCCAGTCTTATTAGGCCAAAATATTTAACCTTTGTCACAATTGAAATTGGTGATGTCATTACCAGTGATGCTATTGTAGCGCATACATTAGCCTAGCCTACGTGGCTTCTTACACGATACTGACTGTGTGCTTTTTCAAATCCCATCATCAAACTTCGGGCATGGATGCGTCTTAGATCCACTTTTCACAATTCAATGAATATGAAAAATAGATGTATCGAATCAGGTATTGAAGGATCTCTATGTGATTTCTCAGCAATTAGGCCATATGCATTCACAATGCGACATCTTATCGTAATGCCATTTCTCATTAGTATGGCTAGGTCAATAATTGCAAGGCGTTCACTGATGAATGCGAAACTGAGGACATGGTCCATCAACCTTGTTCCTATTTTAAAAACCTAGGCATCGGTGATTGGCTTCTTTCTGTTCGAGTAGAATTAGTTTATAGCCTGACTGCAAGAGGTGTTCTGAGTGAGTTGATGGTTTTGTTTCTTAGGATGCGATATCAATGTTGTAGCAGTCACAGTCTCTTCCCAGGTTTCTCTATGAGCTGGCTAGGCCGCGAACATGCCATGTTGCTTGGCTGAAGAAAATTAGACATGACTAGGCTATTGCTTGTACGCGGTTGTCAGTTCGCAAACCTTGATGACGTTGGCTTCCCTGAAGGTACTGGCGGAGGAGCCCGTGTGAAGGTGTCATATGGCCCAACTGCTGAGAAATCACATATCCATCCTTCAATACTCGATTCCTTCTATGGTGAATTGGACACCACTATCAGTTCCAAACTTGGAAAACTAAACAAAACAGACAAGCGAACAGGGTTTGATTCGTATATTGGTTCCTATAAAATGGGGAAACACAACAGTAATGGAGATGCATTAGCTGACTTTATCTGCCATTATGGCTTATATAGAAAAACACAGCCTTTAAGCGCCCATGCCGTCGTCCGACAAGATGGATAGGATACATAGATGACAAGAAAACTAAAAAAACTCAAAACAATCTTTAATCAGAGACGTTACTATGAGACGCTAGGGTGGTACATACCTTAACTCCTACCACAAATCAGTGATTACTCGATTAGGGATTGATCAAATGTGCCTCATCTACAAGCGACCCTCAAAGCAAAAATTCAAGATCATCCATGAGCTCTTAAAGCTAACTAACGACAAGGTCATCCAGGCATCGTATAGGAAAACAATGCTTGAGCAGATGAGCATGGTTGACCTCAACTGTAAACCAAACGAGTCCCTAAGTAGTCTTAACATGTGTGGAGACAACAGCTGCTAATATCAATGTAGCCAGCAACAGCAACCAATGGAAATCCTATGTTGATGATCCACTTGTTACCAAGCTATCTGCACAACAGACAACATTGGGACCACATGTATAGCAAAGCAGTCGAAATGAACACCAAACTGAACTCAGACAGAATCGCAATAAGACCCTGCACCAAATCAGTGAACAATTGAAAGAACTGGCCATCAAAAGACCAGATTACCTGATAAGCGAGATCACGTCCACTGAGAATTTTCAAAAGATGTTCAGAACAAACAAGGCATTAAAAACGTGCACTCCACAACAACCACTTGCTGTACATAAGTCTGATCATCACTTCACCGGTTTTAACCAGAGAAAGGCTGAAACAATCAAGGAATGCTTCAAAGATCAGTTCTATGACACAGAGAAAGAACCTTTACCCACGTTTGAAAGCCAGTCGCGGCCCCTGCAAAGGCCAATATGAGAATCAGGCTGACTACGATGTTAGCAAACTTCACCTGGTGACACCTAGTGGTAAATACAGAACTAAATACGATGATAGCAAACTTCACCTGGTGACACCGATTGGTAAATACAGAACTAAATGGTCGCGTCAAATCAACGCTTTGTGCACAGTTTGAACTATCAATAGGATTACCACAGGGTGATGGTTTATCACTAGTGCTCTCCGCAGCTCTATCATTTGTTCAAGAAAACTCAGCAAGGCCAACCCCTCCAATCCCAATGTCAGGCATGCCACTAGAAATGGAATATGCAGATGATATTGACATTATCGATGAGGAAAATTGTCTTTTTGATTCGCTACTTTAAACAGCTCAAGGCTGCAAACATCTTTGTGAATGAAGCCAACACAGAGTTCACTCATGTACACATATCCTACACCTCTGAAATGAATGAATGATGATAGTACCCCCGCCCACTGGATTTCCTCTGCCGCTCAACCAGTATTGGAACTCGATGTGTAACGGGAAATATCGCCTTCCAGTCTTTTTGGAAGTTGTGGATTCGGGGCTCTAAAGTCCCCATGAAAGTTAAGATGCAACTATGTGATGCTACATGTAATTACAACAGCTGTGCCACTCCAAACCCATTCTTGAACAAACTTGATGCATGTCACGCAAACATCCGTGAGCCATTGCAAAGCACGTTGGCCACACAGTCTATTATTAAAGGCAGCATTACAAACCGTGTAACATAGGACCACTATCTTTGAGCGGAGTGCAACAACGATGGTCTATGTTCGGATATGATCTTCAAATGCCAGGAAATATGCCTGCTCAAAAAGCACTAGAATTTGCAGTGGTAAGTGTGAACAGATATCAGGCATGCTGCAAAACACAGTCCGCCATCATCGTCATCATCATCGTCATCATCACCCATCACCGTCCATCATCATCATCATCATCATCATCATCGTCATCAGCAAAGAAATCGATGCCAAGTCTCTATTATCATCAGTCGTCTACTTATGCCAAGCTATCTTGAGGAATGTGTGCTTCTTAGGCTAGTGTTGTAAAGGGTATCAAGTCTGCTAGCATTCATGTTTCGCAAAATATCTGACTTCCCATGTCGGTCACTTTGTTACATTTAGCCACTAGAAAAGATATGTGGTTCTATAAATAAGTATCAATAAACTAATTCTTAATACAACATTCCAGTTTTACTTAAGTGTGCTCGAAAATCAAGCTAGATATAAATTGTCTTATAAGCAAATTCATGGGATATGAGTCCTTAAGCAATTGCACAGTCTAAAGGCTATATGATATAAATAACATAGCAAAACTACATGTAACTAATGTGCTTTACGAATGTCTCACAGTACTCTGAGCAGTCGTACTTACTCTTCGGATGCAACTGTTTAGCGAAGAAACCCGAATTCATTCAGATTAATAATCACACCACACACACTACCACACTCGATATCCCTTCATTAATCTCAAAAGACTACACACCATGCCAGTGGAGTATATTTATATGATAAATTATAATTCTGCCAGATCTGCTTATACTGCGCACTCAATGATAGTCCCCCCCCCAGGCAATGTTCCTTGTGATGATATAGATATGATATAGATTTGAAAACTGTCAAAATAAAAACAAATCACAGACTGATGCTTTTGCATCTACCCTCTGTTGGTGATACAACGCTGCAGAATGTAATACTCTCACTCGTTCGCATGCAAGCAAACCATACTTGATTCAATGACTGGGCAAAGTGTGTACGACTATTCATTTCAGTGAAGAAAGGTGGTCACACTTGGATCAAAGATGGCGATCGTCACTAATGGAGAACCAGTACAAGTTGATCCACAATTGCTTTTGCAGCGTCTCGGCATGGTTGTCACACGTGGCACGCAGTATGACCCATCATCTGTGATTAAGTGTGGGCTGTGTAATCACCATCCAGCACTTTTCGACTCCTCTGGTCTTCCTAGGCAACCATATAAACTACTGATTGGTGCACTTTAGCACATTGTTAAACATGATCAGTCAGATCCAGCGAGCGATGTTGACTATGTGCTTGACGGAGGTGTCATCGTGCAACGTCTGTCATGGCTGCATGGGTACCCATTTGAAAGTATATGCTAACTATGTGAAAGATTGGTATGGAAGGCTACAGTCGGTTTCAATGACTACGATGATGGCCCCATGATCAAAGATGCCACACATTAGAGACATGTGGGTTGGGGTGGGGGTGGGGTGGGTGGGGGGATGGGTGGCTGCATAGGGCCAACTGCCACCTTCACTGGATAAACAATTCTCACGCTGAAAAGTTCCTTCTGTCAAACACAGTCAATAAACAACGAGTCATTCGCATCCTAAGTGACTCATTAGAAAATGTGGGATGTCTGACGATTCATACCAAGAGGGGTGGGTGCTGATATACTGATTGTCCCGACAGCCGTGGAATCGACATAGACAACCAATGATGTTCTTGTTGCTGATTGTCATACATATTGCTTCGTCTGTGCTATCATGCAGAGATGCAAACGAAGGATAAGTATTTCAAACATGAGCCAAAGCCTGATGCTAAGAAACGACCGGTGTGGCGGATCCAAAGGGGGGTGGGTGGGGGGAAACTCAGGGGCACGTATTGTTGGTGCCCCCCTCCCACCCCCGGCAAATGACCTACTGGATCCGCCCCTGGTAGAACATAAAAAGACGAACATCTTGGGAAAGCATGCATGTGCTAAAATAACACGTCGTTCTTGGCTGTGATACACCACCAGGAGTTCATGGCATTGACAAAGCCGTTGGCCTGAAGAAGATTCAAACCAATCCCAATTGTATGCTTCTTGCTGACTATTTCACGCAAGAGGCTGACACACCAAACGACGGCATGATCGGCCTGTCTGTGCATGTACAACGAAAATGAAGACGATCATCTAGATGGTCTACGATACAAGAGTTTCAGTGACAAGGTTGCAAAAACTTCTAAATATGTCGAGGCTCATAGTTTACCACCAACATGTGCGGCTACTATGTACCATATCCTTAGAGTCTACTTCCAAATCCAGGTGTAAAGGGGAAAGCTGGTCATTGGCCACCAGTTTATTGGGGATAGAAGGTTGGCGATGGTCGGTTGGTCCCTATAGAAACTGACCTTCCACCAGCGTCATCGACGCTCACTGAGGTCTTCAGATGCAATTACAAAATGAGATGCAACATTGCTAGATGCACATGCAAGGGGAATGGCATTGGCTGCTCACGAGTGTGTGGCGAGTGCAAAGATTTGACTTGAGTTAGCGCACCTGAGATGGACCTCGATGATGACCAGTGATATTCTATATCAGGGATTTGTGTACTAATGATATTTATACACTCTTGATGAAATGCTATTCAACAAAATATAATTGGTTGTTAATCGCTGCATAAATATACATATTTCATGGGTATCCATGTGTATAACTCCAGGAATGTGATAATCGTATTCATCAACCCGCAATACCTGGGTCTAGACATTTCATTTGCCATGTTTGGATGATTAGCTACATAGTTATAGCGGAAATCGATCCTTCAATAATGACGGCATGTAATTTGGATAGGCCTATTATGCAATTTTGAAGACAATCCACCAAATATATTTAAGTAAACGTTTAGTATGGCGACATTTCCGAAATGCATACCTATAAAAATTTTGTTGCAATTTGTCCTGGGTCAAAGCACAATTTGACTGGACTATAAATAGGTGGATAGAAATTGACATGAACCCGGACAGTTTAGTTAAGATACAAATTTTTGTTTTAATGACTTCAGTATGAACCAAAACAGCTGCCCGAAAAAGTCTCCCAAATTCCCGCATGGGGAAATGTGTTTTATGGTAATTTCAAGACAGCCACCAAAACGATGGGTAGGATCCATATAAAATGTGATTTAAATAAAGAACGCACGATTTTCTTACATGTAATTATTAAAATATAATTAGAACCAGATAATAAGCTACAAATCCCATGCAATGCTTATGAGTTATTCTTAAAAACAACATAATAAACCTAAAAGTTAAGGTAGAGCATTCGCGGTTACATTGCTTATATAGTTGCATCTTCATATATCGAGCTGTTTTGGCCTTCACATTTACAATGGACACCCCATGTAATGCCTTTCTTAGAACAGCTACACGATGAACACAGACGGGTAGAGTTAGTGCACTGGTACCGGATATCCCGAAGTAGTTCTAACGGTGTTGGATCCTTGTCAGTGATAATTGTTGTTACTGATCCATTTTCTGCTTTATACCTATATTCTTCCTTGTCCAAGACAGTCTTTAGGTGACACCATGTACTTACTTGGTGATGTACCCGAAGACTATGGAAGTAAGCTGCTCTACTTGTGGGTGGCATGCGTTCAACCAGTACATGTTTAGGATAGATTGCCTACTCGATGTAAAAGAGCACATCCATCATATAGTCTTGCTGCTGGCTCTAAAATCTCTTGCTGTACAATCGTACTATGTGCCTTGCCAATTGAGATTTTTTAGATTTTCTCATAGTACCATCATCATGGAATAGGGCTGAGCATACTCTTGCAAGTTCATATCCAAATACACTTTGGTCTGGAGGTCCAGAAACATAGGCAGTGGAGAGTAACCGGTGGTAAAGCTCTTGAGAAGACATATGGACATCCTCGTTTCCAATTTTTACAGCCTTTCGCATGACAGCGAATGTCACAGCCTGATCTGCCTTCTTCAGTGTAATGTTACCAAATCCCTTTTCATTCATCTTCTCATGAATCCTCTGGCCAATGTTAATGGCATCGTCAACAGTAATACGATTGCCAGCAATCAGTCCTGTTGCGATATTTCTCAGCTGCTGATCATCAACTGTGAAAGGATTGCGTTCCCTGAGAAATGACGTGAACTTCCTCAAGTCTTTTAGATCGTGCCTCATGCCTGTGGGGTAAACTTCTCTGTGTTGTTCTGACCATGTCCCGCTGAATGTTTCAGGCAATAATCTGAAACTATATGTGTAGGGCGCAAGGACATGTGCCGTAAGGAGCCTTTTAGTTCTAGCAGAATCCTTGTGTGTTATGTTTATCAGCCCACCTTGTGTCTCTCCAGCTCTCATTAGGCACTGCACAATTGTCATATCAGACCATGTACCACGCCAATGCAGCTTTTCATTTCTGCGTACCATAAACTGGCCTTCTTGCATGGGCTCCTCCAGGCACGTACATGGTTCTTGAGAATCCTGACGTTCAAGGCGGCAACACTTTGTGTAATTGTTGTGTCCAGCAGCAGCGAACAATGGCAACATTTCTTGTGTGGCTTTTAAATTGAGCTCCCAGTTCCCAGTACGCTCAGCCCTGAAGAGCAATCTCACAGTAGCAACAAAGTCCATGAATAGCGACCACAATTTCCTTGTTCTTGATTTTTTCTACACATTTCCTCAAGTCGCACGCTTGCATAAATCCTGCAAATGTTCATGACCACATGTCATTGGTTGACATATCGTGTTGACTTTCAGAATGCATGACAGTGGTTTCTACATCAGTTGCTGCGTCTATATCATGTTCATCATCTTGCAACTCTGTGAATGAAGTTTCATCATAAGTATCATCGAATATGTTGACAGAAACACATTTTTCTTCCTGTGGGATTAATAAAATATGCAATGCAGCATCTGTTAGGAGACATGCTCCCAGCGTCTTTGTGTAGCACTTTCCCTCCATCATTCAAGGTATGGAGTTTCTAGCATAGACAGTTGCCCACAGGTCATCTAGCCCACTTCCCTCCATGATCTTACAGCGGCGCCGAGAAAAGACATCAGTTGGTGGAAACCACCCAAACGTATATACATATTTACAAACTGTGGGTAATTATCCTGCTTAATCTTGTATACTTTTAAGTACAATGGGTCATCAAAGATTATGGTTGCGCAACACATTCCTGCTTTTATAGCTTGGGACTGCACGTACGTCATTGTACTGTAGACGGATTCATTTGTCCCTGGATTGAGTGGTGTCATGGGGTTGTAAACTACCGCTGTAATGTGAAAATCATCACCTGTAATTACGTCAGACATAAAGCCCTGCCAATTTGGTGATTGAGGTATAAGGAGGCTAGAGTAAAGCCACAACATGTCTAATCTGATATATAAGACATGTTGTGGCCTTATATATATATACATATATATATATCAAGAGATAAGCTGATAGGCTTAATTGCCTTGATCATTACATCTGCCATTAATGATTTAACAGAACATTTGTATGGGTGTATGAAAAATCACCAGCTTTTTTGATTTTATCAGTAGTCACATTTTTACGGCAAATTGCCTTCACCGAGTTTACTCTGCGTTAAGCAGAAGTCATTGTTTGACAGGCAATTATTCCCATCACATGGGTTGTATCGTGCCCAGAGATGGTATCCTCATTATAATCAAAGTTGTCAGCAACCCATTGACAGAATCCTCCTCCTTCAGCCTTCTCGACAATACCAGGACACAGTTGTTCAACAGACGTGCTTTCAACTGCACATCGCTGAAATGCAATTGCTTGGTCATATGAGGCACTGAGCCCGAGCGATGAAAGCACATCAATGATCACACTGGATCTGGTCGATTGGTGGATAAACAATCCAATAGATAACAACAGTGGTGATATATAAGACTGTTTTCCAGCTGATTGCATGATAACATGGCAACCGGACACCATTATCAGTTTATTTTTCAGCTTAGCCGAATCACTACGAGGTTCAGAATAGATAGACAAAATGAGATGTATCAAGTTATCAGGTACCTCGAACTCAAGCTTTTATAAGGTCTAAGCTTGAAGGGTCTGGATACACATCTGTTAATTGCTCCATCTCTTTAATACTTTGCTTAACCATAGACCCAGCAAGTTTCAAATGTCGCTCATTCTCATCATTTTCACCACTTGTTGATGCTGCATATGCTTCATGGATGAGAGATGATGCTGTACCAGTCAGTGGGACCACAGTTGTCTTGCCTTCAACACGGGATATTGTCACGTCGTTTCCAAAGTGCTCGAGAAGCCGTCGTTGTATGTGTTTTGTACTGTGTGCGGGTACATCATTCGGCAAGAAATTGGTCAGTTGTAAGTGAAGATCTTGCAATGTATTCTGGTTCTGATTCTGTTCTGGCTCGATAAGCCGATTGCACAGTTGGGTGAATGCCTTATTATTTATTGCATCAATGTTCCACATATTGCTATATGAAGCATCGCATGAGCTGGTATATTTACTAGACATGAATTCTTGCATGCATTGTCGATGGTATTTGGTCGCCACAGCACAGTTATCTGCAGTTGGGTCATTTCTTTTCTCACAAGTACCCAGCAAGCTCTCCTGAAGAATACTATTCTTAGTCTTACCAACATACTCAATACTGCTTATTTGGGAACATCGTTCATGGTGACGCCGGATGTAAGACCTTTTTGACCGCCCTTTCTACATTTGCTATCGCTAAACTCGCTACAAACGACACATAATTCTTTTTGCTGAGGTTCAGCCATCATTTCAACTTGTTGAAATGGAAAGTAAAGTAAAATTGACTTCGATTCTTAGATAACGCAATTGGAAAGGTGATTGACTTAAATTGTTAAATCACATAATATAAAATTCGCTTTTGAGTTACTTTAATGACGACTTTCTAAATTTACCCTGGTCTATATATTATTGCATAAAATGCCATATTTTGGTCAGGCATACTTTTGTCAATAATTTAGGATCTAGTATCAACGTTGCGGGCGCTTAGATCTTTTTACATTGATGCGTGTGTTATTTATAAGGCATTAGTACTTGCTTTTATTAAGACAGGTGGCTGTTATAGACAGGTTTGACTGTATAAAGTTTATTTTATATTATTATTTTTATAATTATGTTTACAAAATGCATGATCTGTTCTTAAGTAGACAGCACCGGCTGATAATAAGGCTGATTTCACGATTTTTAGCAGAATACATTTTGAGTGGTAAATTTTCTGGTGTTTGGTTGGTCATGTTCAAAGGGTTAAAAAACAGGTTTCCCCAAGGCAGAATTTGGGAGACTTTCTTGTGTGTGCACTAGACAGTCATAAGATTAGCTTGGCAATAAAATTCGTCTGCTAACCAAAATGTCCGAGTTCGGCTATTTTTCGTCGATTTCTATTCACCTAAATAGCACATGTTGAATATTTTAGGCTTACGTTTGGCGTCTTCAGATTCATTATTCCGTACAGTAAAGTTCTCATTCAAATAGACAGAAAGAAGCCGCCATTTTCGGATTGGAGGAAATACGGGTGAATGATGTCGATATCTGCATGTTCAGGTCGAAGATCTCTATTTGATTCAATCTGGAGATGTCTCGATTTGGCACGCTTCATTTCATTCCAGTCCTAGTATTTCAACAGTCAACCTCAATCAGCCAGTGCCATCTAAAGCTAGTTGTACAATCATGGAAACCGTATTACGCTGCAGCTAAGCTTGTCTAAAGTGGACACCTGTCTTTTGGACCACAAACTAGTGCTGCCTTAATACAGGAGGTCGTAAAATCAGCCGCGTTAATTAACTACAAGCATATGAGTCTAAGGGATACATAACAGAGACAATGAGCTCTATCAATCCTGTAACCCTTAAATTTGATCGCGAAAAGTTAAATTTTCTCATAGAAAATGTCCATTTGCAAAGCAAGAGATTATTTTTGAAAATTTATCACTGGAATGACTGGCTCCGAGATAAATTTCAGTGGTAAATTTTCAAAAATAGTCTTCTCTTAGTCTGCAAATGAACATTTTATCAAGACCGTTGCAAACGTCATCTTTCGCTCTCTTTATTATTAAAGGGTTAAGCCGCCACCTCTCTGTAGCGTCAGCTAAGGTGCCCGTTCTAGAGAGGCTATAGTGCACCCTGTCTAGGTGACTTTCAAGTATTGACGAGTTCATGTATTGATCTGTCAGTGGATGGCGGCCAGTTCACCCTTATTGAACAATACACTTAAAAGCTTAAAGTCGCACATGTAAAAGGAAATTAAAGTGTAAGATCCGTGTCTGAGACAGTTTCCCTTCTACTTCGGGATGTCAAATGTTTAATGAAGGATATTCCGCATCAGGAACTTGGACACAGATTTGGTCGATCTGTATTAGTTATGTTTAAGTTCAGTAGATGGATTAACAGGCCCATGCGCTGGGGATGAAATGGGATCGAGTGCGTTATCACACATTCATCACCCCCCACCCCCACCACCCCCCCCCCCCCCACACACACACACACCCACACCCCACACCCCAACCTCCACATTTGCTTAGCCGCTGGCACAAGACAAATAATATAAAGCAAAACGAAAGGAAGAAATAAGTAAATGTGTAAAAATGTAATAATTGTAAATCCAACTGATGATCCATATTTGCATTCGGAAATGCAAAACTCTTTCCCATTTGTCATCCAGCCTACGGGCACGGTTCATAGTCGTCGTCGTCGTCGTCGTCGTCGTCGCGGAGATCGGCATCTTGCGCATACACTTTGTTACACTTTGTTGCATGAACCTTATTGAATATCATATCTCCTGGCATGCAGTTGAACTATTAGGCTAACTGCACCCTCCCCAATTTAAATATTCTCTACAAACAGACAACCTGTTGCTGTTTTAGATAAACGTTTTACAGTAATACCGCGCTAAAGAGAGTCATCAGCTAGCGTTCTAAAAGAAATCAAACTGAATAATAGACAGTTGCTAATTAAAGAGAGAAAACGGATCATTATTTATTTTGCAAATTATTCCTCGCAAATCGTTAATATTTATAATTAATATCTAGGCGGGTGGATCTAGCTGCATTTGCAAGATAACGTTGATGTCGGGGTGGCAGAATCCCCTCATATGAGAGCCATCAAGGTTGCGTGATGATGGCAGTAAATACGCCCTTAATGGATTCGGCTCCCGGGAAAAGTTCAGCCACAAAACAGAGAAGATTACCGCTTTACTTGTGGCCAAGCATTCGTGTCAACCCTTTCAACTCTAAAGATCGGTATTCCAATTCATCAATACAGCTAATAATCTGTTGCATGTTTGAAACTAATTTGATGGGAAGTTGTTGCTCTTTTGAGAGCAAACAGCAACAACTGTTTGAGTCCAAATTATTTTCAAAAGCAAAATGTCTCAGAATTTATTTTGATCTCGTTTCTCGTTTTGGAACGGGTTAAGATAGACGCTTGGAGAATGGCAACACTTGTCACGCATTTCTTTAGACTTTGGCTGTGGTTAAGAGAGAACAACGATTTTCCTTGGTAAATTTACTTTCTGTTAAGTGCGGCTCTGGGCAATGATCAGGCTATATGTCAATGTCGACCAAATTAAACAGCAGGTTCTAGAGCGATTTGGCCACGATATATAGTCGCACTCAAACACTTATCCGTCATTACAATAAAAGTACTGGCAAATATGGCGAGGGGCTGGATGGCGGTAGAAAGACGTTGCTTACGGAAGATAATGCTGCTGACAGATATTGCTGTCTGAGACGGCCACAGCATTCAACAACATCATTTTCAGTATGAGCAATCGATAGTAGACTAGAGAACAGCACCATGTGCAGGATCTTTATATTGACGTGCGATCAGCAACATCATCATGCTTAACACAGGCAATTGTAAAATGATCAGTTATTGTGACTCGTGATCACGTGGCAGTCACATGGCGATTCCTCTTCGGAGATGAGACGTAGATTGAACAGCAGATGTTGCATCAACATGTAGCCATGTAAGGGTGGGCATCTCAGGGAAATCAGTCTGCACCGAAATAGGCAACGTACCATAATCCGCGCGTACATATTGTTTTCCTTCTGACAAGATGTAATATAAGACCGATATCATGCGCTGTGGCCGTACGAATGCGGATACATGTAATTTTGGCGATAATAGGCAAAGAAGTTTGTGCAAAATTTGATTACCTATAACATGTTCAAATTGCTACCAAACATCTTCACGGTATTGTTCCGAATATAAAAACCTTTATGATAGCTATGGATGTGGCGAACACTTCAAGGACACGTGAATCGGTGTGCGGGACACTGTGGATCATTGTGTCAGTATCAGTACTGTTTGTGAATATTGTACATTGTCGTCACGAGCAGGAAGGCGAAGGAGGGTGTGTGTACAGTTTCCAGGTATGGAGACCTGGTCAGGACATCCGACATGAACTCCGTTCCTTGAGGCATCACTGTACGAATATTAGTCAGGTTTCTGTCAATCTTATGTACCAAATCAAAGCAGAGCTACTCACAGATTTCATGCAACTTCAGAACATGTCCCTTTACCTGCATAAATATAGTGTTGAACAGAAGGCACAGATTTCAGAGATCGAACATAAGCTGGAAGATTTGTCTAGAAGAGAACATATGGACATGAGATCCGTAGTACTAAGCGATAAGGTCAAGACAACTGTTGAACGCGATGCCACGGGGAGTGCACGTAACAATATGCATAGCCCTCACGTTAATGGGGGTATGCCAGGCGGGATAGATTACCATGTGTCTGGGCTGGAAGAAAAAACCAGCATACTTATTAACAAGATGAAGAACACATTAGGTGACCTGAAAGCGGAATGGCTTCTCATGAAGAGACAGTTGGTTGATCTACAATCAGAAAGTGTCAAGTTGAAGTTTGGCCAAAACGGCATAAAGTCAGAGACGGTCAGTTTAAGGGACGACTTAAGATCAATCAAATCACACAATAATGAGTTGAAAGTGACGCAAGATGGAATAATTGCAGAGAGCACGCGTCTGAAGGCGCTATGGGAGGAGTCCAAGCTGGAGAATATCAGGTCACGTGATCTACAGAGTGATGTCAAGTTGAATATGGCTATGCTTAGAGGAGAGATGCTAGAGCTGCAATCCACCATCTTACAGGTGCAAAAGGAAATGAGCATCTTACATATTGAATATACATACTTGAGATCAGCTTTCTTGAAAGTATTGAAGAATCTTAATATCAGCGAGCAGGTGGCAATCTCGTTGAGAGAGACCCTTACGCCAAGGCTGCCATTGTCAGTTTCACCAACATGGAGACCGAGGGTGAGTCACACCGCGAATGTCCTGAGCACAAAGATTGAAGACAATCCCACCCAGCATGAAACCGATCCGAACATTCAACAACCATCGCCTGCTCCTCGGATCTTTGACCAGCAGAAAGTGGATAAAGCGAGGGGTGAGTACAAAGATGATGCCAGAATCATTGCTCTTATACCTTATAAGGAAATTTGTTTCTTAACATCTGTATGTTCACCACAACTTCAGTCAGATGGGATTCAAAATAAGTCGTTAATATATAGCCATGTAAATCCCATGAAAACAACGTGTGTTGAGTATGACATAAAAAGCATTCATTTTTAGAAAATTAAACATTTATTAGGAGAAACTTCAAGCTTATACACATTTAATGGCCAAATCAAACAAAATGGTGTCTGCCCTCTGCAGTGGTCTTGGTCTTTGGAACCGTTCATTTAAATGCGTTGTATAAAATTATTTAAAGATTTAAAGATTAAATTATTTAAAGAAATCTATTAGTAGCTCGGTAAGGTATGGATGAATCCACGTTTAGCCCCGCCCATCTCTAGCTAAGATTCGGCCATGCTTAGTCCCTGTTGGGATCGATCGAACCATGAACTCCCTGAATCTCAATTTCCCGAAAACTATACAGGCAAGCGGTTCTATATTTTGAAAGTAATTTGACTAGGTGCGTGGCAGCAACAGTGCCTGGTCAAACTAGTTTTAACATATTTAACAGGATGGTTATTAAGTAGTAAAGACATACAATTCATACACATGACAGACTATTAAGAGTTCCTGACGGACTTAGATAGGCCATTCATGACGTATTTTAATTGTAGCGTCACCTTATCTGTGACGTATTTGATAATTATGTAATATACTTGGTTTAAACAATTTTATTTTTTCGGTTACAGTGGGAGCTCAGTAAGATACATCTTATTAGTGTGTCTCCCACTTGTAATGATATACAATAATTTAATTAATCAAGTGGCGGGTACATAAGATCATGATAGACTAAATAATTTAATAATAAGTTTAACTAATTGCTAATTAATTACTAATAAAGACAGAATAATAGAAGTAGAAGTGTAGAAATTAGAATAATGAAAAAAGGACAAGCTAGTAAAAGAAAGTAGAGTAGAGTAGAATTCGGGCTGATTTTCACACATTCCTGTTCGCACCGCGTGTTGATGGGTAGCGTGCGGTGGGCAAGGGTACAATTTTGGGTGGACGATTATGGGAGAATGAATATCAACTAAAACGGCCAGTATCAGCAATGTATTGGCAAAATAGTGTGGATACTATACTATTCGTATCTGTATTGAGATTTTCATTGCCATATAGCAAAACATTAGCGGTCAGTGAGTTAATGGGAATATTGTTTAGGCCTAATTCAGTATAAAATATTCTTCTTTGGTTATTGTATAGTGGGCAGTGGAAAATATAGTGTTCAATTGTTTCATCCGAGTGCCCACATGAGCACCTAGGTGAGTCTAACAAGAAGTTGTTACGGAGGTGTCTGTTTAAGCCACTACAATTGTTTCGGAGCCTGGAATATGCTATGTTAGCAGGTCGTTTACCTGCATAGTACCACCTAGGTGGGGGTCGTTTTTGAGACATTAAGATCAATTTATTTTTAAATTCTTGTATTGTATGGGACGTTTTGACAGGATCCGGAAGACTATTCCAATCTCTAATCGTATCTGGGAAGAAAGAATTACGATAGAGCTCAGTGCGACATCTGGGCGGTGTATAGGTGTTGAGTTGGCGGATATTATAAGGGGTTGTCCTTTGTGAAAAGGGCAAGAGATAGCTAGACAATATCTCACTTGTTGCGCCGTTTATAATTTTGTAGAGCATTACTAATTTTAGGATTTTGCGTCTACATTAAAGTGTTACCATACCCGTTTCAGCGTATAAATCTTCCGTGCTGGCGCTGCAAGTGAGTCCACTTATAGTTCTTAGGACCTCCTTCTGGACATTTTCCAGTCTTATAATAAGATTTTGTGGGAGATTATCTAAGACGGGGCTTGCGTATTCCAGTAAGGGTCTGATAAAGCATTTGTACATAATTTCCAGGAAATCTCTATCAAGTATATATTTCAAACCTCTAAGCAGAGAGACCATATGTTGGGCCTTTGTCATCATTGCTTCTACATGTCCTATCCAATGGCCTTTATCATTAAGAGTGATGCTGAGGTGCTTGTGGTGCGTTGATGGATAAATTTCAGAGTCTTTGAAGTCTATCGGAAAACATGTAGGATTATGACGTAGGGAGATAAATAGGGATGTCGTTTTAGAGGCATTACATTCTACAAGCCATGTATTGGCCCATTGAGACATCATTGCCAGGTCATGATTCACCGTTGGAATATGGGCCTCTAGATTATCCGACATCACATAGAGGCAGGTATCGTCTGCAAATAATCTAATATTATTTAAGATATTATTTGGCAGGTCATTAATGAAAATAAGAAATAATAACGGTCCAAGAACTGAGCCCTGAGGTACACCAGCATGTAGTGGGATCAGAGTTGAGTCACTTCCATTTAAGACTACTCGTTGGTTTCTTAAAGTGAGGCGAGAAGGCTGCATGATATACCGAATTGCCTCAGTTTTTTTAGAAGACCACGGTGCCACACACGGTCAAACGCTTTAGCTATATCGAAAAACAAGAACATAACTTCTTTTTTGTCATCGAGTACTTGGACAATTGCGGTGTAAATATCTAGTAATTGGTTTACTGTTGAGTGGCCAGGGAGAAATCCAGATTGGTAGGGTGTAATATAGTCTCTAATATAATGATATATATATGTTTAAAAACAGCTCGCTCCATCACTTTACTCAAAAAACTTAGGAGGGAGATGGGGCGGTAATTTGAACATAAGCTTATATCCCCTTTCTTAAAGATTGGAGTGACATTTGCAGTTTTCCATGTTGAAGGAAACTGGGAGTTGTTAATGGAATAGTTTAAAAAAACTGCATTAAAATTGGCGCTAGAATGGCGCTTCCCTCTTTTAAAACTTTGGGACTTAATTTATCAGGGCCAACTGCTTTTGATGTATTCAGATTAGACAGGATATCAAGAACGTCTGTAATAGTTATTTGTATCGTGCTTAGTATGCTCTCGGTGTGCATAGACAGGGGCGCTAACTATTCCAGAATCATTAATTTCCGATATACTAACACAGTAAGTGTTGAGAAGGTCAGCTTTTTCCAGAGGGTCATAAGCAAATGATAAATCATTGCGTTTTAGTGGAGGCATGTCCTCAACGTTAGAATTGGTGTTGTATAGAAAGGATTTACTCACCTTCCACCACTCTTTAGAGCCCATACTTCAATTGTTAATTTTCTCTACTAATTTTGTTTTGTATTCTTCTTTAGCTGTTTTAACCAAGGTATTGACGTAGTTTCTTTGTTTCTTAAAATTTGCTACATCATTATTTTCTTTAGTTTGTCTTGACCTTTTAAAAGGTTTCTCTCTGAGCCTCATTTCGTGGACATCCATTGTTTATCATTGGGATTTTTAGTTACAGCTTTATTAGGTATGGTAGCCATGGCAGCATTTATAATATTGTTTGTAATGGTCTGACACCAACTATCAACATTGCTGCCATTACAAAGATTTCTCCAACTTGAGTTTGCCAGGTGGTTACGAAATGAGGTCCAGTCCGCTTTACTGTAATCCCATATATTCCGTTTGTAAGGTTTGAGCTTGGGGATTTTAGCTGTTACGGTTATGTAAGCTGGTGTGTGATCACTACAGAAGGGTGCAAGAATGCCACTGTTCTGGACTATTCGGGAGTTGTTTATTATGATCGGATCTAGTAATGTATTAGTGATTGGGCGTGTCGGTTCCTTTATTAACTGGTAGAGACCTAGTGTGTTTATTATTTCGTTTAGATGATGCTTGGATGTATCTAGTAGGTCATCATTAAGATCTCCAACTATAACAATATTTTTATTAGGATTTAGGTCACGAGCGTGATCTAGATTATCGGATATAATTTGCCATTTACCAACATCCAACTTAGGCGGGCGGTAAATGACGCACAGCAGAACAGATGGACGGTCATGAATTTCAAGCCAAACCATTTCAATATTGTCGGATGTATAAATACAGACACATCCCCCACGCCTGTTGGCGGTCCTTACGATATGGGTGTTGAAAACCAGATAGTTCTATTAAATGGTTGCCAATAATTGGTGTGCGGTGGCTTTCTGTAATAGCTAGTACATCAAAGTGAGACAAGTTAGCCTCAACCAGATGGATTTGTCCTTCCAGCCATTTACGTTTATGTGGACAATAGAAAGTTCGCTGTTTTGTGGACCTGGATTTCGTTCAATATCTCCTGAAAGCAAAAGAAGCATATCAATTATTACTGTGTTGGCTATATTAGTCTGGGGTAGGCGAGAAGAGATAACAGACTTTCCATATGCGTAATGAATAGCCAGATTAAGACTTTATGAAAAACGAGAGATGCCTTTCTTACTGTCATGGAAGTAGATGTGTACCTATTAAATAGCCCAATGGCCGCACGGTAGCTACTTAAGTCATTACCCATTATCTATAATAAATACCATTAGGCTATTATTTAGACACCCGTACAGGACGAACATGAATGTGTGAAAAGCAGACAGAGCTCTAGTTGCAGTAAGATTAGCAGGGAGAGAAGGTAACAAGTAAACAATTAAGAAGAAAGAAGAAAGAAGAGTGAAGACGAGTGACTTAGACATGGTAGTGGATAAGATAATATTGACAGTTTTGGGGAAGTTAGACATTATATCGTTTGTAGCATGATACTTGTACATGGCAGTTAAAGATAATACACTCGGGCGTGTCTGGTGCGACCATCAGGCCGTGGCAACACAAATGTGGTTCATAAATGGAGGTGATTGTGAGATCAGACATCTTCAGCTAGATCAATTGTTTTTTACCTTACAAGATTAATGAAGTAAGGGCCAATTATATATTCACGTTTCACACATTATGACGTACTGATGTGATGACCTCACAGTATATCAATATATTACTTAGCGCATGACAGTGGTGCATCAAGATTAATGAAGTAAGGGCCAATTATATATTTGCGCTATGACGTTTCAGCGCATTGTGACGTGCTAATGTGATGGCTTCACGGCATATCAATATATCGTTTTACACATGACAGTGATGTGTCACAGTTCACTGTAGATACAATGGAAATGGGACGGAAATCGCTATGGTCATGTTTAAGACGGATAGATTATAAAGTATGTGATAAAGAAGTTGTATGACATTTCACACAATTATGACGTACTAATGTGATGAACTTACAGTATATTAATATATTACTTAGCGCATGACAGTGATGCATCACAGTTCAATGTAAAATACTAAAGAAATTTGACGAAGATCACCATAATCGTGTGTAAGACGGATAGGTTATAAAGTACGTGATAAAGACGTTTATGCGGTTTCACACAATATGACGTACTAATATGTGTAATGACCTCATAGTGTATCCATATATTGATGTATGCTTTACAGTGATGCGTCACAGTTCAATGTAAAACTAAAGAAATTTGACAAAAATCACCGGAGTCATATTTAAAACGGATACGTTATTATAAGTATGTGTTAAAGCCGTTTATGACATTTCACGCATTGTGACGTACAAATGTGATGATCTCACATTATATCCATATATTGCATAGCGCATGACAGTAATGTGTCAAGGTTCAATGTAAGGTTCTAAGGAAATTGGACAGGAATCGCCAGAATCATGTTTAAGGCGGATAGATTGTAGAGTGCATGTATGTGATAAAGACGTTTATGACGTTTATGACATTTCGCACGTTATGACTTAATACTGTGATGTCCTCACAGTATATCCATATATATATTGTTTTACGCATGACAGTGATGGGCCACAGTTCAATGTAAAATACAGTGAAAATGGGACGAAAAATCGGCATAGTTAAGTTTAAGACGGATAGTTTATGACGTATGTGATGGAGACTTTTATGCCGTTTCACACATTATGACGTACTAGTGATGACCTCACAGTATATCAATATATTATTTAGTATTAATGTTCTATTAATGATACGGTAGTCATTTATTGCTGGACATTAGATTTTACATATATCGTCAGGTTCTTGGCAAAGTTGCTTCGGGCCTTCCTCTGTCATTTTGAAAAAGACATTACCGTCAAATGACCACGCACAGTGGATTTTCTTTTCCTTTTTCAATTTCAACAGTTTTTGTAACATATGATATCGTTTCTTTGTGAGGTCCTCGTTTATAAATACCCCTGCATATTCAGCTACATCGCACAAACTGACAGATTGGATTCCTATATTGCATTGTCAGTTTTCAAAATTCTATTTCACTTGGCGTAGATTGCAAATGGATGCTGTCTATTTTCTATTTTAATTGCACCGTCTAGAACCTTACGTACGTTTCCCCTGTATAAGTCTGATTCTCGAAATTAGTCGACATATCTATGCCAATCAAACTGAATCTTCAACAATGGGAATGAACAGACTAATTAGACACGGCATTTCCCAAGGGGGTCGTTCACTCTACTGGTTCAGTAGCTCGATAGTAATGGTTCCCTTAAGCAGGACTGAACACTAATAAACAGAAAATCTGTATTATTGGACAAATCCCCAGAGGGAATATCGGTAATGTATTTGTTTATTTATTCTTATCCGTGACTCAGCAGCTAGTATACCGTACGTCACTAGTATGTCGGTCTGTTGATGTGTCTGTCAAGTTATTGACAAAGCACAAAAATAGGCAGCTATAGCGTTTGGTTTTAGTTTATTTATTTTTAGTTGCAGCTCAGTTTGTCTGTCTGTCGGTCTGTCACATTTGTAGATGTTTCTGATAAAGCTGCCAAATTGTTTATTTATTATTGGTGTTTGTTTTTGTTGTTTTATTTTGTTGTTCTGGTATTTCGGATTTAAGGGGTTGATTACTCACTAATGACAGCTAAATTATGTTGCTATGTGGTGGTTCTCTGTGAGAGGTGGTTTCCCGGCCACTCGTCATGAGGACCCACCATTTATTGGCTGTTAATAACAGGTGGTCTTTTGAGCTGGATAGACTGTTTATTTAACATAACTTTAATTGATTTCATCCTATTCTCAACTGAAGGATCCGATCTGTCACTCAAGTGGCTGACGTCATAATGAAAATACGTCATACGTATGGTGACATCACAGACTATTAGCATGTTGAATTTGATGATGCATATTCAAACCGGAGAGGATGGGTAGGATTATTAAAATCGTATGGTTTTGGAGACATGGATTGTGTGTCTATATGTAGTGACGACGGCGGATCTTGACATGTGAGGATTTCATTACGTATAGATTGGTATAATTTTTGGTGTTATGAGGTTGAATTGGAGACACGACTCCAATTCAGCCACACAATGGAAATAATTATATTGGTTTGTACGGGTCACATCGTCACTTGTTAATATTTATCTCGTTTCATTGCATTGGGATAGCAGCTTAGGCTTCTAGAAGTATGCGGTTTGGATGGCCTTATTTTCGGGCTTTCTGTTGTGAGTGTGCACCTTTAAATTTAAAATTGTGTAGTTGATTTTTATGCTTCATAATTTACATACTATTTTCATATTACATATTTTGCTAGCTTACAAATTCCGCCCTCCTTAAGTTATAAATACTCAGATACTAAGAAATATTTCAATAATATATCACTTGCTTTTTTGAATGTTGACGGTGTATCTAGAATAGTTGGTGGCCGGTGGGTCTGCACACTTGACGATGATGATCTTCGCGTAACACTCGCTAGTTTTGACATTATTTGTCTTGCTGAAACTCATTGTAGCAAGGATGCCTCCCTATCTCCCCCTGGTTACTATGGACTCCCGCCTAACATTAGACCAAGATCTTCCAAGGCAAAATGTAATTATGGTGGAATAGCAATATGCATCAGATCAGGTCTTCGTGCGGGCATTAAGCAGTTGCCATTTACCTCGAGCGAAATAACTTGACTTAAATTATCCAGTGAATTCTTCCAAACTGATTCAGATACTTACCTTGCAGTCGTATATGCGAATCCAGCGTATTCTGCATATTCGTCTGCAAATGATGATATCTTCGCGCTTCTAGAGAATGGCATCACTAAATACTCAAAAGTTGGTAACTGCTTAGTATGTGGGGACTTTAATGCCCACACAGGTCAGGGACTCGATTACTATTTCGATGAGAACTTTTCTGTAGATCATGACGGGATAGATAACTTCGTCCATCAAACTGATATCCCGATCTCCAGAAACAATCTTGACCAGGCGCCTTTAGACAGCCATGAAAAGAAACTTCTTTAGCTTTGCAGATCCTCCGGCCTCCGTATCCTAAATGGTAGGTCTTTAGGGGACTATTTTGGTCAATGTACTTGTTACAGTTATAGAGGCAGTCCTAGTGTAATAGATAACATGTTGACCTCCGTAAACCTCATGAGGAAGGTTAAATATGTGCATGCACATCAGCCCAATTTGCACTCAATCCATTGTATTTTATCACGTTGCATCTCAAATGGTGTTTTTACACACGCTTTTCAAACTTCTTCCTTTGTCCGTTCATTCAAGTGGTTTAGTTTAAACATATTTTTATTGTTCAAGAGACAATACGGATTGAGTCACAAGTTGTCTCCAACTTAGTTACGACTCGCTCCGAATACTATACAATAGATTATAATAATGACGAAAATGTGCAGTTAATAAGACCTTAAACCATAATGAATATAAGATTTAAATGGAAATTAATAGAATAATTAAGATAAGATTTTGAATTGTGTTCATATATGTGTGTATATGCATGTGCTTTTTAAAGCGTCTTTGTGTTTTATCTGATTTTAGTAGTTAAGTAGTGTGTAGCATTGTTGTGATCCGTGCGTGAATATGCATGTAGATGTGCGCCTGTTTGCGTGTTTAAAACAATAAAGTACTTGTGATAATATCTACTAAGTATTCGCTATTCGCGTGTGTTATGCATGTGTGCGTGCCTGCATTCTTTCATGTGCGGGAACGTGCGTGCGTGTGTGAGTATATTTACGCAATTTAAGCAATTTCATGCGTGCTTGCCTGTTGATCCTTTCCCGTGTGCGTGCGTGCGTGCGTGTCTGCGTGCGTGTGTGTGCTTACGTCAACCTCCTCTTAAAGGTGCATATCCACACCAAAACTCTCCAAGACAAGAATCAAGGAATTAAGCGCTTATAGTGGCCTAAGTCGTGAGCCCAGGTGCAATGAAACGAAACAGATCACAAATTATGACGCGTTCATAAAGCATAAGTCTATATAATTTAGTCCCCAATTCAATTTCACAACAAAAAAAACCCCAAAAAACCCACTTTATTTCATTTGAAACGAAAACATCAGATGCCAAGACCCATCCCACCCCACCACACCTAGACACACAGTCCATGCCTCCAAAAGCTTACCACCCCAACAATTCCATCTTCAAGAATCCTGGTGCGAACATACACCTCGAAGATTTTCTAGCTTTGATCAAATCTTTTGGTACTGCGAATATATTCATGGACATTTTGAAATATAAATATATTCTGGTTATTTTCGAGGTCAGCATCTCCGTTTAGCAATAGATTCACTGACAGGTCGTGTGGAGAAAGAGGTCTTAGAGCGTTTAAGAGCTTGCGTCTTGGATTATTGTAATGATTGCATATAAAGAGGTCATGGTTGTTATCTTCTATATGGTCGCAGTGTGGACAGTTTTGGTTTGCTACTATGTTAAAACGAAATAAGTGGGCATTTAATTGGTTGCATCTGTTTCTAAGTTTAATGTGAATTACATTTAGACGTCGTTCTCGGTAAAAGTAGTATGCTGGAACTGGGGATCTGGGATTAAAGTTAATTTGCTGTTTAAACAGTGATAGTTTTGATGAATTTTGCGTACTGGCATCCAATTGATTCCATAAATGAATCGTACTTGGGAAGAATGAACGTCTAAATACTTCCAGGTTTGCTTGTTCCTCCTGGAAATTGTTTCTATTACGTAAATTATAATTACTGACATCACCAACATGGGCGGGGTACTAATTCTTTAAGGTAGTTTGGGCACTCTTCATTTATTATCTTGCATAGTTGTATTAGCTTTTTGTTTTTCCGTCGTATTTTTAATTCCTCTAAGCCTGCCTCATTGTACAGTGATGAAAGTCGGGTTAATCGAGGAAGTCCAGTTATAACACGGAATGCTTCCTTTTGGAAGTTCTCCAGCTGGTCAGAATCTCATCCTGTACACCCGTCCCAGATCTCAGAACCATATTCTAAGAGTGGACGTAGATAACACGTATAAATATGTAAGAGCGTTTTGCGTGAAATAATATATTTTATTTTCTTCATAGATCCTAGAATTTTGTTTCCCTTTGATATTAGCCATTGGATGTGGTTTGTCCATTTAAGATTTTGGGAAAACGTTATTCCTAAATATTTGTGTGTTTCGACAGAGGTAATCTGAGTTGTATTAATAGTTAGGTTAGCTGCATTTTGATTTGGTTGGTTTTGCCAAATTATATTCACCGTCTTTGTTGGGTTAAAGTCGACGAGCCACTGTTTTGACCAAGTGTCTATTTTTAGTAAGTCTCTATTTAGAGAGGTTTCAACTTCTATTGAAGTATTCCCACGTGATATTAGCAGTGTGTCATCAGCGAATAGCCTTAGAAGGTTGTCTATATTTTCAGCAATATCATTTCTGTATAAAAGGAACATGAGCGGCCCAAGTACAGAACCTTGTGGTACTCCTGCGTTTATATTTTCTTGGGAGGAATATGTCTGATTGATTCTAACCATTTGTTTTCTATTAAGTAAGTAATTTGTGAGCCATTGGTGAACCTTGCCATGTATACCATATTGTTCTATTTTATGTAGTAAACCCTTGTGCCAGACCCTGTCGAATGCCTTTGAGACGTCAAAGAAGATGGTACAGGCATATTTTCTTTCATTTAGAGCCGTCGACAGGATATGACACATTTCGATTAGCTGGTGTGTGGTTGAATACTTTGGTCGAAATCCTGATTGAAATTGGTATAATAGGTTATTAGAATTCAGATGATTGTAGATGTGCTTAAATAGTATCCTTTCCATAATTTTTCCTTAAAACGCTTAGAAGTTAAATTGGTCTGTAGTTTCCAGGTTCCTGCCGATTTTTTAAAGAGAGGATTTATGCAAGCGATTTTTCAGGAAGTCGGGAAGATACAAGCCTGAAGAGATTTATTGAAGAGGATTGTTAAAGGAATATGTATTGTTTCTTGAGCTATTTTTAGCATATGGTGACTGATAGTGTCTTGCCCTGAAGCTTTGTTTATATTTATAGAGTTTGAATAATATCGGTGATCTCTTGTGATTGGATAACTATATCAGTAAGACGGGCATCCGTTGTGTGTATGAGTTGTGGTAGACTGTGACGTGAATCATCTATATGGGATATGCTGGCAAAGAATGTATTCAGACAGTTTGCTTTGTCTAAATCATTGTATGCATAGTCGTTATTATTCAAGCATTTAAGTGGTGGAATATTAGAAATGTCGTTACTCTTGATTAGGTGTTTTAAAGTTTTCCAGTAAGATCTTGGGTTTCGAAGGGAAAGGTCAGTGAGACGACTGCCAATTGTATCGTAAAACTGATGTTTGCTCGTCTTATTAGGTTAGTTACCTTATTTCTTTGTTTTTTGTATGTTGCCATATCAACTGCTTTGCTCGACCGTAATGCTTTCGTTCTGAGGCGATCACGTTTACTAGATTCATGTCGTATAACGATTTTTTTTGGTATGCATTCGTTAGCCATGTCAATAAAAAGACGAGTAAAAACTTCAGACGCTTCTCCATATCTTCAGAAATGTTCAGAAGAGCGTCCCATGGGGTGTTTCGAATTATCTCATTTAACTTAGACGTATCTGTGTGTGCGTAGTTGTATCTCTTTCTTTGATACATCTTAGTTTTGAGTACTGGCATGGAAACAACTACATATGTACCTATGTGATCAGAATATTCGTCAAAGTTGACTATGCCCGATTCTTCGGCGTTAAAACCATTGTTAATTAGAATTAAATCGATTAGCTTTTCTGTTGTGTGAGTTATACGGTCGGCTCTTTTATTAGTGACGTTAGGTTATTGTTGTTTATAATCTGTTTTAACGTTGATAATTGAGGACTTATTAAATCTTCGTTAAAATCACCCAATATTATAATTGGCAGACCTGTGTCAATAACATGTTCGAGTGAAATTTCGATGTTTCCCACATATCTCGTGGGCTGTTGGGGGTGGGGGCGGGGCGATAGGAAACATAGGTTAAAAATTTAAACTTGCCAAATGTTACTTCAATTACCATATTTTCTATGGTTATTATTTCGAGATCAAGTCGCCTGTTGCAGTTTAGAAGCTCGGTTATATATATATATATATATATATATATATATATATATATATATATATATATATATGCCTACCTCTCCCCCGTATTGATTGCGATCTTTTCTAAAAGGAGGATTGTAGTTATGTAGGTGCAGTTCATCATTAGTAACCGATGCAGCTAGGTGTGTTTCTGTAAAACATACAATGTCGGATTCATTAACATCGTCACATATTTGATCGAGTTTGTTGCGTTAGATGCATATATTTAGGTGAAAGACAGAAGGAGTTTCGTGCTCAAATGAACGTGTAGGTTCTGGATTTTGGTGGACGTCGCTACTGAGTGTTAGCAACATATCTGTAGAAAAGAGTCAGTTGCGTTAAAAGCTCTTGCACCAGTACGGGAATGTTGATTACAATAAATAAAGGTATACAGAAACTTAAGGACGGCAAATGATTTCTAAAAACTGCTTGTGTTTTTATTTTGCTGTAAGACAATTTACTATAAATGGCAGCATGGAAGCGTCCTATAGACGATCTGTACTGTTCAATGGTATTACCCATACGTCTTTTTGACTGAAAAACAAACATACTAGGTCACCTCGATAGGACAGGACATGCTGGGCGATGTCCAATTGGTAACTACATTTTAAATGTATCCAATACTTGTTTCGCACTGAGTACCATTTCTGATTCAATAGAATGATGTAAGTAGAGTCTGGCGTGAGCACACATTGAAGACGTATATTAACAAATAATGTGAACAGTTTTAATGGACATACAAAAATGGTATGAGAAATCATGAGATTAAATACAATTTTGATAGAATAGAATGATAGGTAAAAAACAAGAATAATAGTGAAAACGTATGTACAAAACATTAAACGAAAATCAGAATGTTGTTTGTTTGCGGTTGGTTGACCAGCGAAAAGATTATACATTATTATTAGTTTTGTAGGCGTGAATTCTATGTTCGGATAAAGGAGACTCCATTGGCGTTTAAAGCAGATCCAGCCGTGAGCCGCCTATGCTCAGGCAACAGCGACTCATACTCAGATCACCTCCACAACAAACCTTTGTGCGAATTTTTAGTTTTATACCATTACAATAATAAGGCAGGGTGTTTTTCCCTCCCACTCACCCCACCCTACAATACACCCACGGCCCCGCTTCCAAGTTGACCAGTGTCGGTAGGGCGCGATCGCATCTCCTAGTTCCCAGGGGAAACGAAATGAATGAGAGAGAGAGAGAGAGAGAGAGATGAGAGAGAGAGAGAGAGATGAGAGAGAGAGAGAGAGAGAGAGAGAGAGAGAGAGAGAGAGAGAGAGAGAGAAACATCGTCGTGTCGT